>CM065645.1:26457840-27057840 GCA_033220585.1 Dipteronia sinensis | reverse complement strand
ATGGTGTTAACAACAATCGAAAACCCTTTAAGCACAAGAAATAAGAACCAAATTCTATACTTTGCTTGGCCTATGCTAAAGATAAAATTCATTCATTCAAAAGAGCATTAATCAAGATTATGTTTGGTCTATACTTTAACCATAATTCTTAGATAGTCTTAACCCTAAAATCATGCCAAATAATTATCCACCCTTGGTCTATGGTGTGAATAAATATTAAAACTAATGAGGATTAAGCAATTAAGCACAATGAATAAATCAAGAATTAAATTGATGAAATAATAATTAATCCATTCATGAGCATTCACAAAAGGTTCACATTAATTCCCTAGTTATGGGATTAGTTACACATCATGGAAAAAGAAAGAAAAGAGATTGAGTAGAGAAAACCCGAGATGATCATCAAATAGCTCCTCCAATTCTTCTTCGTTTTCTTCTACAATGGATGGATGGGTCTTGAGGTGATGTGAGGTGATGGAGTGATGGGGGACGGCCCCCTTGGTGGCTTGGGACCTTCCTTGGTTGTCTATCCCAAAATTAGGGTTCACAGGAGTTTAAATAGGCTTTAGATGATAAGTCAAGTCCTTAAACAACAAGGAAATTGGTTCCCTTTTAGAACTCTACCTTTTTGGGATTTAATTCTTTTCTAATCCACTCAAATTGATTACTTATTGAAGGATGATAAGGATTAGGTGTCAACTTGCTTTCCAAGACTCACACTCATGTCCAAGAAGGTAATATTTCCCGTTCCGACAACTTGCAAAATAAATCCGTCACTATTCACGGAATTATGACTGATCTGACCATCGGGTAGTAAAACAGGCATAACATCTTCTAGGAATATTGGAATTGCAATCCAAAATGTGCACCGGAAACTAGACTTCTGGGGCTTTCTATCGATAGGTAGTAGGACACACAATTCAAACTGAGGAGAGAGATATGGGGCCCGCAATATGAGTGATCTGCACAGCCAAAATTCATCTTTTTTGCTTCTTTTCTCCAAAATAACATCCAACACCTCTTCTCTGGAATGTGACCTACACATACTCAACAAACACATAAAATACCTAATTTTACTTGAGATCAAAGCACAAATAATAGGAAATGGGGACCTAAAACATGTATAGAAATAGACCGATCATTGATGCAATATTCAGAGAAATATTCAGAGAAATATACACATCCAGTCGGATGTTGTAAGCATCATAAAAATATTTTAAGATCCTAACGTATAATGAAATTAGAATAACATTTTATCCATTTCATGCAAATCCAGAAGGATGCTCTGAATATCATAAAAGTGATTAAAAATCCTAACGCACAAGATGGCTTATGCGGTCAAACGAAAATTATATGTAATAGTTCTAGATTTATTATTATGCACATCGCAAGTGATCTCATGACCCTGTAAGGTGATCTTATGGCCCTGAAACCATTTATTTTTATGCACATCGCAGGTGATCTCATGGCCCTGTAAGATGATCTTATGACCCTGAAACCATTTACTTATATGTAATATATGAGACTGACTTATGTTGTGTCTCTGGACTGGCTTATGTTGTGTCTAAGGTGATCTCATGACCTTGAAATTGTTTATTTTTATGCAACATATCAAACTGTGTTATACCCCTGATCGAACCTGGAGATCTGGATCCAGTGTTATATACATGTCATACGGCCCGGTTTTGAAAACCGATGAGAACATGGAGTTCAGGATCCAGTTTTATTACATGAATGTCATACTTCATTATTTGGAACCTGGGGTTTCAAACATGTTCATAATATGAAGATATTTCATATATATCAAGTGATATTTTTACATTTCATTTATTTGAGAGAATGATACACACATTCAATAGGATGCTGTGAGTATCATAGAAGAGATTTAAGATCCTAACGAATAAAGAAATTGGAAATAATATTTTATCTATTTCATACACATCCAGCTAGACATGACGCCGGTTCGGTTCGAACCGGAGAACCGAACCGGAATCGACGTCAAAAAACCGGAACCGAAACCGGAAAAACCGATTTTAGTTCCAGAACTGGACCGGGAACCGGTTCTGGTCCGGTTCGAACCGGCGAAGAACTCCAGAACTGGACCGGGAACAGGTCCGGCCGGTTCGAACCGGACCAGAACCGGCGGTTCGGTTCCGTTCGAACCGGCTGGTTCCTCTTTTAATTTTTTTATTTTATTTTTTATTTTTTTAAACGAACCGTTGGAGGCCCAACGGTCTGCTAACGTCAGCAGGCCGTTGGGCCTAACGGTCGACTGATGTTTTTTTTTAAAATTTTTTTTTTTAATTTTCTTTTCTATAAATACCCCTACCCCTCCATTCATTTTTCCTCACCCCAATTTCCTCAATTCTCTCTAATTCTCAATTCTCAATTCTCTCTAAACTTTCAATTCTCCAAGTCTCCAAGTTTCCAATTTATATTATTTGCAATTACTAAGTTAGTAAGTTTCCAATGTATTTTATTTACAATTACTAAGTTTCTAATTTTATTTTATTTGCAATATTTCTTATTTCCAATTTATTTAATTTTCAATTGGTCAATTACTAAGTTTCCAATTTCATTTATTTACAATTTATTTTATTTGCTATATTCCAATTTATTTTATTTGCAATTTATTTTATATCCAGTTTATTTTATTTACAATATATTTTATTTGCAAATTGCAATTACTAACTACTAAGTTTCTAATTTTCTTCCAAATTTATTTCCAACCATTTGATCATTTTTTAAATCAATTATTTAACATTTTTTGTTCAAGGAATTTTACAATTCAATTTTTAAAATGGCAAGTGGAAGTGGTGATGCTCCTAGACGCTCAATTTCGATGAAAGGTAAGGGTCGTATGACAGATAATCTCGGTCATGACGACCGTGCCTATCACGAGTATCTACAACAACAAGTCTATGCTAAAGACTTAGGCCTAAACTTTCCTCAATCTCAATCTCAATCTCATTCTCATCCCTCTCTTAGAATTTCTGAACCCGATCTCAATGTCACCCCCATTTTGACAAGCCAATCAGAAAATATGCCTGATCTTGGCCATGATGGTGATGAGCTTGATGACCCTGGTGGTGATGGCCCTGATCCCAACCCAAATCAAGATTTTGATTTTGATCCACATATGGAAGAAAAGTTACCGAAGCAGGTCAAATCTGATCTCTTCGTACTCCATATGAAGAAAGTTACGCATGAAGATGGAAGCACAGTAGTGATTTGTAATTACTGCAAAAAAGTATTTAAATGGCACAAATCTGGAGGATATGACACATATCGGAAGCATATAACGAACTCACATCCAGATGCACAGGCTAAATCAAGTTCACAAGCTCAAATTCCCAGGTACGCTACCTCTAACCAACAATTATTTAAATATAGTGATGCAAAAAATAGAGAAGAATTAGCTAGAATTGTTGCAGTAGAACACTTACCATTTAGTTTTTGTGAAAATGTTGGTTTTAATAATTATTGTCAACGAGCATTAAATCCTGCTGCATGTCGTGTTCCTAGAACCACGCTCACAGAAGTACTTGAAAACATTTATGAAAAAGAAAAGAAAATGTTGGAAATTTTTTTAGAAAAATATAATGGCCGTGTTTCCGTATGTGCCGACATATGGAGTGATCATTGGCCAATGCATTCATACATAGGTGTCACTTGCCATTATATGGATAATGCATGAGCTATCCAAAAAAGAATTTTTGCATTTAGAGTTTTTGATGATAAACACACTGCTGCTAATATTTTTAGACATCTTAGAATTATTTTCACAGAGTATAAAATTGAGAACAAATTTTTTGCAATTGGTTTTGATAATGCTTCTAACAATACCGCTGCTATTCCTGCTTTAATTGAATTATGCAAACTTTTTCTTGGTAGTAAATTTTTTCATCAAAGATGTGTATGCCATGTTTTCAATTTATGTGTTCAAAAAGGATTAAAAACTCTTAAACAGTTTATTCAACCTATTAAAGATGCCCTCTATTTTTTGTGGAAACATTCTTCTGTAATGAAATTATGGGCAGCATATTGTAAACAAAATGGTAAGCGTGCCATTAGATTTCCTCGTGATGTTCCAACACGTTGGAATTCTACTTATAAATTGCTTGCTAGAAGTTATGAATATAGGGATTTATTAGTTACTTTTATTCAATATCATGTTAGTCACATTAATCTTTATCAAAGTCATTGGGATGCTTGTAGCAATGTTTGTGGTTTGTTAAAAGTTTTTTATATTGCTACTAACAATTTATCTGGTGTTTATTATCCTACAACTAATTTATTTATTATTGAGAGTCTTAATATTGCTGATGCATTTGCTCATTATGAATCCGACTCAGAATTACATGAGTCTATTACTGCTATGAAGGATAAATGGTTAGAATATTATAAGGAGTTTCCAAATATTTATTTGATTGCCTTGTGTTTTGATCCACATTGTGGATTAGAAAGTGTGCCTGATTATCTTTCTGTTTATTGTGAACAAGTTTTAAAAATAGATTATGATGTTGATATGTGTTGTGCTAGGGTTAAGACATTATTGTATGAATTATATGATGAATATATTAAAGTTTACGGTCCATCACTGAACATGGATGTTCCACAAACTCAAAATGTATCTCATTCATCATCATCATCCTCTGGATTTGTTAATTTAGGGTATAATCTTTTATAAAAAAAAACCAAAAAATTACGAGGTTCTTCTTCATCAAGCTCCACCACATATTCCGAGATTGAATCTTATCTAAGTACCTCTTTTGGGTTCATAGAAGACACCGGAGATAAAAAATTTGATATCCTACACTGGTGGAAAGAGCATGAAAGGTACTTTCCAATCTTGGCTATGATAGCCAAACAAATCCTTTCAACACCAGTTTCTACGGTGGCGGTAGAACAACAGTTCAGTGCCGGTGAGAATATTTTAGACCCTAAACGTTCCCTTATGAGTCCGAAATCACTTCAGATACAAGCTTGTGTTGAAGATTGGATGAAGGCTCAATATAGACAACAAGAAATCGATCAAGAGGAACCATACGATTTCTTTAAAGATGATCAACCGGCTGAAAGTTGAACAGATGATCATGGCAATGATTAGTCCACGACTCCACGCCAAACCCCCATCTCCAAAGTCCAAATCTACAATAAAAGGTAAGAGAACTACGTAGCCTTTGATTCTTCTAAACCCTTAAGAAGATACGTATGCAACTTAATTGTGGTAAAAATTATGTGCAAGGCCAATTTTTTTATTTTTTTTGGTTTTGTTTTATTTTATTTTATTTTTTAATTTGTCATTTATTTGTTTAACTTTATTTTGCGGGTGACCCAATAAAATACATTTACCAATTACATTTTTACATGACTAATTCTTTTTTATGAAATATGATTATTAAAAAAAAAAGGCCGGTTCCGGTTCGGAACCGGTGGAACCGGACCGGAACCGGAGGAACCGGAACCGGAACCGGCGTCATGTCTACATCCAGCGGGATGTTGTGAGGATCATAAAAATGATTTAAGATCCTAACATATCATTCATTTGATAAAAAATATCTACACATCCAGTAGGATGTTATGAGTATTATAAAAGGATTTAAAATCCTAATATCATGTATAATGAGATTGTAAATGTTATTTTATCCATTTTATACTTGCTCCTGAAGGACCAGTATCAAGAGAGTAAATTTGGACATATTTATATTCATGAGATATCAAAACATACCCCAGGAGTGGATGTTTATAAATGACAAGAGAAAAATGTTTACAGAATAAACCTATTAAAAGAAAAAAGAAATGGGGGGAGAGATTATTATCATTTCAGATAAGATATAAAATAACATTATACATAATGTCCATAAAATTCCCTGAAGGGAAATATATGTCTTGCCGAGAGTGCAACGACTTATACAGTTCTGCGGAGTCAGATATATTTTATGGATTTGACTTTGCTCTAAGCAAATGTTAATACTGTATCAGTTCCAACGGATCATATAGAAAGCTCTGGAAGAGTCAGGATATTGTTATCAAACAATATTAAATTATATATCAATGATACTTAATATTATAAAAAACAGAAAGAAATATGCTTAATTCACGGACATATAAGGTTAATACCAGATCGGATCCAGCAGATTTGATTAAAAGCTCTAAAAGAGCTGCAATTTTATTACCGGATGGTATTAAATTATGTATCAATGATACTTTATATCATTCAAGCAGAATATAAGAGAATCTGTTTAGTTTCAAAGATATACAGATGATTGGATATCATATTAAAACTATGAATAATGAGAATGTTTAATATATATGCATTATTTCTCATATTTCAGATCAGAAACTCATTATAGAAAAGCTGCGTGCTTTATCATCTGGATTATATTACACTATTATAAAGAGTGTAGATATTTATACAGTTATGAATCATGAATTATGAATCAAAAGTTCCCAAATCCAAAAATGTTTGTGTTTTGGCGTGACCGTATTGGTCACCCAAGATCTACAATGATGAGTATAATCTTTGAAAATTCTCATGGATATCCATTAAAGAACCAGAAGATTCATTACCCAATGGGAACTTGTGTACTGTGTTTTCACATGGGAAACTAACAGTAAAATCATCTTATTCTAAAAATTGGTTTTGAATCATCATCACTCTTTTAAAGAATTTAAGGGGATATATGTGGACATATTCATCCACCAAATGATCCATTTCATTATTATATGGTTCTAATTGATGCATCTACGAGATGATCATATGTTTGTTTATTATCAAACATCTCCATATTACTTACACTTGTTATTAGTTTTTCCAGATATACTCATAATCAAAATGGATCAGTGGAATCACTTATCAAACGTTTCCAGTTTCTCTAGAAGGGAAAAGTAAATGAAAAATTACTTATATACAAAATAGAGATACCAGTTTGGTTCTCTATATATATATGTGTGTCTCAGTTCAATCTTCGTATCTCTCAAATACGAAAGATAATTGATTATCGGATGATTATTAATCTGTTACCTGGTATATTAAAGGTAACAAGATTTTATCAGTTGTCATCTCATAAACCCCGGCCAAGTGATTGTTCTTGAAGAACGATCAGAGAAAAATGCAACAAATAAATAATCTGATACATATCAATAAGCTTATAAACCTTTTGAAAGGTATTGTTATTGGGATCCCAAGAGTACACAAAACTCGAGTTATAAATAAATTCACTTTCTCTAAATCAACTCTATAAGAGTCTGATATCTAAAGAGACACAAGTCTATGAAATGACTAAATCCATTGAAATGACTAAATCCATTGAAATGGAAGAAATCTCAACAGAGATATAAGAATATAGAAATTGAGAGAAATTCTATAAATCATACATAGTCTATGAAATAACTAAATCCATTGAAATGGAAGATATCTCAACAGAGATACAAAAGTATAGAAATTGAGAGAAATTCTATAAATCATACTGAGTCTATGAAATGACTAAATTCATTGAAATGGAAGTAATCTCAATAGAGATACAAAAGTATAGAAATTGAGCAAATTTCTATAAGTCATATGAGAGAAATGTGGAATCATAAGGAAACAATCATTAATAATGTATTTTTATACACAGTAGCGCTACTGAAATTATAAATGATAATTATGATATTCATAATATCAATGATTGTAGACAAAAAGCATGATTGGCCTATATGAAAGAAGCAATTCAAGAAGAATTGACTTCATAAGCCAAAAAAATAAAGTATTTAGATCAATAGTACTCTAGACACCTGGAGATGTCAAACTAGTTGGATACTAATGGATTTTTATACGGAAACGTAATAAGAAAATTGAGATTGTGAGATATGAGGCACGACTCATAGTGCGAGGTTCTTACAGAAACTTGGTATTCACTACTGATGAATACAATTACGTTATTGATAAATTTGGCTGCCTTTAAAAGGCTTAAAATACGTCTTCTAGACGTAGTGATCATGTATATATATATGATTCACTCAATGTATAAATTTATAAATCCTGAAGGATTCAAAATGCTAGAAGTATGTAAATCGCGATCTCGTAATCTGTATTTGATGAACATACAAAAATCCTTATATGGATTAAAAACAATTTGAACGGATGTGGTATAACCGTCTTAGTTAATATCTGATAAATATATGGATATAATAAATTATATACTCATGTGTTCTCATAAAAGGCTTAAAATACGTCTTCTAGACGTAGTGATCATGTATATATATGATTCACTCAATGTATAAATTTATAAATCCTGAAGGATTCAAAATGCTAGAAGTATGTAAATCGCGATCTCGTAATCTGTATTTGATGAACATACAAAAATCCTTATATGGATTAAAAACAATTTGAACGGATGTGGTATAACCGTCTTAGTTAATATCTGATAAATATATGGATATAATAAATTATATACTCATGTGTTCTCATAAAGAAATGAGAAAGAAAACATTGTCTCGACCTGAAGGTCGAGCATAGATTAAATGGAATGCTTGTCCATCAATCAGAATATGTTGAAAGGATTCTGAAAAGATTCCATATGGATATTACTCCATAAAGCAAATCTTTGCTGATACTCCTTCCAATCATTTATGTTGTTATTTCATTTCGTGAAATAAACACAAGTGTGCTTCAGTTCAACAATCTAGAAGATTGTTTCATAAGAACTTTTATCAGGGGAAGCGTCCCATCAGGGGGAGCGTCCCACCAAGGGGAGCATATCAGATGAAGTATATTAATTATTTGGGACATATGTGCATTGTACTCTTTTTCCTTTCAATCAGGTTTTTATCCCACTGGGTTTTCCTGATAAGGTTTTAATGAGGTAATTCTATAAACACACCCAAAAGTTATTTGATCCCTAAAGATCATCATAAATATTACATTTATCCAGTTGATCATCGTATATATGTTGACTTGATCAAAAAGATCATTGTAAATATTACTTTGATCTTGCTAATCATCGTATATATGTTACTTTGATCTAGAAGATCATCATAAATATTACTTTGATCCAATAGATCAATGAATATCTTTGCTCAGGTTTTTATCCCACTGGATTTTCCCTAGCAAAGTATAAATGTGAGAAATGTTTTGAAGAAAACAAATAAATATGGACATATGTACACTATACTCTTTTTCCCTGCAATCAGGTGTTATCCCACTGGGTTTTCCTGACTAGGTTTTTAACGAGATAGTTTTGAGAACGTCCAGCACCACTAGATCCAGAGAGATCATTGTATACATTTTTCTCAGATTTTGTCCCATTGGGTTTTTCCTAGAAAATTAAAATACAAGTGGTGGAAATCCAAGGGGTGGAAATCCAAGGGGGAGTGTTATGAATGGTGTGAATTTCCATCACCCAAATACATCCACCCCACTTGATAACATCTCTCCACTTGTGTTGCCTATCGGCTCACCGCCTATGCCACTCTCTAGTTGGTCCATAAATGGCTCTCAACTTGCTTGACTACATCATCACTTTCCTTATAATCTTATCTCTCATTTTCTCAATTCTTACCACTTGATTGCTCTTGTAAAAAGTCTACAAATAAGACTTATGTTTCTCATTTGTGTGTGTGTAGAGCTGAAGCTCTCTCCCAAAATATCAGTGAAACAAAGTTATATTCTCACAGCTCTCTCATCTCTCTCGTCTCCTATCTCTCACTCTCTTCTTCATCTTTGCTTTATTTAGTTTATTTCTTCATTATTTATAACATAAACAACTGTTACCCTTCTTCTATAATTCGACCATCATCTCTCGGTCTAAATACGGTACCCATTATGGGGTTATCAATCACCTCATCTTCAGCAATGTCATCCTCATTGACATCAGATAACCCATCATTTTCTTCTCCACTATCATTTGGAAGCTCATCTCCAACTTCATTGTTTTCATTAAAAACCTCATCTTCAACTCCATTATTATCATTTGAAACCTCATCTTCACTGTCATTCATTGCTGATTGGTGTAAACTTCCATATGAATTGTAGTTAGCATCATCTTCAAACAGGAGTAAGGAAGAATCAGTAAGTACAATTGGCCCTTATTCTTGGTTGGACTGCTGTATTGGGTCAAGGTTTGGATGCTGGTTCAAATTGATGTTGGGCTGATGTCTTGGGTTTAGGTTTGGCTGAGGCATGCAGTTTAGGGTGGGTTGTTGGTTTGGGTTGGGCTGCTGATTTGGGTTGTAGTTGGGCTGCTAGTTTTGGTTGTTGTTGGGCTGGTAATCCACGTTAAAGTGAATTTGGTTCACCTTCCTTTGCTCGAATTCACTCAACACATCCATCAACCCAACATCATTTTCAATTTCCCTCACTTCAGCATTCTAGGGAATTTGAACTTCTTGTCTAAACTTGTCACCAACTACAACCTCCAACCCAGGTAACTTCATGCATAGCAGAATCCCACAAATCCTTTAAACTTAATTAATCTCTCTCAAAACGTCCCAATTCAAATTGTTTTCCCAAAAAAGTTGTTATGCCATTGAACATGAAAGTCCTGCAATAAGAAAATTTATAGCAACTCAAAATAAATAACAACATTGATATTTGATAATAGAGCATCAAACAAGAAACTCAGTGACACACATGAAAACCCATTCAAAAATAAACACAATAAAACAATACAAAATGAAAATCAGAGGATAAACCCAAAGTATATTTTACACAATATTAGTTAAATAAAACTTTATTAATCATCAAACAATCTATACAAACATGTAACATGAAAACCCAGTGACACACATGAAAACACATCAAACCATAAACAAGAAAAAACAATACAAAACGAAAAACAGAGCATCAATCCAAAACATAAAATTCTAACAAAACCGAAATTTCTGTCAAATTCAAAACACAAATAGATTTTATTCTATTTTTTCAAAACCTAAACACAAATTTCTGTCAAAACAAAACATGCACAAAAAACAATTTCACAACCATGAAAACCCATCAAATCATAAACACAATGAAACAATACAAAACGAAATACAGAGCGTGAACCCAAAACACAAATTTCTGTCAAAACTGAAATTTTTGTCAAAAGCGAAACACAAATAGATATCATCTTTTTTTTCAAAACCTAAACACAAATTTTTGTCAAAAGAAAACATGTACAAAACACAATTTTTTATCCAAAAAAAAAACTCTAACCTTAAAAGATGACTTAACTCGGGTTAAACTCAATTTTTCCACATATTAACTCTAAAAAAAAACTAAAAAGGGAGGTCTGATGGTCAAGATTTATGCTTTCACCTTTCACCCATCACGAAGACGAACCCAGGAGCCCTTCGTGTGTCAACTGCTTCAACGAACTCCAACAGAGAGATAACACGATGACGATGATGGTGACGAGTAGCTTTGCCATTCAAGTTCTTCGTTGAGAAGGTTTTACTGAGACAAAATAGTGAGTTTTCTGTAGAGAGAGAGAGATAGAGAGAGAGAGATAAAGTTCTTTTCCAAGACTACAAGCTTTCGCGCCTCTTCAATGGCTTTATATTTTTTTTCCTTTAAAATTATTATTTTCTATTTAAAATTTTTAAAAAACCGACATACATTAAGTGTAATTTGATTGACATGACATGTTCAGTTCAAAATAAGTTGAAAGACAATATTATCCTTCTTGATATGGTCAAAGGTTGAATGTAACGGACGTTGACTGACGACAGAGGAGGTGAGTGTCAATTACTGGTAAAGTTGTTTTCGTGTGTAAAAGAGCAAACCTTAGGGGAGTTTGGTGTAATTAGTTCAAAAATAAAAGTTTTTTATTTTTGCAATAACATACTCCAAAAAGGTAAAAGCCAATTAAAATGATCAATGAAATTTTTTTTTAAATCTTTAATTGAGTTTTTCTTATAATCCTACCTCATATTTAATTGTAATTCAAGTATTCAACAAACAAATGCAAAGAATGATGTCAATTTTGTAAATAAAACGAAGAACATAGGAGATAAATAAGTGATAAAGACTAAAGTGGGAGAGAGAGACGAGAAATTAGTAACAAAATGAAATGAGAGAGCGAAGAGAAACGAGAGTTTATCAACTTTCTATTTGTTTGCGTTGAACTTCGGCTAACTGTTTACAAATGGAGAGACCAATATATACACAAATCCACTTGCATCACTATTTGTATCACACCCAATTACAAAAGTCGAACATATAAAAACGTCATTAATTGTTAAAAAAAAAAAATCATGTAAAGAATGTGCAAAATACCCAAATAATTATTTAGTAAATTGATTTAATATAAAATACAATAGTGATACTAATAACACTAATAGGGTTTAAGATGATAATGATTAGTGAGAAATGAGAATTGGAATCTCCGCAGCCCACCCACAAAACAGAAACGAACAGAGAAGTAGAGAACTGGTCCCAAGTCCAGGCTCTGGACTCTCTCGTAAGTCGTAATCAACCACACACACTTCACTCGTCTCTTTCCACCATATATATATATATACACATATTTCTCTCTTTCTCTTCTCAGGAGACTTCCGTTTTTCTGGTCCATAATAAATTATTTTTCATAAACTACTGATAAATGGCGACGATCAGTACCATGTGTTCGAGAATGTCGTCCTCGACGAACTTGAGTGACTTTTCAGCCTTTGATTCCAAATTTAGAAGAAGCTGTTCTCTTCCAAGGCAAACCTTCGCCGTCAGATCGATCAAAATCGCCCAAGAGAATCATGACCACAATCTCTCTGCTTCTCCAAACGCTCCTTTAACTTCTGTAAGTCATGTCGTTTTTTCTTTGTTATTGTAATTATTAAATTCATGTGAAATTCCTGTAGCTTACTGGTAATATATATGGTATCTGTTTGCAGTCTAACTTGAAAATTTGGTTTTATGGATTATATCTTAGCAATGTGGTGTCATGTCATCAACGTGTGGTTGGACTTTGTTAAGGACAGTGATTTGCATAACTAGAAAGGTTTCGGAGCATGAATTGCCAAGACTTACTTTGTAATTCAGAATTTAAATTGTAATAACCAACTTTATTCTTAAGTTGCATTAAATTTCTAGCTAAGTTGTAGCTGAAATTTTACCTTCATGAGTATATCAATTCCTTATGGAAGTTTTACTCAAAAGTGTTTGCCACCTTACTTGCCTCTGTTTTTCTTAATAATAATTTTAAAGTTTAGTTGGCATATGGATTGCATTTTTTTGGTGGCTCATAAACTATAGAATTCTAATTGAATTGTTGAACATGCATGAGGAATTTTTGTCCTCTGTTGGATCTGATTTTAACCAATTCATGGTGGGTTCTCAGTAACTTATAATATTGTTGAACTGCTTATGGTTTGATTAAGTAATGAGCTGATATCAATTTCTTTTCTGTTTAAATGGTTTCTTAGCAAAAAACTTGTGTTGCAAAACATATTAGATAAATTTCGAAAAGATATGATTTGTTCGCACACTCTTCTGCCTGTATACCTCTTGTTTTTTGAGGATTCAAGCTTAATTGAGACTTTTCCACTTTGTTTTCTTTCAGTTATTGTTCTTTAAGTTCATTCAGTTGAAGCTTCAGTAAGATTCTTGGGGTTAAATAGGATTAGCATAGTCAATACCAACTCAGACTGATTAAAACAGTATAGGCCTGCCTAGAACATAGTTTACACTTTATTAGTAAGATGCATTTTGATACAGGTGTGGCATTAATTGCAGCTATGTGTTTTTTTATTTACATATTCATAGAATATTCTGTTTCAGGAAAATTTGAAATCTCCTTTTGAGCTTCTGAATAGTGAGCATATTCCAGGAGGGGCAATTGTAAGTCCAAATGCTAGAAGAAAGACAAAGATAGTGTGTACAATTGGTCCTTCGACAAGCTCGCGTGAAATGATATGGAAACTGGTGGAAGCTGGAATGAATGTGGCACGTTTAAATATGTCACATGGAGACCATGCATCACACCAGAAAACTATTGATCTTGTTAAAGAATACAATTCTCAATTTGAAGAAAAGGTTGTAGCCATAATGCTGGACACGAAGGTGATATCTTCTGAGATTCTTTGCAGATTTATTTCTTTTGCACTATTAATATGGAATATCATCTAGTAATAATGTTTGCATTTGGAGATACTATTGTCCATTATTTATTGTACATCCGAAGTACGATAAAATATCATGTATTCACCATTAATCAGCTTATTATATTTAAAATGTGTCATTCCAAATGGGCAATACCCGGTTGCAGCATTCCTTGGAAAACTTTATAAACAATGTAAAGAGATGCACAGTATAATTATGTAGATTATATCTATTTATGATTCTCTGTTTCCTAATTACCCCCACCCCAAAAGAATTCATAATGATAATAGCAGTACTGAATCCACACACTCTATATCTATATATGATTCTCTGTTTCCTAATTGCCCCCACCCCATGCATTCTGTTGACAGGCCTACTAATTTTCAGTGATATTTAGGACATAATGCTTTATTTTTTGTTCGTGCAGGGTCCTGAGGTTAGAAGTGGAGATGTACCTAAACCAATCATGCTGAAGGAGGGTCAAGAATTTAATTTCACTATCAAAAGAGGAGTCAGCACAGAAGATACTGTTAGTGTAAATTATGATGACTTTATCAATGATGTAGAGGCCGGAGACATATTACTTGTCGATGGTAAGCATTAAGTAAGATGTCGATGCTCTAATATTTGCTTGGACGATGAATTTTGGCCTATCTAACTGTAAGTTTGTCTTCATTTTGAGCACATATAGTTGGGATTTGGGAATTATAAAAAAAAAAGAAAAAAAAGAAAATCAGAAGCAATTGTTTTAGAATGGAAGGAGTTTTTTGACTAATCAGAGTAATGGGATGATGAGGACCAAACATATTTATGATGCATGAAAATTCAAATACTTTATCAATTTACGTAATTGATTAGGAAAACTTTCTGATTATATTATTCTGTTTTCTTTTATTTATCTAGTTTATTGATTCTTTGGTAAATTTTTATGTGAAGTCAACATAATAGTGGATTGGAGTTTTGTTGCTATTCAGCTGGACTAAAGCTGATTATATGAGGAAATTGATTTTTTTTTAATTAACAGATTCACAATTAAATGAGTGAGACACTAGCAAATCTAACTCTTAGATCTCAAATATGTGATTCGAGCTAGACTGATTATTAGAAAAACATGTTTTTGGGAAAGAGAACAGCAAAGACCATAAATCTGCCTGTTATATCTTAAAGTTTAATCTCCTGCTCTTGATCAGTGTTCTCTTTATGGTTCTTAAGGATCACTGGTCACACTTTTAGTGTTTCTAATTATTCTGTCATTAAACTTTAGTTTCACACAAGTCTAACTTCCTTGTTCATGAGACTTGATGAGTTGTTTCCTCTTCCATGTGCTAGGTGGAATGATGTCATTAGCTGTGAAGTCAAAGACACATGATCTGGTTAAATGTGTAGTAGTTGATGGGGGTGAACTAAAATCAAGACGTCATTTAAATGTCCGTGGAAAAAGTGCAACTCTACCTTCAATAACAGGTTGGTTATACTTATATCTGTTTCTAATGTTGTTGTGTTGACATTAAGTTTGTCTTTATGTATCCTTATTTTGTTCAAATTTATCGAGCAATTGTAACTTTGTTTGATCATTCTGTAGACAAAGACTGGGAAGATATCAAATTTGGAGTGGACAACCAAGTTGACTTCTATGCTGTTTCTTTTGTGAAAGATGCTAAAGTGGTCCATGAGTTGAAAGATTATCTTAAAAGTAAACTATTTATTTATTTATTGATTTTTTTCATTATGGTTATATCTCTCTCTCTCTCTCTCTCTCTCTCTCCCTCTCTCTCTATATATATATATATATTTCTTTTGCCTCTATATCTAATTGAATTGTTGCAAACCTATACTTTAGGCTGCAATGCGGATATTCACGTGATTGTAAAAATTGAAAGTGCTGACTCTATACCAAATCTTCATTCAATACTTTCGGCATCTGATGGGGTTAGTTTCAAATTTTTCAATGGATTAGTTTATAGTTTCTTTTTGCTTTGTAATGCTAAAATAACTTAACTTTGTCTGCACATATCTATCTATTTGGTTATACATGCCATCATCATATCTTGTGACTTCTGTCCAATTGCTTCGTAACTAGTTTCTGAAACATTTATAGGCAATGGTTGCACGTGGAGATCTTGGAGCTGAACTTCCAATTGAGGATGTCCCACTGCTGCAGGTAAGTTTTCATTAAATGTATCTGGCATGCTATCTCATTATCTAACTTTATTATTCACTATGAGTTTGATAAATGATTTAACAGTATCATGCATCTTTATGTTTGCTACATTAGAAATTTCCAAATGTCAGAAAAGTGAAGTTCTGGTAAAGGAAAAATTAAACCGAAGCATTCCTTTTCATTTAATCTGATGAATCTTAAGTTGATTATAGTGTTTTCATTAGGTAAAGAAAAATGACGAAATTCATAAATGGTGCTAGTTATCTTTGATTCCAACACCATGAAAGAAAATTACTGAAAAGTGGTCACAAAGTTTATTACCAGATATTATGGCGGTGTAAAGTATCAATTTAAATGTGTTTAATCCAAATAATGGTTTCAATGTAATTCGATCATCTGTTACTGAGGAACTTACAGATGACGTTGTGATGGAAAGGTTTTTGCCGTCAGAAAACCGTCCGTCAAAACAATTTATAAAACCTATGCGATGCGTTCACAAGTAGAAATACAAGTAAAGCGGTAAGCACGAGTGTCGTCCACTGAGATCGGGGTAGCGGTGATAAGATTAGGGTTAATATAACTAGTATGCATAAAAGTAAAGTGATGGTGAATGAAGATACAATATAAACTAAACTATGAAAGCAAATAAAATGGGATGACAATGGAATGATGAATGAATGATGATGGAACTACGGAGTTGATGTAATCGTAAGTGAATATTGGGGCAATTGCAACAAACTCTCAATTAAGCACGTTTTGACAAATGTAACCAACCTAGGGTGTATAGTGTTGGTATATATCTATAGCAAGAGGTCAACTTAGGGTGTATAGCGAAGACCTCCTACTAGAGATTAATCCCTCCTAAGCAACCAACAGTGGCTAGTTACTCAATTGGGACTTGTTCCATGAATGCTCATCTATCTAGCTATGGTTCAACCTATTACTAATGTAGCCTAGTTACTCAATTGGGACTTGTTCCATGAATGCTCATCTATCTAGCTATGGTTCAACCTATTACTAATGTAGCCATCCTAGGATGTATAGTGATGGCTTCCAATTCCCTCACAAGTGGCCGACCTAGGATGTATAGTGAAGGCCACCCATTTGAGATTGGATGAGGCTTTAGACTATCAACCGAATTCTATTCGAAGGTTAGTTCTCGTAGAATCACTAAAGTAGCCAACCTAGGGTGTATAGTGGAGGCTTCTAATTCTCTCACAAGTGGCTAACCTAGGATGTATAGTGAAAGCCACTAATTCAAGATTAGATTAAGGGCATGGTTGTAGAGCCGAATTTCCGGAAATCCTTCCATTCAATTGAGCATTAGACAACCTAATTGCCTACTCAAGTAATCCAAATCAATCATGTAAAAAGGGTGTATCCAAGCAAATCAATAATGGAAATCAATTCAAGCAATGGAATGAAATATAGAGATAGAATAAATATAACACATAGAGTTCATTTACAAAGCCCAAAATATCCATCAAACAAATAACATCAACCCCATAGTGGGGTATTTTAGCTACTCATGTTCTATTACAAACAAATAAACTAAGAGAGAGTGTAGAGAGAACCCTTGAAGATTGATCTCCTTCCTTGAAGCTTGAATCCAAGTCTCCTAGTTGCCTTTGATTAAGTAGAGATGGTTTGGATGAGAGGGAGATGTGTTTCTAGCTTAGACTACAAGTGTTGGGAGGTATGGTGATCCTTTGGTTCGTTCCCATCCTTTTCTATTTATATAGGATGGAAAAATAGGTCGCTTAAGCTTGAAACCAGAAGCTGTTGCGCGCAGAGTGCTGGTGGAGTGCGGGTGAATTACCCGCACTGTACCCGCACTGTAAAGGTTTTCTTCATCTTCAGTTCTCTGATCTGGGCAACAGTGCGGGTGGAGTGCGGTTGGATTGCCCGCACTTTACCCACACTGTACTCGCATTCTGGTGTCAGGTGTAAATCCACTCCTCTGTCTTGAGCAACAGTGCGGGTGGAGTGCGGTTGGATTACCCGCACTTTAGTGTCAGGTGCAAATCAGCTCCTCTGTCTTGAGCAATAGTGCGGGTAGAGTGCGGTTGGATTACCCGCATTTTACCCGCATTTTACCCGCACTTTATCTGTCAGGTACGAATCAGCTCCTCTGTCTTGAGCAATAGTGCGGGTGGAGTGCGGTTGGATGACCTGCACTTTACCCGCACTTTATCTTTCCTTCATGATTCAGGTCCCGGCTGTGGGAAGGAGTGCGGTTGGAGTGCGGTTGCGACCCGCACTTGACCCGCACTGTAGAGCTGGTTATGATCCTTTGTCTTTTCTTTTGCCCATTTTCTGTCGGAACCACTGCAACTAGCTTCTAACACCAGAATTACATCTATTGCCTGCAATTAGCACCAACGAGCCTATTAGACATAAAAGACATAAAATATATAGAAAATACACTCAAGAACGAGACAAAAGAATAGGAATGATGGCCGAAATATACAACAATTTAGGCACGATCACGTTGCAGTTTGGAATAAATATATTTCATAATTTGTTGTAGTTCTCCTTATACTTTTCTTGCTTGTGTGATTAATTGTATTTGATGTGCTAAAGCTCTGCTGGTGGAATACTATATATCACTCATGTACCAGGATGAGTGAAGTTTACTACTAGAATTTCTATCATTTTTCGTTTAGTATTATAGTTAAATGCCGTGTGTTATCATATAAAACAGGAAGACATCATAAGAAGATGTCGCAGTATGCAGAAGCCGGTGATTGTAGCCACAAACATGCTGGAAAGCATGATCAATCACCCTACACCAACTAGGGCAGAAGTTTCTGATATAGCAATTGCAGTGCGAGAAGGTGCTGATGCAGTCATGTTATCTGGAGAAACTGCCCATGGAAAGTAAGTGAACTATTTTATAGTATAAACAAAAATAACAAATGACTTTGAAGCAAAATCATATATTTAAAGTTATTTATAGATTGAAATTGTGCCTCTTGAAAGTGTTTTCGGCGTTGGTTATTGGTATGTGGCAATCACTCAGGAGCATAATTTGTTTCCAAAAACATATTTAACTTTATTTTAGCTTTTCTAGTAGTGGTTAGATGTTAGTAAGGTTAGCATGACAATTGACTTGAACTAAGGCCCTTGGTACCTAGAAGTGAGGAATTACATATTATTGCTTGTTGACATCTCTTCCAAAATAGGACGGATCACTGTCTTAAAAACTATTAGATGGCTAATTTGTTTATAACTGAAGCATTAAATCTACCCCATCCGTGTATTGGTTTGAGGGGATTATAATGTGAGTTTATAATTTTTAAAAATTTAGTTCTGCAAATTCCTTAGCATCTATATAGTTTGAGAAAAAAAAACATGAAATCACATTGGTTAACAGCATTGCTATGTCACTTTTTGTTTAAACCTGTAAGTCTGTTGGAAATGTTCCTACAGTTTTCCACTCTCAGATACAAATAATTTTTCATTGCATTTTTTCTGTAGCGGTGTTTCTTGTTTACTTCCTATGTCCTATGGTTGTGGCTCCTTGTTGGCATTTTTTCATAATAAGTTTTACTCATCAAAAAACTTACTGCACATGTCCGTTATTTTACATATTGAAGAATCCTGTGTTGGGGATGTTGCCATGTCAATGTTGATAGTGGTTTATCTCATTAGAGGTCAAATAGCCAAATATAAATCATATCGAGGGACATTTAATTTAATGGTTGTCTATATGTGATAGTTGTAGTATCTCTTTAAATCAAATCTATGGGATATTTCGTTGATCCTTGTACAATAGGGTTAGTTCATTTTGTGGACACCTATCTGGACGTTTTAGAGCAATACACATTTGTAGATTTATAGGGGCAATCCCCAATGTGGTGGAGCTTCTTCATAGATTGCCTCATAGTTGATTCATCTTCGATACCATCATGTCATGGCCATGGTCATAACCATTGTTGCATTGTTCAAACTAATTGTATTACTATATACATAGCATATGCTTCACTGAGAATGGAAAAATACTTCATTGCTAAAAATCATCTTATATTGCAATTATTTTATTGATTTTATACTTGCAGAGAGAACTATGTTTTTAAATTAAAATTGATTAAGTTATCCATTAAAAGCTGTTAAAGTTATGCACACTGCGGCATTGAGGACCGAGTCAAGTCTACCTGTTAGCATAAGAACTTATTGTATTACTATATACATAGCATATGCTTCACTGAGAATGGAAAAATATTCATCTTTCTTCCTTTCGTTGCTAACAATCATCTTATATTGCAATTATTTTAGTGATTTTATACTTACAATAGAAATATGTTTTTTAATAATAATTTTAAAATTGATCAAGGTATCCATTAAAAGCTGTTAAAGTTATGCACACTGTGGCATTGAGGACCGAGTCAAGTTTACCTGTTAGCATCAGTCCTCCAACTCAGTCTACTGCATACAAGGTAAGAATTCACTGAATGTTAAAAGTAAATGCGTTTTATTATTGAAGTTGGTTTTTGGTTGACAGTATACTTTTACTAGTTTTGATTTTTGAGGCAGGGTCCAGTGCAAGTTAAAAAAAGAGGATTTTTTTTCTCCAAGCCATAATTGCGTAAATACTTAAATATCATTCCTTTATAGTTTGATTAATCTGAGGACATTCTTTTGCAGAGTCATCATATGGGTATAATGTTTGCATTCCATGCTACAACTATGGCTAACACCCTCAGCACACCCATCATCGTCTTCACAAGAACGGGCTCCATGGCTATTCTTTTAAGTCATTATAGGCCTTCCTCAACAATCTTTGCCTTCACAAATGAGTGAGTACTTGATGTATTATTATGTTTCCCAATAACTTGGATTTAATTTCTTACCTTCTATAGCTTGCAAGGATTTCATGCTTATATATTTTCTGTCATTATTTTTCCCTATCAAAGGCTATCTTCAGATATTATTTTAAGGTTTTGGAGCAGAGAAGTTTGATGAAAGTTCAGGGAAAACATGATTGAAAGTGTTTGTTTCGAGACAACTGAAGGCAGTTTAAATTATTGGACCTAGGGACGCTAGAGACAAATCTTGTGCAAAGGAAAAAAGAATTTGTAACTACCATGTTGATGAATTATCCTTTTGAGTATTAAAATGTCACTATTAGCTATGTGGTTGGGCTGTTTCTTAGGGAAAAAACTATCCACGTGCTGCCTCGGTTGTACTCCATAGGTTAATGCATCAATGGTACAAGTAATTGCTTAAGGATTTTATTCTTTATGAGTTTCTGTGTCAAAAAATGTCTTCCTTCTGTGTTCTCTGATTTTTGTGACATATTGTCATGTGTGGCAGGGAAAGAATTAAACAGAGACTGGTGCTTTATCAAGGTGTCATGCCCATACATATGAAGTTTTCAGATGACGCGGAGGAGACCTTCTACCGAGCTATCAAGCTATTAATGGTTTGGTTCTTAATAATTTATCTTCTTTTTTTTTTCAATTGGATCATCATTTCATGTGTTTAAATGTTACTGTATATTTTCCATGCTTTATTAGGATAAGAATTTGGTGAGAGAAGGTGGACACGTTACTCTTGTCCAAAGTGGAGCACAACCAATCTGGCGTCGAGAATCTACTCACCACATCCAAGTTCGTAAGGTCCAAGGCTGACTTTGTATTAGTGAAAACATCTTTTCCTTAATATTTTGGAGTACTAGTAGGTAACTTACACTATTTTTATTCAATTGTTGACAATCTTGCAATATGTTATTTCAAGTGTCTACTATACAAATTTTGGAAGAGTTTGAGAACTACCATACCACTTATTCAATGGAAAATTTTGTCATAGAAGTATAGAACTATATTAGTGGTAAAGATTGTTTAGATGTTTGCTAAGGCATGTCATAAACTTCTGCAGTTGCATCTTTATGTATATGTCTGATATGTGCTAGTTCAAGACAACCATCCAAGTTGCTTAAAATTTTCTTGTGCCTGTCAGCATCGATTACTGTCTACTGATATACATTGAATATAGCTCTATATCTTTAAATGGTGAATGCGAAGATCAGTTTTTCCTTTTCATCTACTATCTTTATAATCTCCCTTTGTATACTCTGGCAATTGTTAGTATTTTCCTATTATTATGAATCATTAAATTAGTTTTTAGTTTATATATTCTTTCATTATCTATGAACGAAGGAAAATAATGGAGGGGATGAAATGAGATAACAACAATGTTTACAGCTGTGAACTGACTGGTGATCGCTACATTAACTTATTATTTATTGCCAAGATTTTCAGAAACTTAGGCTAAATTGCCAGATTCCAGTTAAAGACATGTTCTAAAGAATAATTACCTCTAGACAATTTAATGACTGAATTTTGGAGGCAACCTTAAGTAATTATTGCTAGAGTGGAATCATGCATCATGATTACAAGATTTTCCATAACTAGTCTGTAGTGACCATGATTTACTCATAATATGTTGTGAAAGATGCTGGTTGCTAAACATTTGAATAGAACTGAAATTGGATGAAAGGGGAGTTTCCATTAATATTCAAGAGCACAGCTCTAATACAAGAAGTAACAGTAAAGATTCATCTCACACCACACTAGAAGTCTAGAACTGCCTGAAAGTGCATGTTAATACTCTGGCTAGGAGTAGAACCAACAAATGACAATTAATTGAGAAGATTTACAAGACCTTTAGCCAAATGTTAACCCACCTCTTCACACTCGCACTCAACCTACCTCCAAAAACACATGAACATTGATTTGGGTTTTAGGTGTTGTGGATATTAGTGAAGATATAGTGTTGGTAGACAAACAAGTTTCTCTTAGTCTTTAAGAACTCCATTTTTTTTTTCTGCAAACTGTCTGTGCTTTCCCCATCCCCTCTTATTACATAAGTTGGTACGGTTGGCTCATTATATAAATCAGACATTATAATTGTCTTTCTCATCACTGTCTCGACATTTTCCTTGAAGCTCAATGTTCTTGTACCACTTTGCACACACAATATACACCACCAAGTCGATTGTTGTTAAGCCAGCTAAGAGGAAGTAAAATCTATCTAGATGACCCTTGTTGAGGTTTCCAGGGACCCATCCAGGCATGTGATCAACGGTTGAGATCTTCATAACCGTAGTTAAAAGCAAGCTACTCACATAATTACCCAGTGAGATTGATGTCATGCAGAGTGCACTCCCAAAGCTCTTTAACCCATCTGGTGTTTGTGCATTGAAGAACTCAAGCTGGCCCACATACATGAAAACTTCAGATGCTCCTATGAATGCATATTGAGGAACCTGCCAGAAGATGCTCAAGGAGCTTGCGCCTTCACAATGCGTGCAGTCCTTGTCTGCATACTTCAGTCTATAGATCTCGACAATCCCAGCTGCGACCATCGCCAGTATTGCGATTACAAGGCCAATTCCAATTCTTTGAAGCTCAGTAAGTCCTTTAGAGCTCTTCTTTTTTAGTCTCCCCACAAGTGGATCAAGAACTCGCCGGTAAAGGAATATGAAAAGTGCCACACTGAGAATATCAAAGCTAGACATGCTTGCAGGTGGGATTCTGAAATTTGAGACTGTAGTTTTCATGGCAGCACCTTGCTCGACAAAAAGAGAAGCCATTTGTGTAAAAACCACAGAGTAAATGATGGTGCAGAGCCAAATTGGGAGTAGTCTCAGTATGCATTTGACTTCTTCCACTTGGGTGATAGGGCAGAGACGCCAAAGGTTGCGACAGCCCTGCTTCTGGTCATCTATGTCTCTTGATGTGATGTAAGCTGCTCTATCCAAAAACCTGACATACAATTACTCAATATGAGTTATTATTGTTACTAATATTAGATTATGAGTCCAAATTCTATACTAATTAGACGTACTTGAATCCGTGGGTGTGGAGGATCTTTCTGTTACCATTCATGGAGCTATCGTTTGCATCAGTATCATACAAGTCCTCTCCTCCCGGTGACATACCACCAACCTTCCATTTCTTAGAAGCTGCAACAATGACTTGGCAAAACCTAGAGAGAGGGTTACCACATGGCTTGAAGTGCCTGTACCTAATGGTTCCTCCAAGAAACAAGACCAGTCCTGCAAAGGCAGAGAATGCAGACGCCCAGAAACCAAGTGCCCACATACCTTCATCTTCAAAGTATCCAAGTATGGTGTTGGAGAAGAGAGAACCAAGGTTCATAGCCAAGTAGAAGTAGCTGAAAAAGGCCACCTTTGAATGTCCTTCCTTGGGGTCCTCTTCATCGTACTGATCAGCCCCAAGTGTAGCAATGTTAGGTTGGTAGCCACCATATCCCAAAGCAACCAGGTAGATTGAGAGATAAAATAATGCAATCTCCGAGCTTGAATGGGTTCCACAAGGGGTTTCTTCATCTCCACAACCTTTTGGTCTGATTAAGAAGAGGTAGGATGATAGTGACAGTGATATCAACCCCTGTTTTTACACAGAGAGAGATATACAATTACTACTAGAACAAACAAGAAATGGAAAGAAAAGAAAAAGGGTTCAATGTTGTTAGGTTACTTACAATGACAAATATGACCTGGAAAATGGCACAAGTTTTGTATCTTCCCCAGTAGGAGTCACTAAGGAAAGCACCAACAAGAGAGAAGATGTAAACAGTTCCAGTCCATTTGCTTACGCTGTTAGCAGCTTCAGCATTGTCTTGTTGTAAAACCCTTGTCAGGAACAGCACCAAGTTCACCCCAACTCCAAAGAATGCTAGGGTTGCCAGACCTTGGTTCACTGGTCCATTTATTCAACAATTGCATGGTTAATTACTTGAACAAAAATAATAATAATAATAACAATTTTGGTTTCAAGACACATGTTTGAAATCAATGTGAAAAGTTGCTAGATAAGCATATCATTTTCTCTTTCAGATGCATGACAAGAATCTAACTATCAAGATCAAAGAATCATTTTCTTTACATGTTGATGTCATAAGATTAGGTTTCAGGTCCATCATTCATGATACATGTGCACTCGAAGGTGTTTGTACAGTATTTAGCAACTTGACAAATACATGAGAGGTAGACATTTAACGGATTTTCTCTCTCCATAAAAGGAGTGATTATAGTGCTAATTAAAGCATGTATTTGTGAGGTGTAATGTAACGGTGACCATCTTTCTATTTTCATTATCAATACACGTGTATTTTTCTTGCTTGTTGCCCAACTAGTCACAAAAGCATTACATGTATTATATATGCTTTTTTTCTTTTATTTTTTTTCCTCCAATTGTTTTAAATATAAATAAACCTAAACAACCAAAAAAAGGATCTTTATTCTAGAAAATTTAAAATATAAACTAACTTTAAACTCTAAAAAAGACCCAATTTTACTGGCACTTGAGATGAAGATGTGAAACCCAACCTAGGTAGAGTGTACTGGGTATGGTTTGATCTGTATATCGAGATAATCTTGTATGAGACTACTACGTGGTGAGACCGTGAAACCGTTCAATCAGATTGTATAAAATTAGAATTTTATAATTTATTTTTATATTTTCAAGATAAATAAAGCAATCTCATTAGAAGGTCTTTCGGTCTCACCACGTGATGGTCTCATACAAGATTTTCTCCTATATACAATATATGTTAGTCACACATTAGACACGTGGCAGAAACCCAGTTCATGTAGAAATCCAAAATGAAGCCACTGATTACGTGTCAGGCACTTGTTATTCTTAATGCAATCTCCCGTTGTCGTTTGTTTGCGGTGCTATGGCATGACATCAGTTGAGAGAGGCAGATGAATAGATGATACGTCCGTATCAGTGTATTTCTCTCTGCCTTAATAATAATAATAAAAAGAAAGGTGGTGGGTGGCCGTGGCCGTGGTAAAGCTGAGCATGAAACAAGGGTCCAACACTTGGTTCGGTTTGGAGTTAGGACTTAGTATTGTTACACGTTCCTTCATTTGTGTTGTCTTTTTCCCTATTTCTGCAACTCTAACTCCTAGGCAGGACCTTCTCTCTGTCTGTCTTCTGATAGCTTATCTAAAACTAGAAATGCTTTTCAGCCAAAAAAAAATATCCGATTCTTTTACACAAAACACATTATAAGCGTTTGGTATGATCATAGGTTTCAGAAAACATGCATGTATCAGTCAGTTATAAATATATTTGCTAGTGAAAAGAATGACTATCTGTATCATAGGTTTCAGAAAACATGCATGTATCATAAGTAGAAGCTGCTATAGGTAAGTCTTAAAACACATGTTTAAATGACTATCTGTATAAATTAAGTAGCTAGAAAAAGAAATGTTTCCCATTTGAGTTTTTATATATAGCTTACAGAGTATGATAATTCCAGCAACCCATCTTCCAGATTTCTCTCTGATTGCAGGACGACCATGCCAATCAACTGTTCCATCCAGAGTCAATGCCTCTTCTTCTTCTTCTTTGAACTTCTCCTATACATACATAATTTCATTATTTAACCACAAAACAAAAATATTTAAATACTAAATAGATTGTCATCATCATCAAGATCACATATATATTCAAGATTATTGCATTGCACTAATTATCGTGTCTTTTAATTTGCTTCCATGAGCAACAAAAAAACAAAAATATAGTTTTTGATCATTTACTTCATTTTGCTACTTTTTTGTTTTTCGTTTTCTTAAACACAAAAGAAAAAAGTGGAGAAATGAAAATTAGGTGTAAAATGAAAAGAACATGTTTATATGGAGCAAAAAATATGTTCAAGGGAGAACGAAAAAAATTGAATATGTATGTTCCTCTCTCTCTCTCTCTCTCTCTCTCTCTCTCTCTCTCTTTTAATTAATAAGAGAAGAAAGCAGGAGGTAGCCTTGACTGACCTGTTTACACACTTCTAAGCAAGCCATTGATTTTCTTCAAAAGGAAGAGTTTTGAGTAGGGTAATGCAGAGGAAGATCAGATGAGAGGAGAATTTTAGAAGACAGTTGGGGACAAGAAAGGAGAAGGGTGGAGTGAATAAATAGAGCAAGGGAGGCTGATATGAACGGTGGAGATTATAGGAAAACGTAAGGTGACCCACATGACCAAATCAATAGAAGATGATATTTATGGTGGAGATTAAAGGAAAAATAAATAAACTTCAGCAAATCATGCATCCATAGTAATTAAAAGATATGCAATATGTTTTATATATTATAATGGTGTGAGAAATGGTTTGTTTTGCTTTGTGGGTATTACCAGACTTTAGTGGTTACGGGTCCCTCTCTCATATCCATGCTGTCTCTCATATCAGATTGGTCTGATTTTGACATATTAGAGACATTACCTTGAATGGTTTCCTAGAATTTTTGGTGTTTTGGTACATGTAATGGTTCTCTGATTTGACAATTTACTCGCTCACTTATGAACTTGGTACGGTAATATATTAACGATTTGGCTAAAGATTACAATATAGGGTTTAGGGAAGAGAATACAACTCGATCCCATAACTCCATGGTATATGTATGAGAGGCATATCATGAAGCCAACTTCATATTGTCAAATATATATATATATATATATATATATATATTCAATGGGCTCAAGTTTTATTTTTTAATAACTCTTATAATTAATAAAAAAATAATTTTTATTCTTTTAATGTATTAAATGCAATTATGTTTAATATATAAACAGTGTTGCAAAAGTCCCTGACTAGGGCCGATTAGGCGCTGCCTAGTCCCTAGTCGGCGGTCCATTGCCCTGACTAGGTGGTTTACTGTCTAGTTGGCCTAGTGGGTCAAAGTGTATAACTAGTCGGCGTTGACTTTTTTTGATTGATTTTTTAGAATTTGATTGAGTTTGTTAGATTTTGTTTAGTTGTTTATGGATTTTGATTCTCAATATTAAGTTTTTTGGAATTTTATTTTCAGATTGATGTTCAATATATGAAATAGTATGAACATTTATTCAATTACAACAAAAAATATGTCAAAAAAATTCCAACCGACCGCTAGCCAGCCAACGGTCAACTTTTGGCCAGCCGCCTAGTCCCCGACTAGGCAGACTAGACACTAGCTAGGCAGAGGGTCACTACCCGACTAGCTCCTAGCGCTTTCTGCAACGCTGTATATAAGACACTTTCATATTTCTTTATACGATCACATGCATGTTCATCACAAAATCGATCTATAAAACAATTATAGCGTTAATTTAAGGTTTGATAGGTAGATATGTAGCAGAAACAATTATAATACATGTAAGTGCACATATGCACACATGGAAAAGTATTGAGTATTATTCTGTTATTCTAGTTGGAAATTAAACCAGGTTTATCAGGACAGAGGAATATAAGATGATTCTAGTAGCAGCCGATGTTCTCTTAGAATGGAATAAGTACGTGGATGAATTATTAATCACATGCTTTGATTTTCCTACTCAATTATGACAAAAAGTATACGATTCCAATCCAGATTTATGCTGATTTCCTTGATGGCAAAAAACTTATAATTTCTCCCCTTATAACTGGCATCAATGGCATATTGATATCTCAATTAAAGTAGTGAATAATGTTGAATTTTATGCTAATAATTCACTTCTTTTAAGCTCTTTATACCTCAAGTTGCTAACACATTCTTTGACACATCCTATATATATGCTTAATTACTTTATTTTATTATTTAAAAAAAAAAAACTTTTTTCTTTCACATAACAAGCACTTTGTCTGTAGTTATTCTATAATTAATGAATTTGAAGATCCCACCTATAAAGTTTTGGTGTCCATTTCTCATTGTCAATTTAGTTTTGACATTTTAATCACCCTTAGAAATAAGAGCTAATTAATTGAGCAACAAATCTTTTCTTATAAGGTTGTAATTTTGGTCAAATTCTGTCTTGGCACATCTCCACATCAAGGACAACTAGAGATAATGGGCAATCCACAATTACATCCATGCTCGCTTATAAGATTATATATTCTCCCGACAAATGACAGCAACTCAATAGACTTTCAATTTTTTAAGGTTCTTAATTCCTCCCAAAATTACAAATTATAAGGTAGAATGAATATTGAATGGGAATAATTAATACGCAGTGAATGGAGATAATTGTAGTTGATAGGAACTGGACAAGTGCCTTACGTAAATAAGGATCTCCCAATAGTTAAGGGTCTGCCTTATTTTTGCTAATATTTATATTTTTTTGGCTTTCTTCTGTTACTTACCTTTGATGTACCATACCCTACTACGTGTATCTGCAACCTCATTTTAGGAAATTTTTGACAGGAACCTAAATTTTTTTTCTTGTATAAAATAAATAAAATTATTTACTATATGAATCAAATCCAACTGCCTTTGAATTTCTTATCATGTACGTAACTTCATTTCTCACTTTAAAAACCAATATTATCAGTTACCTGTACAAGAGAGTGACCAAAATGGAATTGCTTTTCAAATATATGAGAATGACGTACGTACATGGCAATAACTTTATCATTTAATTTTCTTTTGATTGTTTGAGAAATTTTGTTGATCTTTCTTTCTATTAGGGTTAAACAATGTAATTGATTTCAAAATTTGCTTCAAAATAAAATTACTTTTCTTTCTATTCCCAATTAAAAAAAGAGTTGAGAAGATTATTTTATTTTTTATTTTTTAAAAAAAAAACTCTTATTTTCGTTGCCATCCTCTCATGATATATATGTAACTACGCATGAGTTATTCTTGAATAAATTCCCTTATGATTTATGCTGATTCCAATTTTCTGTACTAATTAATGAATGGTTCTCTCAATTTCTAGAAAGAAAAAAAGTGACAGCTCTTTTTACATGAAAACACTGTCATAGAGATATGAAAAAGGACTGTGAATCAAATCAAATTCGTTTCCTAATGACCTAACTAAAATATTGGCAAATGTAAATCGGATGGTTTCAGAATTTATATACCGAAATTTTTTCATGATATTATAGATTGAAAAGTTTCCCTAAATTTCATATGAAATCTCTCATAAGTTGAAGAATATGTCAGAAATCTTCCCTACAGCACAGTCATTGTATTTAACCCTATTCTAGTATTAGTATATCGATCTCAGGAAATTTACCCTATCAATTTTATATTGATTGTTTGGTCTTCATCCATTGAATTGGAACCACATACTGTAAACCTGGTGATATTATTGTCGAAGTAGCATATATATGTATATATATTGATGCTATAGCATATCTGTATCATTCATGAAATCTAGAGCTAATTTATGAAAAACAAGATGTTCCTCCATGTTCCGTTTTCTTCTTGTTTTTCCTAATAACATTAAACTCCAATACGTCCTGTTCACACACCTTTCATGTGTATAAAGTTATAATTTATGAAAAAGTTTTATTACAAGGATTACAACTGTTAAGCATCACCTAACAATAATAAGACAGGCAATCACAATTTTTCCTATCAATTGTTTCAACACAAATCGCGCAATACATGGAAAAAGAAAGAAAAGTATAAATATATAAATACTAGCTAGTTCGTGAAACTTTTGTGTACCAATTTTTTTTTATCTTTCCAGTGAATTTGAGAAGCCATTGCTCGTATTGTTTGTGTCCATGCATGCACCCAGCTGTGACCTGACTTATCAACTTGATCAATGAGAAAATCCCAAATAGGATTTTGTTACGCATGCATGCATATAGTACATTAATTAATAAAAATATGCAATCTCAATTCGGCTCTAAAATGTGATATTCATTTTTCTATAGAAGAATTGCTTATCATCAACAGACAAACATGTCTCCAATTGTTGCTAGTCTTATAAGTTTTTAATTATATTCAAACAAAGTCTGCGTCCACTAGTCAGATCCCACTCATTTTCTATTTATAAACATCAACGTCGTGACCAAATAAATGTGAATAGCCATTTTCAAATAGAATCATCAATTTTTGTTGAGGCAGACAAGGACCCGTTATAATCCACGTTTACAATCACATTTCTCCAAATTCATTGGTCCACCTCTCTGGTCTATGGACCCCCGACGTCAGTGCCACACAAATTTTCTTCTACCTCCACGTCATCTACTTTTCATACTTGTCATGTTTTTAGTTACCCATGTTATTCTTTTCACCGAGTTATCACGGGTTTAGAGTTTGCGCAGCACATCCGTGCGGCACTTAAACAAATTCTATGAGAATGTTGCTAAATAAGTCTTACAAAAGAGATTTGAGAGAAGAGAGTAGAAGAGCTTGAATGAGAAACAAAGATTGTATTGCTATGAATGAAACTTTACAATGCTTTGGATGCTAGAATACTTGAGTTTTTAGGATTCTAGGAGCCAAAGCATTGTAAAGCTTCATTCATAACAATACAATCTTTGCTTTCCATTCAAGCTCTTCTACTCTCTTATCTCAAATCTCTCTTGTAAGGCTTACTTAGCAATATTCTTACCGAATTTGCCTAGGTACCGCATGGGTGTGCTGTGCAAACTCTAGGCACGTGATAGAGTAATCAATAACCTTTGAATTATCACTTGTCAACTTGCCAATGTTTACATATATGCACAAATTTAGTAAAAAAAACTACAATATCCATCCATTAACAATGTTCTTGCTTTTAAGGATTTAAGACAACAATATCATGCTAGTGATGACAAGAAGATCATAAAGAAGGATTGAAGTCAACTTAATTACACTATGTTATCATGCATTCTAATTAATAACACATATTAAGAAAATCTACTCTTTATCTTGCTGATAAAACTTTCAAGAATCTCTTAATTTAAAGATATCCATTCATCCATTCACTTAAAAGATTTGATCTGATTATGTGTAATGTCATACTAATTATAACAACGATTGATGACAATTTAAGCGGCTCATTATTGAGATGATGACCTTTCATTCTTCATTTTTGGGTTGAGTATGGCGTAGTTAGCCACTAAATATGATTATCATAGCCTAATTAAACACTATTAAGCCGAGATTGTGTTTTCGTTAATTTGGTACCACAAGTGATAAAAAGTTTATAATAATAATATTTGGTACAATTTTTTTAGTGGGGTCAGTAGAAGCATATGTTGATTTGCTTCTATCATTTTCTATGTGTGCTTGTAAAACAAGAGAGCCATTTGTGATAAGATAATGGATTTTTGTGAAGTGCACTAAAACCCGCGCATGCTTATGTTGGATCAGCAGACCTAATTTTCGATGCAGCTTGAACATAAAAGGAAACAACATTAAACTAATATTATTAGTTGTTATAAATTAAATAATAATTTAGCTCCTAATGGTAGACAATGAACATATATAGCTCTTTTGGCCACTGGTCAGATAGAGATAGCACCATCACCTATCTTTTCTTCAGTTAGGTCATCCCACAAATTATTATTATTATTATTATTATTATTATTATTAATGTAATTACCGTAATTTTGTGATGTTTCTTTCTATTTTTCATACCATGAATCAATCCAACTAAACTGCTAGAAAATACATTATTAACTGATATAAATTTATCTAGACCCAAATTTATAAATAGCCTTATAAATTTTGTAAAATAAAAAATGGAATTTTTCTCAAATTTGATTTTTGAGTCTAACAGCTTTTTCATTTTTGGACAAAAATGCTATTTCATCTTCGTTTCTACTTTTTATTCCAAATCAAATCTCACAAACACTTTCTCACATCTTTAAGCACCTTCCCATTGCTTCGAAACTTCTTTAATTTGTTCAAAATTGTAAAAAAAATATTCAATTAATAAAGATAAACCAATATAGGTACAACAGTATAATGCTTTTTCAGCTATTTTTCTCTACTTTGTAAAAAAATTGACCTTGCCGATCAATTCCTCGCCACAATATTACTTTAGAACACCTCCTTGCGATAAATCTCCCAAAAATTCATTTTTGGATAAAATTACCATTTTGCTCTTGAGTTAAATGCTCAGTGCAAAAATGTTACATGCTCTTAAAATTTTCAAAACAAAATATTACACATTCATTTCTTAAGGTTTGTTACACGCTCAATGCAAAATTTTATATTCTGAATTCATCATATTCATAAATTCATACACAAAATATTGGCTTATGGTAAACCTATCACACCTACATCAAAGAGGTCGTCGGTTCAACTTTTATCGACATAATCTTTTAAAACTTGTTTTCTTAAATGAAGTCTTAATATAATATTAAAATCATGAAAATCTCTATATTGAATGAAAAACCTAATTACATTGTTAGACAAAGTATAAATAATTAATATCACGTGCCACTTTCACTGGTAACTCTAAATAGATCTTGTGGTAGCATAACTTAATATAATTTATCATTGCAAATTTTTTTTTTAAATATTACAATAATTTGGGGTTTTGTAAGGGTGGGATGAGAGACTCGAACCCATAACCTTATGGTGTGGGTATGATAGGCTTTACCACTGGGTCAATCTTATCTTGTCTTATTATAAAATTAGGTCATGATATGACAATAATGTCCATGAATAGATATTGTGATATTAACTCTCCGAGGTTTTGGTCCAGACTTGACCAAGATTAATTAATTAATTATATAGTTTCAGTAATTGGGTAGTTTAAACTCCAATTAGCATTTGTTCACAAGTATTTGTTGTTTGCATATTTAACAAATTCAAATTATGTTTTTCAATAAATTGTAAAATAATATTTTCCAAAAAAAAAAATGAGTTTAGAATGAAAGCCAAATTTAAGGTGGTTTAATGGTAAGCGTCGTGAAAAAAACTTATAAGTTTGTTTAGTGCTAAAACTATTTTATTAGATTTTTTCAATGTTTCACCTATTTTTTAGTTTCATATTAGAAAAAAATCAAATAAACTAAAAATCACACATATTCGTTTTCGATTCTCAAAATCACACCCAACTAATTTTATGTAAGTGGATTTGAAAGCTGCATGTACATGTTCTTTCATGTATGAGTTTATATATAGTTCTCAATATACAAAGTACGTATATATATATATATATATATATATATATATATATATATAACATAATTAACTAACCTAAATCCTTAAATAAGTAAAACTCTAAATCTTGGAAGTCCAAAGTAATTAACATAATTTACATACTAACTTTAAGAGTGATAAGAGATGACAAGAAACTGATATCATCTAAGAATTGTTAATAAGAGAGATGGAGGAGAGGAAGATATACTGAGGAGCACATGTGGTTTTTTTTATTTTTTTATTTTTTTATTTTTTTTTAAGGTCATGTAATGTGGGCTTTCTCTTATCTAGGGCAGACCAAAAAAAATTTATGTGGAGGAGTTGTAGGCTTGTAGCTCAAAAATGAAATGTTTGCGAGGGGCAAAATGAAAAGATAAAAAAAAAGTTAATTAAGAATTTATATATATATATATATATATATATATATATATATATATATTTATATATATATAAGTCAAGGAGGCCATGGCCCTTGTGAGTCCCCTTCCCAATTCAACACCCCTAGCTACAATGAGTACCTTTTTGATGATAGTCTTGCATCAATCAAAAGGGTGTTATCTTTTTTCTTTTTTTTTTTCTTTTTTTTTTCTTTTTTGTTTTTTGAAGAAGAAAGATTGTTATCTTTTTTTTGTTTGAAAAGAAAAAGGTTGTTACTTTTTAATTAAAATGTACTTCTTGTAATATATTCTAGATTGTTGAACAAACAAGTTGTGTATATCTATATCTATATCTATCTATATATATATATATAATTTATTGTCAGTTTGAACCGATATAAATATATCAGTTCCTTATATATAGGTCATTGGATTTAAATAATTTGATTTGGCTGTATACAATTATCAAAACATCTTTTTTTAAATCTAATGATCATTTATAAGGAACTGATATATCTTATAACAGTTCGAAATGACAATAGAAAGACTAAAATATACTTGGATATATATTATAATATGCTTTGAATGTATACGATTCTTTTAGTGAAAATTTAATGTCTTGTATGTGATACAATATGAGGTGTCATGTGGGACACAGAATACTTTAATGGTGATCAAAAAATAACGGACGAAAATCATTGAAAATAACAACAAAAAAAAACTTATATGGTTTTATATTTTTATCATACTCCCCACAACTTTTCTATCGTTGTCAACTTTAACTTTTGAAGTGACAAAAATACCCCTATATTTGTTTTAAATTATTTTACTTTTAATTTGTTAATAAAATTTTAAAATATTTAAAAAAGACCTCCCTAGGAAAAAAAATTATCGTCATGTTTTCTGGATAATACACATTAAGTTTTTTTTTGTGGGAATATACACGTTGAGTTTTTCCAATTATATAAGTTGATCTTAAAATTTCAAAAAAAAAAATTTGAATGAAAGGATTCCATTAAAGAAAGAAGCTTACAACGAATTTGGGCAATCGCCCAAAACAACTGGAACCACACAAGAAGGGACCTCCTCCATCCAGAAACCATCAGTATCCGACACCACTCCTAACTTAGCAAGACGATGAGCTGCCAAATTAGCTTTCCTATGAACAAACCCTACATTGCATTCCCGAAGTTTAACTAGGAGACTAAGAATATCTGTAACAATTAGACCAACATCAGAGTTAACACTAGACTGGGAGTTTATTAAGTTTACTACCACTTGAGCATTGGATTCAACAACGCAGTGCCAGAAACTTGCTTCAAAAGCAAGCTAGATACCTTTGAGAATTGCAGTAGCTTCCGCAACCTGTGGATCATAGCCTGCTCTAACTATTTGAGAGCTCGACGTCATATCAACTCTAGAAAAGTCTCAGACAATGATCCCAATTCCAACCCTCTTTTTTTGCCGCATCGGTGTTAACTTTAAAACAACCCATTGAAGGAGGGCTTCATGAAGAAATAGCCAAACTAGTGCCTGTAAAGCTCGCCTGAGACCCCCCATTTGCTCGTCGAAAATCTTCCGAATATGATTCAGCCCATGAGACAATATCTACATCATGAAGTGAAGTAAAGTTGTGCACCTTTCCATTACATCTGTACCATATATAGCATAATATCACACAAATGAGTTCGATTTCCTCCAAACGCAGTTGATTCTTGCAAGCTAACATGAAGTCCAGAAACTGATTACCATCAGCGCCATAAATCCCCTTCACAAAAGGACATATATTCCTAACTATTTTTTAAAGAAGGGCAACTCCACAGAGCATGCATTATCGTCTCCGGTCTGTACTTGCACAGCGGACACATACTATCTAATGTAATCTTTCGTCTTGAAAGCACATCCAGCCAATCGTGACATGTTCTCCACATTAACATCTTGAATTTAGCGGGAATTTTCAGACGCCATAGGAATTTCCACCAGGACTCGGAACCATTAAGACCCGATGAACTAGGCCTTGATAGCAAAGAACAACAGAGATGATATCCACTTTTAACTGAAAAAGAGCCCAGCTTCTCATAATGCCAAGTAAGTGAATCATCAACTTGGGTAAAGGTGAACGGAATGCTAAGAATGGAATCTACGTCCTTCGGTAAAAAAACACTCACGAATAAGGCTCTCATTCCAAGCCCCCGAATACTTTTTCAGCATCTGCACCCTAGCCAACTCACCCAACACAGGAGGAGAGATAGCCTTAAAAGTTGTTGGTCTTGGCAACCAACGATCCTTATTGACGCAGTAGGAAGCTAGATAAAAGCCAAATCCATGGCAAACAAGGGAAAACCCCAAATGGAGAGAAAACTCTCTGTATTTTAATTCTCAATATCAATAGTCTCCCTATTACAATAACAAAGAGAGGTATTTATAGTCCACTCATAAAACAACACAAAATATATAAACGATTAATAATATGCTAAATCCTCCTACATCACTTATAGATATATACCAAATCCCCTCTACCAATCCAGCCAACGTGAGCCCACCTCTAATAACTCCCTACCTCACATGAAACTTCTCCACATGAACGAACTTGATGCCCCACATTCAGCTTGCAAAATAGAGGACTCGGGATAATAACATTGCTTCAAAACCTTTGCCACCATAGAATTCGGCCTAAAAATAAGTTTCCAGCATTGCTTAGCGAACATAGCCTTATTAAACAAAGATAAGTCTCGAAACCCCAAGCTCCCAAATCTTTACTTCGATACAGAAATTTCCACGAGCACCAGTGAATTCTTCTTCTCTCATTATCAGACCCCCACCAGAAACAGGCACTCAACCTATGCAAATCATCAATTAAAACTTTTGGCAGTCCAAATAAGGACATAGAATACGTCGAAATCGATTGGATGACAGCATTTAAAAGCACTTCTTTACCTCCTGACGAAAAAAGCTTACTTTGCCAACCCTTCACACGATCCCACACCCGCTAGTGTATGTTTGCGAACAATTCCCTTTTATTTTGCCTTGCAAAACTCGGCAGCCCAAGGTATCTTACATGACACTTATCCAATTGCACCCCCAAGATTTGAGCTAAATTATTTGCTTTATGCCAACAAATCCCATTGCTAACGCACATAGCGGATTTTTGAAAATTAGTTATTTGCTCTGACGCCTTCGCATACTTATCTAAAACCTGGCTAATGGTCCGACAATCCTTCTCAGAAGCTCGTATAAAAATCATACTATCGTCGGCAAAAAAAAAAAGTGTAATTTTTGGCCCACCTCTGTTACACCTGAAACCAGCCAACTTTCTCGATCTTTCCGCATCCAGAATCAATTGTGCTAACCCCTCAGTGCACACAAGGAATAAATAAGCAGATAAAGGGTCCCTTTGGTGAAGGCCCTTGGAAGGCTTCAAAGAACCACAAATCTCCCCATTAATTAAATAAGAGAAATATACTGATTGGACACAGCTCATAATACGATTTATCTAGGAGGTCGAAAAATCCACCAGATTCAACATTCCAGCCAAAAAAAACCCATTCAACCCGATATGTTTTTTTACCAGATTATACACGTTAAGTTTTTCCAAGTATAAACGTTATTTTTTATTTTCCAATTTTAATTGCCTTAATGAATTTCCATTTTTTTACAAAAAAATTAAGTTGACACGATTTTTTTTTTTTGAAAAATTGGAAATTCATTAAGGGTATTTTTGTTTAAAAAGTGGGAAATTGACTAAAACAATAAACCTTTTAGGAAATTGCCAAATATAACCAATTGAAACTATTGTTTTTTGTTATTAATGGCACCCCATGAAATTATTGTTTATAACCATTTATACTAATTTCTTTTCACCTAACAACCATCCATCTACATTATCACCTTTATTACCTTTTCTTCAACCTTTTCTACATCTCCATTTTCCATCTACAATCAAAACCTACAACAATCACATACACCTCAATTTACTCGAATTTTTGTCAAGCACCGTTTTTGTAACGAAATCGACGATTTTGTGTTTGAAATCTCTCCAACCTAGTTGAAAGTATATATGTAAATCTTGTGTTTTAATTGATTTTTTTTTTTTACTTTGTTTCATGTTTATGTTGCTTGATTTTTGTAAATTTATTGAAAAAGTGAATTTTTTTAGTTGAGAAAATGGTGGAAAGTTGAGTTTTGAAATTTTTCTGTGAACCCTCGGTGTTTCACGTGCCAACATGAAACACAATCAGTTGGGTGATGTTTCACTTTCAGAAAATGATTCACTTTTGAAAGTAAAACATTGTCTGATGTTTCACTTTCTTCTAATGTTTAACTTTTGGAAAGTGAAACATCCCCTGATGTTTTACTTTTCAGATTTACCCCTAACATTACTGAAAACAATAATTTGAAGGCGTGATGGTTTAAAACAGTAGTTGATTCTTTAAAATGGTTAAAAATGAAAATTCCCCTAAAACTTTTATTGGAAATTGATAAATTTAAAATTTCATATAATTTTATACCTATTTTTGAAAAAACTCCAAAATGATAAGAGCGTCTCTATTATCACTATAAGAAGTTCTCCCCGCACCCATTTACTTTTAACATACATTATTGAGATTAAGAAATTATTCATGCATTATCTACAACCATTTAAATACCAAAAATAATCTTCATTACTTTGAACTACTATCTTATGACCATATATACCTCCTTAAATTATAAGAGTAATGCTATACAACCTAAAAAATAAAGAGATATTATCATTTGAGTCCCTATGTTTTATGAATTATCTATTTTTTACTCACTTATTCATTTTTCACTGGATTGACTCATATGTTATCAAAAACCACTCAATTCAATCCTTCTGTTAGTTAACCGTACTCAACTTTAATAGTTTCAAGGGTATTTTTGTCTTTAAACAAAGACATGCCACATGTCAACGCAAAAATCAATGGAAAAATAAATATTTATGTAATACTAATAAAATTAATATTATAAATACAAATTAAAAAATTATAAATAAAACAAAATTTTAAAAAGAAAAACGGATCTCCACTATTCACCTCTGAGATGAATGGTGGAGATCAAAATTTTAAAACTATATAATTTTTTGAAATGCTTTAAAATTAATTTTTATTCCTTAAATTTAGTATTTTTAATATAAAAATAAATATTTAATAAAAAAACCATTCATTCACCATTCATTCAAAAAAAAAACAATGAAAAAAAATAAATCAAAAATCATCATCATCAACCTTCCAATTCCATCATCATCAACCTTCAACCTTCAATAAAATAATATTGATATTCTCTCCATTCCAATATTTTTTTCTTTCATTTTCTCAGGTCCCAAACACATCTCTTAACAAAAAAATCTTCCTGAGAACAAATTGAAATCTTCACGAGAACCAAATCTTCCTTAACAAACAAATCTTCATGAGAACCACACAAACCATCATCAATTAAATTAAATTGATGATTGGAATAATTTCTTCAATTAAATTCTAAAAGAAGATCTGGATCTTTTTGTTTTTGAATATGGAAATGAACACACTACACAAATCATCCAAACACCCTCTCCAAACCCATTCATCTCTTCACCAACATCATCATCAAAACACCTCCATAGAGATCGATTAACAAAAATTAATTATTGATCTGGTGAACCAAATCAAACCCATACCAAAACCCAGAACCATCACCGATCACCATCGACCCAAAATGAACCTTCACCCTAAAACCACCATCGAATCAAATCTTCAATCGAATCAAATCCTAGAATCATCACCGACCAAAACCTAGAACCATCATTGATCATGATCGAACCGGATCAACAACCAAAAGAAAATCAATCCAAAAATCTTTTAAAAAAATCACTAAACCCTTACAGCCCTCAAACACGCCACCACCACCATCAACCACCCACTGTCAACCACCCGGAACCCGAAAAAGAAGAGATCGACACTCGATCTTGGGTTTGGGATTGGTTTTGGTTTTGGTTTGAACTGGTTCATATTTGATATGGGATTGATTTTGTGAAGGGGTTTTGGGTGGTTTTGGTTGTTGGGTGTTTGGAGAGGGTGGCTTGATTGATAGGTTTGGATGTTGGGGTTATTTGTGTGGTGGTGTGTTGATGATAATGTTGGTGAAGAGATGAATGAGTTTGGAGAAGGTGTTTGGGTGATTTGTCTGGCAGTGTGTTGATGATGATGTTTGTGAAGAGATGAATTTAGGGTTTCATTTCCAGATTAAAAAAAAAATCCATATCGTTTTTTTTATTTAATTTTTTTAACATGAAGGTTAAATTTTTAATTTCTATAAATATTAAATATTTAATATTTTAATATTTATCTTTTTATTATAAGTTAGGTTAAGTTGTAAAAATTAAAGTTAGAGGGTGAAATAGTCATTTGTTTTAAGTTAAAGGTAAAATGGTCAATTTACTTTTTCTGTTAGGGTTGACCATTAAAAAGCTGGTTCTAAGGGACCAAATTGAGTGGTTTTTAAAAACATAGGTACCAATCCAGTGAAAAATGAATAAGTGAGTAAAAAGAGATTATTCAAAAAAACGTAGGGACTCAAATGATAATATCTCAATAATTAACCCAAACGATGTGGCAAGTGAGTTGTCATCACCATACACAACATGAGATGATGTGGTTAATTAAAAAATCACTTGTCACATCATTTGAGTTGAAATTTGGGCTAAGTTTTTGGGTTGTCTAGCATTAGTCAAATTATAAACACTAAGGAGTCGTTTGTTTTTTGTCTGAAGACTGAACAGTTCTGAATTTTTCTGAAGACTGAACAATTCTGAATTTTTCTGAAGACTAAATATGGACTGAAATCTGAACTTGAATGATATGTTTTTTTTTTCTTCACATCTGAATGTATTGTCAACACGTTTGTTTTTTAGAAGTAAAATTGTCTGAAACTAAGTAATTTTACATTATACCCATGTTAAACAATTATACATATAATACGGATTAAAAACAATTAAAAAATAACAATTATATATGAACACATATGATCATTATCTTCTTCTTCTTCGATTACAAATAAACTTCATTTTCACTAAGAAAAGAAAAGTTTTTTTTTTCAAAAAATAAAAGGGGCACACGAAAACTCACACAAAACACTCTAAAAAATAACATATAAATACATCATCCTAATATCATAATAAAGTATTGATATTAAACACCAATATGATAAGTGATTAGGGTACTTTTTTATTTTTAAAACTCTTTAAAATAAGTAATATATTAAAATAAAGATTTCTTTACTATATATAATTATGATGAAATTGGAAATATGTTATATATGGAGGATAGTATCGGAAGAGAAGATTTTGGATTTCATTTAATGTAATTCAGTGATTTGCAATTAAGTGAAAAGTCAGGATTTTTTACTTTTTATTTTAATTTATTTTTTAGTATTTTTAAGTTATTTGACAACTTAAAAAAACAAACAAAACAACTTAATAATTATGATTCAGACTCATTAAATTTTAAGTGGAAAAAACAAACGACCCCTAAGGTGGTGTTTATTTTATTTTATTTGTCTTAAATCTTATTAGCACTTGGTTTAATTAAGCTTTTAATAGCTCTTAATTGTTAAGTGTATCCAACATGTTTTTTTTTTCAAATGTTTTAGAGAAATACCGATCGCAATCCACTAATTATTTGTTTATACTTCCTTTTTTTTATTCATAACAATTTTAACCTGAATTAAAATTATTAAACAAGATAAAAAGTTTTAAAGGCACTCCAAAATATTTTTTTTAGAAACAAGTTTTTTTTTCCTATTTTACAAACCCTAAAATATCTTCTTCTTTTTTTCAAAATAATATTTTCTCACACACCATGAAACCCTTCAATATTATCATCACCGGTTTATATATATATATATATATATATATATATATATATATAAGTTTTCATGTTTTCCGGTTCAACCAAATTTGAAATCAATTTTTTTTCTCAAATACCATCCACATTCATTCATCACCATCACTAGAAATATATATATATATATATATTAATTTCAGAAAATTTATTTAAAATTATTATTTTTTACTCAATAGAATTTTTTTTTACTCAACATAAAATCCAAAAAAGAAAGCCAAATAGTGTTTTCCTAGTTTCACAGTTTGATCTCCAAAATAATTTTCTTATTGTTTTGACCTCCTCACTTTTGTTGAGGTTTATTCTCAGTTTTATTTTGATTTGATTGCTTCACCTCTCTTTTCCATTCCCGTTTCAAATTTTCTAAAATGAGGTATTCAAAATAGGTAATATTAAAATAAAATGGTGTGTTTTTAGAAATATTTTTTGAAAAAAAAAATTGAATGTCTTTATAATAAAAGTACCAAAAGATAGAAAGGATAATTTTGGAAAAAAAGAAGTGTTTAAGAATTTTTTTAATTTTTTAATTTTTAGAATGGAGTGTCTTTATTAATGAAGTGTAAAAAGAAAAACATTGGATTGTAAAGAGAAACTCTCATGTTTTAATACAAATGCTAAATGACTTATGTTTGAAATTAATACCCTTGCATATATTTTTATATTTTTCTATATATAATATGTTTATCTATTGATATGCTAATATTTTAGAATTTATTATTATTCTTTGAAAAAACACATTATTATTATTAGTATAAATATTTAATTTAACAAAAAATTAATTTCTATTGAATTTCAAAATTAAAAAAAAAGTCACCGTTTCAAAAAAAAGTTGATGAAAGATTGGGAGGTCATCGGCGTCCAAATCAAGTAGGCCACCGACTACCTCAAGTTGGACAGGAGAGGCAACCGGCCTCTTCGCCGGCGATATCTAGCCACCTTAATGCAGGGTGACCTCCTTTTTTACTTTGTGATATTAAGGATTATCTAGTTTGTTTATAATTATCTAGTTTGTTAACTCATCTTGTATAAGTATGAGTCTATCTATTTACATGACTCCCGGTTTACTTAGAATACGAAGACTTAATCTTCAAGTAAATACACTTGTATAAATATAGCTTTACAACTTTCATTCAAATGTGCAATACAGAATATTATTCATTATGTCTCTATATGGTATCAAAGCCACACTAAAACTCAAACGAGTCCTCTGATCCAGCCATGACCACCATCAACCTAAACGAGTCCAACACCTCCTCAAACACCACTATTATCTCATCGACTTCTTCTTCTCATAACATCACCACTTCCTTAAACACAATAATCTCCATTAATGTCACAGCTCAAGCTCCTCTAAAATTGACATCAACCAATTACAGGTCATGGAAACTATAGTTCCACACGCTTCTTGTGGGATTCGATCTCATGGGCTTCGTTGATGGTCGGAACCCATGTCCACTAGCAACAATCACGGCTGGTGATAACACCATACCAAATCCAGCGCACCATATATGGACCAGGCAAGATCAATTGCTCCTAAATGCAATTCTATGATCCATATCTCCATCCATTATTCATTTTATTGCTTCCGCTCAAACTACTCGTGATGCATGGACCACGCTTGCAAACACGTATGCCAAACCTTCGAGAGGCAACATCATGCATCTGAAAAGTGTTCTTACAAACGTTACAAAGGGAGCTCAAACCATTACCGAATACATGTAAAACAGCAAGTCCATCGCCGATGAACTGGCCATGCTTGACGCTCTAGAGAATCCTGAAGACCTAACTCTCAAGATCTTAAATGGTCTGGGTGATGAGATCAAAGACATCTCATCTGTTGTACGTGCCCGTGACACTGCAATATCCTTTGAAGAACTCCATGAGAAGCTCATCAATTGTGAGGCAATAATGAAACAGGAGGCTGTAAAACTTTAGAAACTCCCTATTACCGCAAATTATGCTGCAAAACAAGGCTCAGGAAATCATCAAAACACCTACACTTGTAGAACAAACAACCAACCTCACAATCCGACCTACAGCAACACCAAGCAGGCTGAACATCACGGTCCAAATCAGCAATCTCACGGTTCAAATCAGAGTAACAGGTACTATTCGAATCAGCCAAACAAACCTCGTGCATATCGTGGTTTTTGTCAGCTCTTCAGTGAGCAAGGTCACACGGCAAAGCAATGTTCAATGTTTTCGACAAGCCCTGTTAACTTTAGGCCTCCAACTGGCCAGTCCTCCAGACTGTGGCAGCCGCGAGCGCACTATGCAGCTCCAAACAACGCCACTGCACTTGAGTGGCTCCTTGACTCCAGTGCTTCTCACCATGTGACCTATAATCTTAACAACTTGTCACTCCATTCTCCATACAGTGGCTTAGAAGACATTATGATTGGTGATTGTTCAGATTTGCACATCACACATACTGGTTCCCTCCACCTACCCTCAAAATCTAAATCTTTCTTATTATCTAATGTGTTATATGTACCTAATATGAAACAGAATATAATCTCTGTATCCCAGTTTTGTATTGCTAACCACGTCTCTGTTGAATTCTCACCCTCCCCTTTTTTTGTGAAGGATCTTCGTATGGGGGTGCAACTCCTGCAAGGGCGGAATAAATGTGGTGTTTACGAATGGCCTTCTCATGCTAAGCCGAAGTCACCTCCTATCATCGCATTATTTAATGTCAAAACCTCGATCTCAGAATGGCATCACCGTCTAGGTCATCCATCACCAAAAATAATTCATACGTTAGTGTCGTCCCAAGAATTGTCTGTTTCGTCAATTAGTAAGCCTATCTTTCATTGTGATGCATGCAAATGTAATAAAACTCATAAATTACCTTTTTCGGTTTCACATGTCTGTTGTTCAAAACCCCTTGAGGTAATTTACTCGGATGTTTGGAGTTCACAAAGTCTTTCTAGAGATGGTTATAAATATTATGTTTTATTTGTTGATCACTTTACGAAATATATGTGGTTGTATCCTTTAAAAAATAAATCCAATGTCCACGATGTATTCAAGCGTTTTAAAACACTAGTAGAAAAAAAAATTTGGACACTCCATTGTTTCGTTCTACAACAATAATGGTGGTGAATACATCGCTTTGAAACACACTCTTTGCACTTATGAGATTTCACATTACATCACACCACCGCATACACCGGAACATAATGGTGTTTCCCAGTGTCGTCATCGACACATTGTCGAAACTGGTCTCTCCCTCATCACTCATGCATTACTGTCTCTCTTCTTTTGGTCTTATGCTTTCACCACAGCAGTATACCTGATTAATAGGATGCCAATTCCAGTCCTAGACATGTTGTCACCATTTGAGAAAATTTTCTCTTCATGTCCACCTTATGCAAAATTGCGTATATTTGGGTGTATATGCTACCCGTGGACCAAACCATACAATCATCACAAATTAGAACCTCGGTCTAGAGCGTGTGTCTTTATAGGATACTCATTTTCCCAAAGTGCATATCATTGCTTAGACTTGGAGACTAATCGTATATTCGTCTCCCGCCATGTGACGTTCGTTGAGTCTATTTTTCCATATGCTTCATATCATGATCCATCTCCTAGATCCAGTACCGAGTCTCAAGAGTCTTAGCTGCCAGACCTATCACCGTCGGTCATTGTCCGTAATCACCATGCACATTCCTCTAACAATATGGCTGCACATGAGACTTCACATTCGGCAGAACCAACGGATTCCCGAGCTCGAGCTGCAACCCCGCACTCCACCCTACTCGTACCAAGTCCAGCTGCTTCACATGACCATCTCGTACCAACCAGTCCAGCCGTGACACACACCAGCTCTCCAGCAACTCCCACTAGCTCACTTGCAAGCCATACCAGCCAACCCGCAACACATACCAGATCACCCGCAGGCCATACTAACTAACCCACAACACACACTAGCTCACCCACACCTTACCCGCACCAGCTCAACAATACACCACCTGAACTGAGACCTAATCCAGTAACCCAAACCGGCCACCCCATGATTACAAGATCCAAAAGTAATATCCACAAACCGATCACCAAGCTCTCTCTCACCAGTGTGCTGGCTTCACCAATACAAACTGAGCCAACTTGTGTCTCTCAAGCTTTAAAGTCACCTGAATTGCGTAAGGTGATGTCGGATGAATTTGATGCACTAGTTCGGAATGGCACATGGGACTTGGTTCCCTCTCAGTCATCTCACAATACTATAGGTTGCAAGTGGGTTTTTCGTATCAAGCGGTCTCCAGATGGTTCTATTTCCAGGTATAAGGCTCGTCTGGAAGACAAAGGTTTTCATCAATGGCCGGGCCTTGACTATGTTGGGGTTTATGCCCTAAAGATGTAATTTGTAAATGGATTTATGAAATAAATAAAAAAGAAAAGTTCAATTCATTCTTGTTTTGTTGTTTATTTTATAACTTGTGCATATATTAACATCCTAGATTGCCGGATGTAATCTCGAACTGTGTATATGAGTGTCATATACGGATGGATACAGTAAGAGACGAGCAATCTAAAAAGTCCATGGATAGCAAATAAAGCTGGGTACTTTATTTGTGGTTAATCTATAGCTGCGGTCAATTCCCTAATGTACGGTGATTCTATCATGAATCATTCATATGAGATATGGGAATGGAGGCACCTTGTATGATGTGATCACATAGGACTGGACCATGATCTATATGAATCTCTTACCAAGATCCGTTTACTGATGAGATTCATATATATCAACTAATGATGGCTATATGTGGGTGATCTTAATCCTGAGTGTCTTATCGACTTCTTCAGGTTAGATCATGGTCTCTGATATACCATGGGTGAGGTCGGATGCAGTTCCTGATCAATATGCTCCGTATGTTGGGATCGCGGGTTGGCTTGTGGCTGGGAAGGTTTGTACACATTAGTGGAATCCACTCCTTCTTGTGAGAAGTAGATGGTAGTTCCCTTAAGGGTTGATTCGGGGCTTGGACAATATGAGCGCTCTCCTAATTCTGTGAGGAAATATGATTTATTGTCCATTAGAGAATCAACGGTACTTAAAGGATATATGTAATTAGAGGGGTATAACGGACATTATGACCCAGCTCTAATTATGAGCTACTGTGGAGGATCACACCATGTGTAATAGCTATATCGATGGATACAAAGTTGTATCAGTCTGTGTAAAAACATCTGCAGTTGAGAGAGTGCAGCTTCGAGTTTTTAGTGGAATAACACCGGAGTTAATAATCAAGGAATATTAATTAAAGAGTTTAATTAATGATTAATAATCCTTGGAATCATTAATTAAAGAGTTTAATTAATGATTCCAAGGATTATTGGAGCTCAAAATACTGTGGGTTCATTAGGTCCCCTTACTAGCCCGATCGATTTAGGTAACAAGGGTAATGGATAATTAATTGGACAGTCCAATTAATTGTGTTACGAAAGTGACACATATTTATTCAGGGAATTAATTAAATGATGAGATTATTTAATTAATATATTAATAATTAAATTAATTAAATAATTAGATTATTTAATTAATAAATTAATAATTGAGAATTATTAATTAATTATTAATTGGAGGTCAAAGGTTCGAATCATGACTGAGACAAAGATAAAATAATTAGATTATTTTATTCTTTACTAAGTTTAGTGTTTAAGTTCAAGTCAACTAGAGTTATGTGAGAGTTAGAATTCTACTCTACCTAAGACACTTAAATATTAATATCTTTATAATATATGGAGATATATTTGAAAAAGATCGATATCTAGTTTTTAATTATATAAATATATATTTATATGTTTATAAAATAAAAAATAAAATAAAAAACTAGAGGAACCTACACATTGATTGTGCGTGAGAGAAGCACACAAAAAGCGTGCAACAAAGAGAATTTAGCATTAAATGCAATTTGGGTGTGCACGTGAAAAGAAAAAAAACAAAGATCAGGTCTCTTAAATTGTTTTTGAAAAGGCAATTGAAGCGTGGGTTACTGGAACACACAAGATAGAGATCAGGTCGAAGATTTTGCAAGTTGTGAGGTGCAATTCTTGCACAGTGAACAAAAAGAAATTGTTTCTTCTTCTTCATTCTCTCTGAATCCCTGAGACCGTGACGAGTTCACACGCAGTTATCAGTCCCGGGATATAGCGAGGAAGATCGGTGGTACAGATCAGAAGTATAATGTAAAGTGAAGGAGCCTCCAAACGTTGATAAGGTTCTAATTTTTTTTTAATTTATTGGTTACAATTTCCTGTATTTACATATTGTATGTATTAGTTCCGGAAAAATAATTACGATCCCAAGTTCACTGGTTTCAGATCGTTTACGATCTGTATAAAATTTTTAAAACATGTTTCTGTTGCGTTACCAGTGAACGGGGTTCCAACAGACTACACAGAGACTTTCAGTCCAGTGGTTAAGACGACTACTATTCATGTAATACTAAGTGTGGCGGTTGCTCATGGCTGGCCCCTCCATCAACTGGATATGAACAATGCCTTTCTTCAAGGGCATCTCTCTGAGAATGTCTTCATGGCACAACCGCCAGGGCTTCACTGACCCTGCATATCCATCCCATGTGTGCCATCTCAAAAAAGGCTTTTGATGGTTTAAAACAGGCTCTTCGTGCTTGGTACAATGAGCTTCGCCGACATCTTCTCCAAACAGGGTTTGTCAATTCCTTATCTGACTCCACTTTATTTATTACTAATGAGAATGGATGCACCCTTTTTTTGCTAGTGTATGTTGATGACATTATTGTCACTGGAAGTAATGGGGTGCTTGTGGAAAAGTTTGTTGCCTTGCTAGCTCAGTGTTTCTCAATAAAGGATCTCGGATGATAATCTTATTTTTTGGGGGTTGAAGTTCTTACCTCTCCGCATGGACTCTTCCTATCTCAACAGAAGTATGTTACTGATCTCTTGGTTTGCACCAAAAGGCTTGAACCCAAACCGGTTCAAACGCCTCTCCCAACGGATCATTCTCTACAACTTCTTGATGGCACATCTTTGACTGATGCAATTGAATTTCGTATTGTGGTTGGGGCGCTGCAATACCTCTCTTTCACCAGACCTGACATCGCGTTCTCTGTCAATAAACTTGCTCAATTCATGCATCGCCCAACAACTGGACATTGTCTCTGACCAAACGACTTCTTCGTTACCTACGTGGAACGCTTGGCCACGGTTTGTTTTTGCCTCGCCCTGTCCCTACATGCCCTTTTCTATACGGATTGGGCTAGCAACCAGGATGATCGCACCTTGACAAGTGCATATTTGATGTTCCTCGGGTCAAACGCAGTTTCGTGGTGCTCTCGCAAGCAGAGGTATGTTGCTCGATCCTCCACTAAGGCAGAATATCGAGCAGTCGCTTTGGCTGCAGTTGAGGTACTCAGGCTCTCCTCCCTAATGTGTGAATTGTCTCTTCCATCCACCTCTCCACCGATAATTTCCTGTGACAACGTTGGTACCACATATCTCTGCTCAAATCCGGTCCTCCACTCACGTATGAAACACATCGCCATTGACTTTCATTTCGTGCATGAGAGGGTTCAACGAGGCCAACTTCGTGTCTCTCATGTTGCTTTATCGGATCATCTGGCTGATTCGCTTACGAAACCTCTATCACGGCCTCGCTTCACTCTACTCAGGTCCAAGATTGGTGTCTCTACATACCCATCATCTTGAGGGGGCGTATTAAGGATTATCTAGTTTGTTTATAATTATCTAGTTTGTTAACTGATCTTGTATAAGTATAAGTATGAGTCTATCTGTTTACGTGACTCCCAGTTTACTTAGAATACGAAGATTTAGTCTTCAAGTAAATACACTTGTATAAATATAGCTTTACAGCTTTCATTCAAATGTGCAATACAGAATATTATTCATTCTGTCTCTATATATGGGCCCACACGTCACTGTTAATGATGGGAGAAGGGGTCCTTCCATGAAATTATTTTTAGGGTTAGGGTTTAAGTGGTTTAGGAAATTGATTTTTTATTATTATTAAGGGGTATCTTTGATAATAGATATAAGTCCAAAAAAGAGAGAAATAAAGGCCCTAATATTCATTTCAAATATAAAACCAAATTCATCAAAATGTGCCAACCCTCCTATTACCATTCTTAATATTCATTTTTGAAGTCAAAATTAATGAATAAAAAGAGAAATAAATATTAACATTTATGTTCATTCTTTTTGGCCCTTTCATGTTTTGAAATAACAAAGAATAATTGCAAAACTTAAGGCTTCATTTTTCTACGTGAAAACCTTTTTTTTTTCTTTTTTCTTCTAAGAGCATCTCTAATGTAATAGTGATTTGTGAAGAAAAAAAAAGATGACATGTAAGATTAATAGACATTCTGCTAATAAATATTTCTACAATACAACCGTGCATATTTACCTCAAACTGACGTGGTAAAAAAATTAGACATTGTCAACATGACCGTCTACTTTCAGACGGTCTGTTGTACAACTATTTTTTCAGTTGACTCAACAAGTATTTACAACTAACATTAATTTTTCATATATTTTAAGTAAGGAAATAAAATAAAAAATAAAATAGGGAAAAAATGAACACATCATTAAAAAATATTGTGTTTTAGACAGAAACATTGAAGCCAAATTTTGAGTTGATTGTCTATCAAATCTATTTTTATGCCACATAGGAAGCAAGTCTCTTGACATTGTTGTCATGTCAATGATTATTGGTATACAACCCACTTTTACATTAGAGATGCTTTAAGTATTTAATTAATGCTGGCAAAAATTAAAAGGGATATGAAATAATCATTTTCAATAACAAATATAGTTAATTAAGTTATTGTGAAAACTCTCTGACAGCTCCATTTTCGTTATTGCGCGCACACAGTAGGGGAGATCATGCAGTGTTATCGATTATTCAAATCGTTTCTCCAACTATGAAACATAGCAGAGTGAAAAATATATAAAAGTATTAAGATCAATCAGTGGATTGAAGTAAATTTGTTTGATTTTACTGAATGAAATAGATCTGTTCAAATCTTTTCAATGTTTGGTCAGATTCAAAAACAATAAAATGGGTGCAGATAGAAAATCAATGCAGTCTACTAGTTGTTTTCTAATCGAACAGTGATGTCCTTAAAAATTAAAAGTAATTGAAGGTATAGACAAATTAGCCGTTTTTAGTATTATTTATTATTTTTTTTAAGTGGGTTTGGTGAGAACTTGCAATTTGGGTGGCAATAGAGTCACCCAAACAATAATTCAACAGAATTCACTCTGCCTTGAAGAACATTTATGAGCCAGGAGAAATGAAAAGTGATATAGCTATAAGTAGATAATCAAATAATTAAATAAATTTGTATTTTTTAACAACCAATTAAATAAATTTGTAAAACTTAGATGGCCAGGTCAAATAAGTCTGATAATACTTCTCTAATAAATGTAGAGATTATTGTACAAAAAGTAGGAATGAAGCAGGAATTAAACAACATCTTATCATATCGATATTCTCGACTTATTCAAATTTCAGAGTAACAACAAAATCTAGTTAGGAAGACGAGATGAGATTGGTCCGATGGTAAATTCCTCACACCTACATCACGAGGTTATGGAAACCGAAGCTTTCTCAAATCCCAAAATTGCCAACTTCGAACTCCTCCAGGATGCGGATAGATTTGGATTCAAACTATTAATAATACTTGACAATATCCATGTCCATACCATGTTCATTGGATTAACCTTTTTTTAGTATAGAATGTTCCTCCCGGAAATCACGTATCTGGACAAAATTATCATCACTCGATATTTAATCATATCATACGAATGAACTTGCTTAAGACTTTAACCAAATCACTTTATCCATAACTTATCACATAGTTGACAATTTAATATTTGTTAGATAATTAAAAAAAATTCTTGTCGGAAAAAAAAAATTCAACACAATTAAGCACTCGTTATTAGATAATCATCAGAACATTTAAAAATATATAAATATTTCACTAAAATTTAAGTTCTTGAGGACAAAATCGCAAATTCGCAATTCATAATTAGGCGGCAAATCCGTACGTCAAGGGAAAATTTTTATTTATGCTAATTGTTTAATGATTGACTATAAACAATTTGGTTAGAAAAGAAAAAAATTGAACTATTTTTTTTTAATTTAGAAATCTGCAAGTTAAAAAAAGTAAAGACAATTAAAAAAAAAATCTTCTTTCTTGAAACTTTAGGGACTATATCGAAATTTCAACCTTCTGTTATCATCAACTATTATCCCACGATTTCACTTGCACAAATTTGAAGATTTTACTATTCAGTCATATATATTTTGAAATGCACTAAAAATTAATTTTTTGTAAGTTTTAATTATATGAATTTTATATTAAAATTTAGATAGTTGATAATTGTCATAAAAATATGGTATCAAAAAAATTTAAAATATTAAATTTTATACTCAATGAGTAGATATTTTAATTCAATTAATAATATGTACACAATGAACAGACAATATGTTGTCAGTATCATATCTTTTTTTTTCTTTGTTAATTTACCTAAGTTTGCAAGTGTGTGATAGAGCTAACTCATCAGCAAATTAGTATTAATTATCTATTAAAGAAAAAACAAATACCTAATACTGTAACTCATTTGAATGATTGATAAGTAGGCAAAATAATATCATGTATAAACCTAAATCAATACATTATACGTAGATATTTGCTTACTTTCACAATCATACAAAAGTAAGTACTAACTCATCACACTTTGTTTTTAAGAAACATTAATTTCTTACTAGTTGGAGTCCTATGGCTTGCTATTTTTCTTTATTAATTAAATTACTATTACTTAAATTACTATTACTTTTACCTATGTATTTGTTTTCGTCTTTTTCCTTTCACTTTTTCAGCTTCCACTCTTTGTTTAATTTAGATTTAATACTGGATGTGATGAAGATGCCACAAAAAAATTTCAAAAAATAAAAATAAAACATGGGTCTTAGGGCCAATCCCCAACAAATGGAAAAGTAACTCCAAACATATGGACAAAGTAGCTGACTAAGTAACCTTTATAAAAGATGACATTCCCACATCAAAATAAATTTTTAATGTTGTTCATACATAAATTGTTGGGAAGGAAGGAATGAGTCTAAATAGCACGTTTTCAACTTTGAATAGTGAAATTATCACCACTTTAATAACTCTTATTTTATTAGCACCAAAATAGGTAGTGAGACTAAAATACCTCTATTTATTCTTTTACTTTTATTTTTCATTTTTAATTTTCTCTATTTTTCCTTCTCCTTCTTCCTCTCCTTTCACAATTCACATAAACTTCTCTCTCTGATTTTTTTTTTTCGTTTTAATTCGTTTTATTTCTAAATATAAGAGCATCTCCAATGCAAGCGTGACTTGTGAAAAAAAGAAATACCAAGTAGGATAAATAGACATTCTGTAAATAATTGTGTCTCCAATGCAACCGTGCATATCCAACCTCAAGCCGACGTGGCAAAAAAATAATAATAAACATTGTCAACATAACCCTCCACTTTCAGACGGCCTGTTGCACAGCCCTTTTTTAGGTTGACTTAGCAAACATTTAAAATTGACATTAATTTTTCATCTATTTTTGGTAAGGAAATAAAATAAAAAATAAAATAGAAAATAAAATTGGACACGTCATTAAAACAAAATGTGTTTTAAACGGAAGCATTGGAGACCAAATTTTAAATTGATTGTCTATCAAGTCCATATTTATACCATATAGGAAGTAAGTCTCTTGACATTGTTCCCATGTCAACAATTATTCATAAGCAAGTCATTTTTACATTGGAGATGCTCTAACTAAGCCATATCTTTTCAAAATCAAAGTCCACCTACGTTTGAAGAGTAGATTCATTGCCCTCACTTAGTTTTTCGTTTGTATTTTTTTCTCACAATTCGAGATTTATTAGGTAAAATTCGAGATTTATTTTACAAATTCGAGACTTATTGTGATAAATTCGAGATTTATTAGGTCAAATACGAGACTAATTGGTAAAATTCGAGACTTATTTTAAAAAATTCGAGACTTACCGGAGGAAAATAAGATTTTTTTTTTGTTTTTGTTTTTGTCTTCTTCTTCATCACGATGGAGGTCTGTTCGACCTCCATCAATGGTGAAAGTGAAGTGCCGACGACGACGCTGGTTGACTCCGGAGATAGTCGAAACTGGAAGTTCAGACGACGCCGAGCTCGTTGGTGCCATCGGTTTTGTCAGATTCGCGACGGATCATCACAGATCTGAAGATGAAGGTTCGGGTCTGGCTTCGTTTCTCTCTACACAACTCAAAACTGAAAACGAACACTTCAATTACAACGATTGGTACTCGACAAACGTTTTCCCGGTGGTTTTGTTGATCAACTCACCTGTCAGCGGTGGCAACTCCATGGATAGAGGTCTGAGCTCCATCAATGGAGGTTTTTGAATTTTAAAAAAAAGGATTGATAAGGGAAAAGAATAGAAGAGTAGGGGTATTTTTATCCAAATTCCTTTTTTGGTGCTATTTAAACTAAATTTATTAGAGTGGTGCTAATTACGTAAAATTAGTCTCCAAAAAGTGCTATATAATTTTTCAACAACAACAATTTAATTAGCAAACGAGCTTGTTCTTTAGTGAAAAAACGAGCAAACTAAACAAAAATGGCATGAGTTTTTTTTATATTCATTTTAGGTCATTTTTGTGTTTAATGGAGAATATGGATCGATTTGCTGGAACCCAAGAGTTTAACAATCTTTACGTCACTTAAATATATTTAAATATATTGTTTTCAAACAAAATACGTTCTTTTTGTTTATCTTTTGTTGGCCTTTCGCACAAACTAAAAGGGAAACTATTATGTTCAATTGCTTTATTTATTTTTAATATAAAAGAGGTTGCACTATGTTGAAAGTTCGTGTTTAAAGAAAATGGAAGATAAAATAGGATTTAAAAGCACACTGCACTGTCATATTTTTTATTTAAATATCTTCACCTTTTTTTTTTTCTGTAAACATTTTTAATGAAACGTTTTGTTTTTTCCCTATATATCTGGATGTAATTGTAAGCGGGTTTTCCATTCATGATTATTCATGAATTATGATTGTGGTACTTTTTTTGCACAATTGTCCAATGACTTATCATTCAACTAATTACAATTACCGAATATTATTTCAAAGTAAAAATATGCTTTACTAGCACTTATGTCATTATGTGGGCAGTGTGCTGATTTTGTGAGATTGTTAGCATCTTAATAAGTTGAGTTGTACATCGTTAAGTCTGGAGTTGGTTTGGTCGTCAGAGACATAATTCAGCTTTTGAATTCCTCTCCTGGATGTAGTGTTAATTATGTTTCAAGAAAAGCAAATATGGCTGCTCATAGCTTTATTAAATTGGGTCTGTCCGTTAGCTATGATAGATTCTGGATGGAGGAGGTTTCATCTATTGTGGCTCCGGTTGTGTTGGGTGACTGCCCAAGTCGGTTGTAGTTTTTTTCTCTTGTTAATGAATTTGCCTTTCAACAAAAAATAATAATATTAAGTTAGAGTTGTAATGACAAGATGTGGTTAGCTGATCAGTGGTATAACCTCTGAGGTTGTGGTATAACAACACTTAGATCTTCACATGACTCAGGTGGAACCGAACCGAAACCGCCATCTCCAGAACCAAACCCGAACCGGTGTTCCGGTTCCGGTTCCTGAAAATCCAAAACCAGACCGGAACTATCGGTTCAGTTTCGGTTCTGGAACCGACGGTTCCATTTCTGATTTCGTTTTTCTTTTTAAAATAAAGAGGTTATATATATATATATATATATATATATATATATATAGACACACACACACACACACACACACACACACACACACACACACACACACACACAATACTTCTCCAATTAGGACGGTCATGACTTTATAATTTCAGGACGTCCAACCACAGCCACACATTCACAGTGGGCTCACAGCCCCACAAAACGTGCAATAAAAGGTAAGAGAACTACGTATCATTTGATTCCTCTAAACCCCAAGAGGATACGTAGACAACTTAATTGTGGTAAAAATTAAGTGCAAGGCTAATTTTATATTTTTCTAGTTTTATTTTAATTTATTTTTTACTTGTCATATATTTATTTTATTTTAATTTTGGGTGACTCAATAAAATGCATTTACAATTTTACATGTCTCAGTTTTTTTTAATAATAACACTTAAAAAAAACCGGTTCCGAACCGTAGGAACCGGACCGAAACTGAACCCAGTAACCGGAACCTCCCTTTAAAGGTTCTGGTTCCGGTTCTTGTTCACCCGGAACCGAAACCTGAACCGACGTCATGACTAATTAGATCTAGAGGTGGTGAGTTCGAGTCATAACCCCTCCCCAAATTTCGAAATATTGTCAATAGTAAATATAGTTCAAAGAAAAATGTGTTGTAATAGCACCACAACAACGAAAGTGAACAAAATGCCCTTACTCAACAACTTAACCGACCCATCTTCTCTTTCCTCTCTTTCTCTTTCCACTCTCTAGTCTCTCACCACTTTCTATCGTCATTTTTTCTCCACGCCCTAGCTTGATTCTTATATTCTCTCAACAAATGTCTCTTTTTTAAAAGAAATTGTCAAAATAACCATATAAATTATATACATTTTGTTTTTAACCGTTAATAATCATATTGTAAAATTCATTTTCAATCTGTAACCATAAATTATAAAAATACCCTCTTAATATTTTTCTATTTTTTACCGATAAAAAGGTAAAATGATGAAAAAATCGTGAAGTATGGAAAAATGTGAAATCTTAAAAAAAAATTTATAAAGGAAAATTATTGAAACCTCCTATAATACCATGTTTTTAACTTTTTTATGAGCCAATTATAGAAAAATCCCTCCATAAGGGTGTTTCGATAATTTTCCAATTCATCCTCAAATTAGGTTTTTCCTTTTTTTTTTCTTTTTTCTTTTTCTATAGATATCAACACCGTCGGGAAGGGAAAGCTCTGGCAGTGTTGTTGCCTGCCCAGGTGCGGTGTTGTTGTCTGCCCAGGTGCGGTGTTGCCTAACAGCACAATGCCGAAGTGACGCACTACCCAGGTAGTGCACCGTCGGTGGTGCTTAGGCCTGGTGGCATATTCCCAAGAGACGACCTCCGGACAAATGTGGTATTTTAAAGGGAGAGATGAGTGAATAGAGGAGAGATGAAGTAGGAGAGAGAGTTTGGGGAGGGTATATGAGGAGATTTGATTAATTTTTTTAAAATGTGGTTATTAACAATTAATTTTTTGTATGTGGTTAACAACGAAAGTATAAAATTTAAGGATCAAATTGTAAACTCCCTTCTTCAAATTTACAACTACAAAGTAAATTAACAAAATTACAAAATAGAAAGGGTCTTTAAAAAAAACTAAATAAAAAGGGAAATTACCAAATAAGTTTCAGATTTTTTTTTCTTAATTCCAATTTCCAAGTAGCTTGCAAGTTGCAACCTTTACATGTTTTACCAACTTAGTTCCTACTTTTTATGAATTAGCAAATTAGTCCCTAGAGTCAAATTTTGTTTTGTGTCAACTAATAGTCAAAGGGTAAATTGGTCTAATCCTATATTATGTAATAAAAATAAGATAAAATTAAAAAAAAAATTGGTGGAGTTTAAAGTAGATAAGTTAGCAATCTCATCTTAAAGCGGTGGGAGGAGATCGCGACCATTGATCTCCACTAATGGCAGGAGATCGACAAACGAGCCTCCTCTATTGGGCTGATCTCTACATTGTATAGGAGATTCAGTTGCCAAAAAGCTAGTAAAAATATTCATTTAAGCCAAGAGAAAAATGTTATAATTTTGTTTTTCCTTTTATATTTTTAGTATTTTAAAAATTATTATGTAAATATCGGGTTCAATGGGACGGTCAGACTATAATGGCTTGACCCATCTCTGAACCGATTACAAAAATGGGTCAAAACATTTGACTTGATCCCAACCCAATCCTCATTGTAAATGCCTCAACCCCACTAGAAACAGATCTGGAACCTCGCCAATTTGCGGTTGGTTGGAGATTTTCACTATCCATATGCCAGAGGCGAAGCTGAGGGCCCATAGAGGCCAGCCCCATTACAAAAAACTCAACGTACTTTTAATATATATATATATATATATATATATATATATATATATATATATATATAAATTTATAAAATTAAGTTTTTATTTTTTATTTTAATCTTTTAAATTATTATATTTTTTCTATAATGATCCTTCCAAAAATAAAGTGTGCGCTACGATCAGTGGCAGTTGCTATCATTTTTTTTTTGACGAAATGTTTTATTTATTTATTATAGTTTTTTTTTTTAAATTATGTGGTGGTTATTGTGTTGAGGGCTATTGGAAGCATGTGAGTTGTGACTTGTCTAAAAGCTAAATTGTAAGTTGGTAACCAAGTTGGTTGCTTCCTATCTCTACTGGATGGCGCTAAACATAACTATTATTTTCATTGGATTTTATTTTTAGTATCGACCACATATAATGAATTTGAATCATCTGCTCACCTTAATTATCCTTATTTTAGTAATTTATTGACATGTGTCTAATATAACAAATCAATGATGATCTTGATTATTTCTACTAATTTTTATGTTTTTTACTCTAATAAAAATAAAATTAATAAAAAACATTGATTTAGATGAGAAGAATGTGAGGTTAGGAGATCAATATAATATAGGCTGCCACTAGAATTTAAATACTTTGTTTTTGACAGCAGGCAAGCAGTTTGTTTAGATTGAAAAATTAAAACAGTATTACCATAATATTTGTATTTATATAAAAATTCTTGTCTGCTATTTTCTAAAGCACTATGATCGGTTAGTGGCTTTCATTTGGAATCGGTGTTCTAGTAAGAGCTAGGTGCTAGTCGGGCGGAGACCCGGCGCCTAGCGCCTAGGCCGATTAGTCGCCAATTAATCGGGGATTAATCGGAAAATACAATTACAAACAAATTCCAATTACAACTCCAAAGAAAATTATTTCCAACAAATTCTTTCCAAATCCAATCATAAACCAATCCAAATCCTCAATTATTAAATCCAAAAAGTATTCTTTCCAAATCAACAAATGTCAAATTACGCATTAAACGGATCTTGAGTGCACATTGGGTCAAACTTTATCCAATTAATTTTTTTATTATATATATATATATTTATTTTTAATGTGCTACAGTTCGGTTTTAATGGGTTCCCACTATGAAGATTTTGTTTTTAGTGGATGAAATTTAAACAAGCAAGTTATTGAATGAGTATGCACAAGCAATTTCATTGTGTGTTTTTCATGGATTGAAGTGTTCTGAGAATTTTGAAAAGTCTAAGTCAAAGAATAAAACCAGAGCACTTGTTGAACACAACACACGGGGTCTGGAGGATTATTCAAAATTTCAGAACAGACCAACAAAAGAAATACCACGCCAACATTTTTTTTAAACTGCAAACGATATGTATTGAAGGCTAAAGTAGCCGAAAACAGAGCCACCTCCAAATAGAGGGATCAACAGACCAATACACGAAAACAAGTCTCCATAAAAACATCAGCAAAGACAGCATCAAAACATGAAAAACAACACTATACAATCAGACTTCATTGCCAGAGCGGAGCAAGAAACATTCTGAGAAACCCAGAAAACAGAGAAATTGAAACCGAATAAACACCACTAAAACGTAAAACCTCATAAATCTCTCCAACTAACCAAGTCCTCTTCCCTGCTCGAACCTTTCTTTGCCAACAAATCTGCATAGCCATTGCTAGCTCTTGGACTGAAGCTAACCACAGTTCTGTGATTTCCCACACCCAGAAAAGAAACAAGACCACAAGAGAGTGAAACACAATGATTTCAGTGATTTCCCTATTTGAATTGATTTTCCCACTCAATGATTTCCCCACTTGAATTTTATCCACTACACAAACCACAAGAAACACCCAAACCCACCAAAGCTCCCGCAAAAATCAGTGAAACACCCAACAAGAACCAAAAACAGAGAGCAAAAACAGACATGAAAACAAAGGAGATGAGAGGGTATATACTGGCGAACCGGAGACAGCTGTGACCTGGCGACGACGACGGCGACGGAAGACAGAAGCTTACGGTGGCAAGAGCAATGAGCGATCTGGTTTAGCCGTTTTGGTTTGTAAGCTATTTGGTCGAAGATGAAGGGAAAAATTGGGAAAAATTGGTTTAGGGTTGGAAGTTTGATGTTGTAATTGTTAATGATCTGAAAAGGAGGTTGTTTTCAATTCTTTACAATTTTTTTTTTTAAACAGGCTACGTGGTCAACGGCTTTGACCACCGCCTGGCCGCCTAGCCGATTAGTCGCCGCCGTGAACGAGTAATCGGAAACCGCGGAATGTTGCCGATTTTCATCTTTTCTCCTCAATTGCCAGCCGCCTAGAGGAATTGGACCGATTAATCGGCCGCCTAGGCCGATTACTAGAACACTGTTTGGAATGCATTATGCCAAAATAGTGTATTACTTAATAATTTTGTACACTAGTTATATACTATCAATATGTTTGAACACTCCAAAATTTGTCCTCTTTAACAATTCTTAATATGGAAAAAAAACTACTAAAAATAACAACAGAAATTTGTTTTTAAAAACATTTTGTAAATATGAATTTTTCTTTCATAGATACATATTATAAGTATACATATTGTATACTTATAAGTATACATATTATAAGTATACACATCACCATGCTTTTACTATGTATATTATTATGATTGAAGTTATGTTGCTTACATGGCAAAAGTATGATGATATATATTAGTATGCTATAGATATATCAATAATGTGTGCTTATGAAAGAAAAACTGCTGCAATTGATTTATATATATATAAATAAATTTATATAGTCATTTTCTCCTCAATACATTGCATATGAGCCATAGATTATGGATAAGCACCGATAAGTGCATTCAGACTGGGTCAAAGCAATTGAATTTAATGATCCACATCCAATGCATCGATAAATATTTATCAGTACACTAAGGTGAAAACTATCCTATATATATTGTCTGTGTTTTTAGTTATTACTATGCCATTAATACCCATTGATTTCTAATATAATGGTTCCCATAAATCAGAAGTATTTTATTTTAAAAAAATTGATCATTTGTAACCATTCCTTAACTGTGGTGCTTTAGTATTGTAACAAAACCCTTTAATTATATTAACAAACGTTGTAAGCTCTGTAACACTTTAACAGTTGTAACTATTAGAATTTAGAACCATAAATTTGAGCCAACAAAACTGCCGAATAATCAGCTGTATAAATAAAACAGTAAATTTGTTTTTCCGTGATTTTTGTGTGTTGTTAGATTTTCTAGAAAATTCTGCAGGCATAAAAAGGTTTGTTATTGTGTCCGGTGAAACGTTTTTTCCTTTATATAATCGTTCAACTTTTGAACACACGCTCATAATTCTAAGCTTTAACATATCCAACTCAAGAAAAAAAAAATCCAAAGGTACGATGTTAATTACGACTTGATATATATATATATATTTTTTATTTTGTAGGCTTCTGATCGTGTTATATATATAATTTCTGTTTGGTTTCGTAGAAAACCAAGTATGTTTCTGGATATCATATATGTAGTTGTAATGCTGTGGTTGTTAAAAATATGACATTATTGTAGTTTTGCATGTATGAACAATTATTTTGAGAGGTGAAATTGGGTTTTGAATTGCAGAATATGAATATGAATATGGAAGCACCAGTTAAGGAGGTAGCTCAGGAGCTAGCTCGGGAATTGTTGATTGCAATATCTTCTTTTGTGCCTGATAAGGTGATTCCGGATAGTGTTGGTATAGCTTTTGACATTGCGTTGGCGGACGTAATTCCGGTGAACATTGGTGATGGAGCTGAAACGTGCAGGTCTGACTTGATCTCTATTTCCTATCCTGGATCACCTGATCAAGATTACATGTCACCACTTGCATTTGGAGACGCATGAGATTTAACAAACACTAAATCTTCATCAAAGATGGATTGTTGTAATATATAATCAGTGTTTTATTTTAAATATTAACGTGTTAATATTAATTTATGTTGTCCGGTTTTATATATTGTAGAGATATTATTAAGGTGTGCTTAAAAGAAAAGAAAATTAATGAAATTGTAATTTGTTTGTCGTTAATATTGAATAAGATTATCTTAATTAGATTTGGCTAGAATGCTAAGCTGTTCTCCGTATTCAATTAAGTAGAGTACGTTAAACTATATATGCAAATGCTGAAATGAATTGTAACATTTTTTTTTCACCAATCTCATCTCAAATGCACATCTGGGTTCATCTAGCAGCTGGTGTGTTTTATGCAAGGGAGTTCTAAAATGGGGACCCTGCTAGTCTATCCTTTAGAAAACTAACATTACGTTTGTGGCAATTAATTGAGACAAGACTATACAGAATTTTTCTTGAAAACGGAATAGAGACTAAAATTGAAACCGGATAAAATGTTTGTTTTTTATTTTTCACACATATGAATATATAGTTTTAATTTGTTTGTTTTAAAAAATAAGATTGTTTGAAAACAAATAATTTGACAATTATACCCTTATTACTATAAATAATCATGTATTTTAATTTAATACGACATAAACAACTAAATAAAAATAATTTAACAAATACTAAACCAATTTAATGTAAATAATATTGATAAGATATTATTCATGGTTAAGATATGATAAATAGCGATATTAAAATGGTTTTGATTCTTACAAAAAATAATATTGAAAATAATTAAGTTGAAAATGACAATAGGATGTTAAAGTTTTTTTTATTAATATTTTCTTTTGTTTGTAATTAATTATTTATCATCAGTAATATGTCAAAAGAAAGAAATTTATATAATATAAAATCATTGTAATTTTGGAAATAAGTTAAGGAAAATTATCAAAAATAACCTTACCAAATTATTCATTTTTGTTTTTCGCCTCATCAATTGTTTTTCATGTTTGTGACCATTCATTACAAAACTACAATTTTATCATCTTCTTCTTCTTACTATTACTTATCTCTCAAACCTATTATTAGTTCTTAACAATTATTTGTTAAATACCCTATTTTTTGTCATGAAATTGTGTTTGTTAGATGATATTCGTGATGGGTCTTTGTTATTTTGAGGAAATGTTGAAGCTTTTTTTTTTGTGGAAATGGAAGAAAAAATGATTTCGGACAAAAAATTTGAACACGCATTATTTCACACTCAATGTGAAATACACCTTGTATCTCACGTTGGGCATGAAATATAGGTGTTAGCAGTCTTTTTTGGCAGGGATCCAAAGAAGAATTTTCTCTCTCTACTAAGGCTACCTGGATTAGAAGAAAGCTACATGGGGCATCATGAAATAACCGGGACTGGTATACCTACAGCAACCATGTGTGGACCAGGACCGGGATCCGGGTCATTCGGTTCCCCAATACCCAAAAACGTCGATCCACGGTCCAATGGACCCCGATGTTACGTCATACCGGTTCCCTGATACCTAAGAGCACCGGTACCACAGTCCATGGCACCCGATAACCCAGTACCACGATTCCTGTCCCGGACTGATCCACCAAGAACGTCCCATACATCCAGAATGGGAAACAACGGCAGGAAGGCTCCAACACGTCAAGGGAAAGACCACCCAGAAAGAAGGGACCGGTGCACTAGGGAGCCAACCTAGAACAAGACCGCGTCCAAAGGAACGAAGCCTGTAGTACCCTCCAACCAACAAAAAAAGTTGACCTCTCCCATCAAAATTGCCATTCACAACGCCATTAATGAGAAATTAGTCAACTATTTGATGGTCATTCACAACGCCATTAATGAGAAATCAGGCAACTCATTGATGGTCATTCACAACATCATTAATGAGAAATCAGTCATTCACAACGCCATTAATGAGAAATCAGTCAACTCTTTAATTGTCATTTACAACGTCATTAATGAGAAATTAGTCAACTCTTTGATGGTCATTCACAACGCTATTAATGAGAAATCAGGCAACTCATTGATGGTCATTCACAACGTCATTAATGAGAAATCAGTCATTCACAATGCCATTAATGAGAAATTAGTCAACTTCATTAAGCATGGCCACCATCTTGAATGGCCATTCACAGCGCCATTAATGAGAAATTAGTCAACTATTTGATGGTCATTCACAACGTCATTAATGAGAAATCAGGCAACTCATTGATGGTCATTCACAACATCATTAATGAGAAATCAGTCATTCACAATGCCATTAATGAGAAATTAGTCAACTTCATTAAGCATGGCCACCATCTTTAATGGCCATTCACAGCGCCATTAATGAGAAAATAGTCAACTCCATTAAGCATGGCCATCATCTGTTAGGATTATGCTCAATAGCAATAGTGTAATAATGTATTTGACAATCTTTTCATATTAATAAAGTGATTTCTAGTTTCACAAATCTTATAGCATTTATAGTTTAATTATTATAATTGTCAAAATAAATAATCATAAGGTCAAAAGACTATGAGAAAAGAAGAATTGTTCGTACATCTGGATGTGTATGAGGTAGACATAATTCTTTAGTTAGTCTTGAATAATACTCACAACTTAAGATAAAGGTTGGGCGTATTTATCTTGTTAAAGTTGTAGATTATTTTACTAGCATTTGAATGGGATCAAATGTATTATGATGAGTCTAAAATCATCAAAGTGTGGTGTCTTTGATCAAAAGAATCTAGTGCACTGGGTGCATTGAATAGGATCATAGTGAAATACTTTATCCAGAACCGTCAATGGGTAAAAGTTTTCACTTGAAGACAATCGGAGAGTCTATCTCAATCCTGAAGTAAATGATGGACTTATGGTTGCAAGTGTTATCATTTAAGCTATCAATGAGTACGATTATATAGCATAGTCTATCCTCGATAGTTTGGTGGTATTCATTTGTTAATCGATAGAGGACTTCATTTATAGATATAGACATCGTGGCTCAATTTATTAAATGAGAGTAGAATATCATCATATGGATTTTTTGAGGTATTGGATATTAAATCTTAACGTTAAGTTTTCAATAGTGTCTATTGAAATATGGCTTCTGGACAAGTCAAAATATCCAAGTTCAAAATGTGGTCATATGGGTAAATATGGTAACTTGGAGAGCTATAGGTGGTCTATGAGCTCTTGGTGATTACTGGTATTCTTCACAAGGATACACTATCTCCAATAAGATTTTCTAAGGTAAGAATGAGGAATATTAACTTATTCTATCTTTATTTAAGAGTTCAATTTTAGTTCTTTAGTGGAATGAACTAAAATTAATAGATCGAACCTAAGTGAATCATTTGTTGATTGTGATTAGGTTATGTCTATTGAAGCTTAAATTTAGATAGCCCGCCAAGATCCTCAATTCACACGAACTTGCATGGATCACTTGATATATTCTACCAGACTAATTTATGGGTCCATCTAGAATTGTATTAAGGCATGTGGACTTGTTTCTTTTAGTAAGAATTGGTCTAGTTCACATGTGGACTTTTTATTAAGGTCCAATGAATTTAATAAAATAGGAAAAAACAATATTGGCCCTTATATATTGACTTGGGCGGCAAGGGACTATTTATTAGTCTTATATATTGTTTTTATTTTATTATTTAATTAAATGGAAATTAATTTATTAATTAATTAATTAAAAGTCAAAATCTTTTTCTAAATAGGAGAAGGATTCCTAGTGTCATACTATTGTTGGTAGTATGATAAGTATCAAAGACTATATTTGATAAGTACTACTTTTATTTATCTAGTCAAATTAGGAAGTTTTTGATATAGTTACAATTTTTATGTTCAATAATTTATTATTGGATAATACACTCATGAGTTGGAATAAGGTTAAAACTCAAAGTTGATAGGAGACTTGGAGAAGAAGTAATCCTACTTGTGTGAGGATTTGACTACAAGGTAGAAATCCTACTTGAGTGAGGATTAGGTCTTCACCTATATATATATATATATATATATATATATTATTAAATTCGTTTTTGAATAGTAGTTGAAGAAAAAAAAAGTTTTTTTTAGAGAAAGAATTTTTTATTCTCCTCCTTTTGAATAAAAAAAAACGTCCAACTCAAGAAAGGGGTGTATTGAATTCGGCCAAAGAGAAGAGAAAAATGGGAACGTTTTTGTTTTCGATAGTACACTAGAATCCCTTACATCAAAAGGATTTTGTGTACAAAATCGAATCAGGTTCACGCGATTTTCAATCAAATAGATTGATAATTCACAAGTGACCGGAAGTTCTTGGGTTTTCTCTTGGAGGATTATTGTGACTAACAAAGAAGAAGATTTTGTTTGTTTCATCCTCATGTATACCATTAAAAAAAGGGAGCCCACACTCCTAGGTGATTCACGTTCATGATTGGATTGGAAGATCTTGCGGATCTAATTCGACGCTAGTTCAATCGCCACGAGAAAAAGGTACGATACTTTTAATTATATGTCAATTAATCTAGGGTTAAGGTTCTTTCTTTTAAAGGAATTTTTTTTTAATATACCGCCTAATTTTTCGCTTCCGCCGCGTTTTGAATTGTTTTTTTCCCTACAATTGGTATCAGAGCCAGGTGAAACTCTTGATTAATTGATATATATATATATATACGTGAATCTTTTTCTTTTTATTGTATATATGTATGTTTTAGAAAGAGATGGCACTCTAGGTATTTGCATATATATTTACATTGGAATGTTTAGTTTTATATATGTTTTATATGTGGATTGTTATTGCTCAATTTTGGTCCTAGAATTTCAATGTATTTTTTGTTTTGGGATTGTAACAAGAAGGGTAGCCTATCATCGCCATAATTTCCTTCTTGGTAGTTGCTAAGTCTTTTTTATTTTGCTATTGTAATAAAAATACTGCAGAAAAATATTGTATTAAAAAAAACTACAGTATTTTATTATTTTAAATTCTTCTATAATATATTCAAGTATCGAAGACTCGAAGGTTTGAAGAATTGGAAACAACCGGAACAAGTCTGGGACTGTGCGAGCCATAGTAACAAACGTGCATGCAAATCAGCACGCGGCCACAATTGTTGTGGCATGGGCTGCGCACGGCAGCCCTATGGAAGCCATGGGCTGCGCATGGCAGCCCTTTATGGGATTGTGGGGTGCACACGCCCATGGGAGGCAGCTAAATGGTGCACAAACGATGGACGCATTAAGACTTGTTCACCAAGAAATAAGTTTTTTTTTTTGTATTCTAAATATTGTAATTTACTTGTTTTTCTAGGATGGACCAAAATTGTATCTATTTATATTTTCATAAATATTGCAATGTTTGTCATTGTTTGATAATATGTCATATAGAATAGGAGTGCCACTCAAAGGATGATCCTTTGAATGTGATCAATATAGGGGCAACGTTGGAAGCAGGAGTGAATGAGGGATTGATAGAACTTCTTTAGGAATACATCGACATCTTTACCTGGAGCCATGAGGAAATGTCAGGAATTCCTATCACCCTAGGCGGCTCACAGATTGGCAATTGATCCTACCTGTAAGCTGGTCAAACAAAGCAGAGGCGTTTCAACCTAGAACGAAATATCGCGATCAGGAGGAAGTTGATAAGCTTCTAAGGGCGAAATTCATCAGGGAATCCCGGTACCTAGAGTGGATCACCAATGTAGTGATGGTGACCAAGGAAAACGGGGAGTGGAGTATGTTTGTTGATTACACTGATCTCAACCGCGCTTGCCCGAAGGATAGTGATCAGACGAAATATGTACCTAATTGAGATCCCCATTTCCTATCGTTTGTTCTCGTTTTCGAGCGTATTTTTTTATATAAGTGTTTGTTGAGCCTTGTGTAGGTACATATTCCATATTTCAAGGTTTTGAACTTAAAGTCAAGTTTGGGAAGGCAAAATGAGCTAAAAAGTCAAGATTGAAAAGTATTCAGAGTTGTCGTGGCCTCGCCGTCGACCCAAACTGCGGCTTGATTCATGGTCAACCATGGTAAGCAAACCATTGTTCTGTGGTAGATCCGTCATTGTGCTAGAACATGACATAGTGACCGCGGCACAGGCCAACTCTGTTTTCCAAAAGTTGATGGGCTGAAATTGTAAAATGCCCATGCAGAACATTCAACTTTCGGGGGACATATCTCTCTCCTCAGATCGAACCACGATGATTTCTTTATATATTTGGAAATCTCCTTAAGTCTACTTTCCAACAGTTTTTACGGATTACAATTCTGAGTTTTCTGGAGGACGATATACATATTTTCGTAATAGTGCGCGAGGCTGGAAACATTATCGCGGCCGCAACGCCGTCTTGCTAGATAGCTACACTTGAACCGCGAAAATTGATGTCGCGTGGTGTGCCGTCTTGCATGACCATAACACACATGATCCCAGATCGCGGCACGATAATTTTGAGGGGCAAATGTATCCTTTCGCACCCCAATCCGTCCCCAATCTTTCCCTAACTATAAATACATATTTTTCCTCTCTTCTTTGGACATAACACAAGAAAGAGCAGCCATTCATTATCTTCATCTTCTTCAAAAATCAAGGGAGAGAGAAGCTTTCAAAGCTCCCATGGAGGTTCTCCTCCATGGGAGGCTCACCACCATCATTGCTACCCATCATCCACCACATTTGAGAGTAGATTGCCAGGAGATAGGAGTGGTCTATGACCAATTTCGAGCTAGGGATTTATGGAGCTCTTGGAGGGATTTCTTCAAGGGTTGTCTCCTTTAAACTCATTCTCTTTGTATTTATTGTTTTCTTAACTGTGTAACCCTCACTTGGGAATATTTGTAAACCTATTTTGTGCTCAATATATGTGATGTATGTTTTTATATTCATTTGGGTTTTGATTTGTTCTTGCTATTATTGATTAATCTCTTATCTTGATATGTTTGTGTGTGGAGATTGGAAATTGATATGTGTTCATGGATGAGATTAGGAGTAGATTAAATTAATTGTAGGAGTAGTTGTAATGAAATACCCCATTTGTGTATGTATGTCTTTGGAAGGTTGAAATTAACTTGTGTGGATGGGTTTGAGTGTTTGTGGGTTTCGGTTGTGCCTATGGAGGACCAATCTGGGTATACCTTTAATCACTTAGCTCTAAAGAATAGATGAAACTTGTTTTATGCATGATCGTGCTATAATAGGTTTTGGCTATATGTTCATATGCTTAATTGTAGGGGCTAGAGAAACAATTGATCCATCCATGACCTTTAGGGAGTGATTTGTGTCTCCAATCCCTTAGTTGAGATAAGAGGCACAATTATTCTATCAATGACCTTTGGGGAGTGATTTGTATATATCTCTTTTGGTATGAACATGCATTGAATGGTTTAGGTATCTAATTGACATCTAGATAACTTGGTAATTCATTTTATGGAATTCGATCACATGCCTTAAATAATTGAGTGGGAGAAGGTGTTTTGGAACACCTACGGCCTCCAAGTTTAGTTGAGCTTTATGTTTCGTGTAATAACCCCCCAAGAAGTATTCATAAATGGAATTTAGCAAGATACTTCCTTACAATGATAGACTAGACAATTAATCCAAACGATATCTACTCCCAAAGGAGGGATATTCGTGAGGGAATATGATGAAGGTTGAAAACTTGGTAACACATTCAATGTGATTTTATTAATATCCTCTTAAGAGTTCTTGTTAATAAAATTGCAAGGCTAAAATTGAAAACGCTGGTTGTTATGTTAACAATTAGGTGGGACCTAGTCTTACTAGTAAATGGTGCGAACTCCCAAAGGAGGCGTGACATTTACGGATGTTGGATCACCGTTGAATTTTATGATTGAATTACTTAATTTAATTCAAGATAAATATTCGAAAGTGCTTTATCATGATTGTTTACTTATATAATTTTTGTTTTATTCAGAAATCATGACCCTATCCCTAATCAACATCCTGAAAAATAATACATTAACTGGTGATAATTATGTCACATGGAAAAGGAAAATTTGGCTATTGTTGCAATCTGAAAAGCATAAGTTCCTTTTGACAACTCCTAAACCATTTGCTCCTACTAATGAATCTACTGAGCAGCAAAAAGATAAGTATAAGCAGTGGGAGACCTCAGATGAGATGGCCAAATGTTACATTATGACCACCATCTCCGACATGTTGCAACAGCAACATGAAGGAATGAGTTCTGCTGTCGATATAATGATGTCTCTAGAGGAAATGTTTGCTATAAGGTCCATGACGACTAAGAGAGAGGCAGTGACTGCTTTCATGAATCTTAGGATGAAACCTGAACAGGTTGTGAAAGATCAAATGATGAAGGTCATAGCACATCTCAATATTGCTGAACTCAATGGTGTTGAGATAGACGGTGAGATAAAAATTGATATGATTGTCAACTCACTGTCAGATTCCTTTGATCAGTTCAAGTTGGACTAAACCTTGAACAATAAGGAATACACCTTGTAGGGGCCTGATGCAAGATGTTCAAAGTGCTGAAAAGATCCTTGTGAAAAGCAAGGGTCATGGGATTCATACTGTAGATAAATTTGCTATTGTTAAGACCCGTAAGAAGGTCAAGAAACAATAGAAGAAAAAGCAACTAGGAACTACTAAGAAGGAGACAAAGAAAGTAACCAAGATCAAAGGGAAGTGTTTCTTTTTTGGTGAAAAAGGACATTGGAAAAGAAATTGTCCAAAGTCTCAAGACAAGAAGGAACAAGGTAATATTAATTATCTTGAAACATGTTTTTTTGGAGGATTCTATGGATTCTTGGATCATAGACTCCGAAGCCACTAATCATGTTTGTTTTTCATTACAGGGGTTCAAGGAAAGGAGAAGACTTAATAAGAACGAATTCAACTTGCGTTTAGCCAACGGAGCGTTGGTGTCTGCTAGTGCAGTGGGAGATATTAGAGTTAGTTTAAATTATTATAGGCATTTAGATTTAATAGACGTTTATTATATACCTCAATTCAAGAGGAATTTAATTTCAGTTTCTTGTTTAAATAAATTTGGATATTCGGTTACTTTTAGTAAAGCTTTTATTATTAGTAGAAATAACAAATTTGTTTGCAAAGGTACATTGGAAAACGGTTTATTCTATTTGCATAGCAATATCTCTTACTTGTTAGACACGGAATCAACGCAACCTAATCATAAAAGAGTAAAATTATCAAAAGATGAAACCTACCTATGGCATTTGCGCCTAGGTCATATTAACCATGACAGGATCAAAAGATTGGTTAGTGATTGACCTTTAAGTGACTTAAAGGTCGACGATCTACCACTTGTGAATCTTGTCTGGAAGATAAGATGACCAAAAAGTCGTTCACGACCAAAGGCACAAGAGCCACTGGATGTTTAGGATTGATACACACTGATGTGTGTGGACCTATGAGCATTCAAGCTAGAGGTGGATATGAGTACTTCATCACTTTCACGGATGATTACTGAAGATTTGGCTATGTGTATCTCATGAGACATAAGTCGGATGCTTTTGACATATTCAAAGCATTTAAAGCTGAAGTAGAAAATCAGCTTGAGAAACACATAAAAATCTTGAGGTCTGATCGTGGTGGAGAATATCTATCTGGTGAGTTTCAGTAATATCTTATTGATAATGGGATAATTTCACAGTTTTCTGCATCATGTATGCCTCAACAAAATGGGGTGACATAAGGAGAAATAGAACTCTTTTGGACATGGTTAGGTCTATGTTGAGTTATTCAACGCTCCCTTATTCTTTTTGGGGATATGCTTAACAAACCGCTATGTACATTCTAAACGATGTACCATCTAAGTCAGTTTCTAAAACAACACATGAGTTATGGACTAGGCGAAAGCTTAGTTTACAACACTTAAGGATATTTGGATGTCCTGCGCACGTGTTAAAAGGAAAGACAGAAAAGATGGAATCCCGTTCAGAAACATGCATATTTGTAAGGTATCCAAAAGGAACCAAAGGATATTATTTCTATAGCCCTTCAGATCTTAAAGTATTTGTTTCGACAAATGCTAAATTTCTGGAAGAGGACTATATGAATAACTTTGAGCCTAATAGTAGAATTATTCTGAATGAGCTTTCAGGAGATACAATTCCACAAGAGGTTTCACAACCTAGCCCAATTGTAAGTTCAGCACCAACATAAGATCAACAATCTACCATACCTCATTGTAGTGGGAGGGTTAATAAACAACCTGAGAGATACATCGGTCTGTAGAGAATCTGTAGAGAATCTCCCGGATGACGATGATCCCTATACGTACAAGGAAGCCATGGAAGATGTTGATTGTCGCCATTGGTAAAAGGCAATGCAATCCGAAATTGAATCTATATTCAAAAATAAAGTTTGGTCTCTTGTGGACCTGCCTAAAGGGATAAAACCCATTGGGTGCTAGTGGGTATACAAGAGGAAGAAAGGAATTGATGGAAAGGTGGAAACCTTTAAAGCTAGATTGGTAGCTAAAGGTTACACACAGAAGGAAGGTATCGATTATGAGGAAACCTTCTCTCATGTGGTCATGCTTAAATCCATTAGGATGCTCTTATCCATTGCGACATCTCTAGACCTAGAGATTTGGCAAATGGACCTCAAGACAGCTTTCCTTAATGGAAGTCTTGATGAAAGCATCTATATGATGCAACCAGAAGGATTCATTGAAAATGGCCAAGAGGAAAGGGTATACAAGTTGCAAAGATCCATATATGGATTGAAGCAAGCATCCAGATCCTGGAACATAAAATTCGATCAAGCCGTGAAAAGTTTTGGATTTATTCAAAACCTTGACAAACCCTGTGTATACAAAAGGATTAAAGGCAATAAGTTGGTTTTCCTAATTCTTTACGTTGATGATATACTACTCATCGAAAACGGTGTAGGTGTATTGACATCAATAAAGAATTGTTAGCAAAACAGTTTGATATGAAGGACTTAGGAGAAGTAAGTTATATTCTTGGTATCCAAGTCATAAGGGATAGAAAGAATAGAACGATTGCATTATCTCAAGCTTCATACATAGATAAAATCTTATCTAGATTTTCCATGCAAGATTCCAAGAAAGGTATGTTACCTTTCAGACATGGAACAAACTTTCTAAGGAACAAGTTCCTAAGAATGAGCCTGAAGAGCAATTCATGAGTCGAGTTCCATATGCCTCGGCAGTTGGAAGTCTCATGTATGCAATGATTTGCACTAAACCATATATGTGTTTTGCTGTTGGCATAGTTAGCAAATTTCCATCGAAACCTGGTCCTGATCACTGGACGACAGTCAAGCATATTTTCAAGTATCTCAGAAGAACGAGAGATTATATTCTTGTATACTCTAGAGGGGATTTAATTCCCGTTGGGTATACATATTCCGATTTCCAATCAGATTCTGACTTCAAAAAATCAACATCAGGATCTGTGTTTACACTTGGAGAAGGGGCAGTCATATGGAGTAATTAAAGAGTTTAATTAATGATTAATAATCCTTGGAATCATTAATTAAAGAGTTTAATTAATTAAAGAGTTTAATTAATGATTCCAAGGATTATTGGAGCTCAAAATACTGTGGGTCCATTAGGTCCCCTTACTAGCCCGATCGATTTAGGTAACAAGGGTAATGGATAATTAATTGGACAGTCCAATTAATTGTGTTACGAAAGTGACACATATTTATTCAGGGAATTAATTAAATGATGAGATTATTTAATTAATATATTAATAATTAAATTAATTAAATAATTAGATTATTTAATTAATAAATTAATAATTGAGAATTATTAATTAATTATTAATTGGAGGTCAAAGGTTCGAATCATGACTGAGACAAAGATAAAATAATTAGATTATTTTAGTTTAGTGTTTAAGTTCAAGTCAACTAGAGTTATGTGAGAGTTAGAATTCTACTCTACCTAAGACACTTAAATATTAATATCTTTATAATATATGGAGATATATTTGAAAAAGATCGATATCTAGTTTTTAATTATATAAATATATATTTATATGTTTATAAAATAAAAAATAAAATAAAAAACTAGAGGAACCTACACATTGATTGTGCGTGAGAGAAGCACACAAAAAGCGTGCAACAAAGAGAATTTAGCATTAAATGCAATTTGGGTGTGCACGTGAAAAGAAAAAAAACAAAGATCAGGTCTCTTAAATTGTTTTTGAAAAGGCAATTGAAGCGTGGGTTACTGGAACACACAAGATAGAGATCAGGTCGAAGATTTTGCAAGTTGTGAGGTGCAATTCTTGCACAGTGAACAAAAAGAAATTGTTTCTTCTTCTTCATTCTCTCTGAATCCCTGAGACCGTGACGAGTTCACACGCAGTTATCAGTCCCGGGATATAGCGAGGAAGATCGGTGGTACAGATCAGAAGTATAATGTAAAGTGAAGGAGCCTCCAAACGTTGATAAGGTTCTAATTTTTTTTTTTAATTTATTGGTTACAATTTCCTGTATTTACATATTGTATGTATTAGTTCCGGAAAAATAATTATGATCCCAAGTTCACTGGTTTCAGATCGTTTACGATCTGTATAAAATTTTTAAAACATGTTTCTGTTGCGTTACCAGTGAACGGGGTTCCAACAGACTACACAGAGACTTTCAGTCCAGTGGTTAAGACGACTACTATTCATGTAATACTAAGTGTGGCGGTTGCTCATGGCTGGCCCCTCCATCAACTGGATATGAACAATGCCTTTCTTCAAGGGCATCTCTTTGAGAATGTCTTCATGGCACAACCGCCGGGCTTCACTGACCCTGCATATCCATCCCATGTGTGCCATCTCAAAAAAGGCTTTTGATGGTTTAAAACAGGCTCTTCGTGCTTGGTACAATGAGCTTCGCCGACATCTTCTCCAAACAGGGTTTGTCAATTCCTTATCTGACTCCACTTTATTTATTACTAATGAGAATGGATGCACCCTTTTTTTGCTAGTGTATGTTGATGACATTATTGTCACTGGAAGTAATGGGGTGCTTGTGGAAAAGTTTGTTGCCTTGCTAGCTCAGTGTTTCTCAATAAAGGATCTCGGATGATAATCTTATTTTTTGGGGGTTGAAGTTCTTACCTCTCCGCATGGACTCTTCCTATCTCAACAGAAGTATGTTACTGATCTCTTGGTTTGCACCAAAAGGCTTGAACCCAAACCGGTTCAAACGCCTCTCCCAACGGATCATTCTCTACAACTTCTTGATGGCACATCTTTGACTGATGCAATTGAATTTCGTATTGTGGTTGGGGCGCTGCAATACCTCTCTTTCACCAGACCTGACATCGCGTTCTCTGTCAATAAACTTGCTCAATTCATGCATCGCCCAACAACTGGACATTGTCTCTGACCAAACGACTTCTTCGTTACCTACGTGGAACGCTTGGCCACGGTTTGTTTTTGCCTCGCCCTGTCCCTACATGCCCTTTTCTATACGGATTGGGCTGGCAACCAGGATGATCGCACCTTGACAAGTGCATATTTGATGTTCCTCGGGTCAAACGCAGTTTCGTGGTGCTCTCGCAAGCAGAGGTATGTTGATCGATCCTCCACTAAGGCAGAATATCGAGCAGTCGCTTTGGCTGCAGTTGAGGTACTCAGGCTCTCCTCCCTAATGTGTGAATTGTCTCTTCCATCCACCTCTCCACCGATAATTTCCTGTGACAACGTTGGTGCCACATATCTCTGCTCAAATCCGGTCCTCCACTCACGTATGAAACACATCGCCATTGACTTTCATTTCGTGCATGAGAGGGTTCAACGAGGCCAACTTCGTGTCTCTCATGTTGCTTTATCGGATCATCTGGCTGATTCGCTTACGAAACCTCTATCACGGCCTCGCTTCACTCTACTCAGGTCCAAGATTGGTGTCTCTACATACCCATCATCTTGAGGGGGCGTATTAAGGATTATCTAGTTTGTTTATAATTATCTAGTTTGTTAACTGATCTTGTATAAGTATAAGTATGAGTCTATCTGTTTACGTGACTCCCAGTTTACTTAGAATACGAAGATTTAGTCTTCAAGTAAATACACTTGTATAAATATAGCTTTACAGCTTTCATTCAAATGTGCAATACAGAATATTATTCATTCTGTCTCTATATATGGGCCCACACGTCACTGTTAATGATGGGAGAAGGGGTCTTTCCATGAAATTATTTTTAGGGTTAGGGTTTAAGTGGTTTAGGAAATTGATTTTTTATTATTATTAAGGGGTATCTTTGATAATAGATATAAGTCCAAAAAAGAGAGAAATAAAGGCCCTAATATTCATTTCAAATATAAAACCAAATTCATCAAAATGTGCCAACCCTCCTATTACCATTCTTAATATTCATTTTTGAAGTCAAAATTAATGGATAAAAAGAGAAATAAATATTAACATTTATGTTCATTCTTTTTGGCCCTTTCATGTTTTGAAATAACAAAGAATAATTGCAAAACTTAAGGCTTCATTTTTCTACGTGAAAACCTTTTTTTTTTTCTTTTTTCTTCTAAGAGCATCTCTAATGTAATAGTGATTTGTGAAGAAAAAAAAAGATGACATGTAAGATTAATAGACATTCTGCTAATAAATATTTCTACAATACAACCGTGCATATTTACCTCAAACTGACGTGGTAAAAAAATTAGACATTGTCAACATGACCGTCTACTTTCAGACGGTCTGTTGTACAACTATTTTTTCAGTTGACTCAACAAGTATTTACAACTAACATTAATTTTTCATATATTTTAAGTAAAGGAAATAAAATAAAAAATAAAATAGGGAAAAAATGAACACATCATTAAAAAATATTGTGTTTTAGACAGAAACATTGAAGCCAAATTTTGAGTTGATTGTCTATCAAATCTATTTTTATGCCACATAGGAAGCAAGTCTCTTGACATTGTTGTCATGTCAATGATTATTGGTATACAACCCACTTTTACATTAGAGATGCTTTAAGTATTTAATTAATGCTGGCAAAAATTAAAAGGGATATGAAATAATCATTTTCAATAACAAATATAGTTAATTAAGTTATTGTGAAAACTCTCTGACAGCTCCATTTTCGTTATTGCGCGCACACAGTAGGGGAGATCATGCAGTGTTATCGATTATTCAAATCGTTTCTCCAACTATGAAACATAGCAGAGTGAAAAATATATAAAAGTATTAAGATCAATCAGTGGATTGAAGTAAATTTGTTTGATTTTACTGAATGAAATAGATCTGTTCAAATCTTTTCAATGTTTGGTCAGATTCAAAAACAATAAAATGGGTGCAGATAGAAAATCAATGCAGTCTACTAGTTGTTTTCTAATCGAACAGTGATGTCCTTAAAAATTAAAAGTAATTGAAGGTATAGACAAATTAGCCGTTTTTAGTATTATTTATTATTTTTTTTAAGTGGGTTTGGTGAGAACTTGCAATTTGGGTGGCAATAGAGTCACCCAAACAATAATTCAACAGAATTCACTCTGCCTTGAAGAACATTTATGAGCCAGGAGAAATGAAAAGTGATATAGCTATAAGTAGATAATCAAATAATTAAATAAATTTGTATTTTTTAACAACCAATTAAATAAATTTGTAAAACTTAGATGGCCAGGTCAAATAAGTCTGATAATACTTCTCTAATAAATGTAGAGATTATTGTACAAAAAGTAGGAATGAAGCAGGAGCTAATTAAACAACATCTTATCATATCGATATTCTCGACTTATTCAAATTTCAGAGTAACAACAAAATCTAGTTAGGAAGACGAGATGAGATTGGTCCGATGGTAAATTCCTCACACCTACATCACGAGGTTATGGAAACCGAAGCTTTCTCAAATCCCAAAATTGCCAACTTCGAACTCCTCCAGGATGCGGATAGATTTGGATTCAAACTATTAATAATACTTGACAATATCCATGTCCATACCATGTTCATTGGATTAACCTTTTTTTAGTATAGAATGTTCCTCCCGGAAATCACGTATCTGGACAAAATTATCATTACTCGATATTTAATCATATCATACGAATGAACTTGCTTAAGACTTTAACCAAACACTTTATCCATAACTTATCACATAGTTGACAATTTAATATTTGTTAGATAATTAAAAAAAATTCTTGTCGGAAAAAAAAATTCAACACAATTAAGCACTCGTTATTAGATAATCATCAGAACATTTAAAAATATATAAATATTTCACTAAAATTTAAGTTCTTGAGGACAAAATCGCAAATTCGCAATTCATAATTAGGCGGCAAATCCGTACGTCAAGGGAAAATTTTTATTTATGCTAATTGTTTAATGATTGACTATAAACAATTTGGTTAGAAAAGAAAAAAATTGAACTATTTTTTTTAATTTAGAAATCTGCAAGTTAAAAAAAGTAAAGACAATTAAAAAAAAAATCTTCTTTCTTGAAACTTTAGGGACTATATCGAAATTTCAACCTTCTGTTATCATCAACTATTATCCCACGATTTCACTTGCACAAATTTGAAGATTTTACTATTCAGTCATATATATTTTGAAATGCACTAAAAATTAATTTTTTGTAAGTTTTAATTATATGAATTTTATATTAAAATTTAGATAGTTGATAATTGTCATAAAAATATGGTATCAAAAAAATTTAAAATATTAAATTTTATACTCAATGAGTAGATATTTTAATTCAATTAATAATATGTACACAATGAACAGACAATATGTTGTCAGTATCATATCTTTTTTTTTCTTTGTTAATTTACCTAAGTTTGCAAGTGTGTGATAGAGCTAACTCATCAGCAAATTAGTATTAATTATCTATTAAAGAAAAAACAAATACCTAATACTGTAACTCATTTGAATGATTGATAAGTAGGCAAAATAATATCATGTATAAACCTAAATCAATACATTATACGTAGATATTTGCTTACTTTCACAATCATACAAAAGTAAGTACTAACTCATCAAACCTTTTTTTTTAAGAAACATTAATTTCTTACTAGTTGGAGTCCTATGGCTTGCTATTTTTCTTTATTAATTAAATTACTATTACTTAAATTACTATTACTTTACCTATGTATTTGTTTTCGTCTTTTTCCTTTCACTTTTTCAGCTTCCACTCTTTGTTTAATTTAGATTTAATACTGGATGTGATGAAGATGCCACAAAAAAATTTCAAAAAATAAAAATAAAACATGGGTCTTAGGGCCAATCCCCAACAAATGGAAAAGTAACTCCAAACATATGGACAAAGTAGCTGACTAAGTAACCTTTATAAAAGATGACATTCCCACATCAAAATAAATTTTTAATGTTGTTCATACATAAATTGTTGGGAAGGAAGGAATGAGTCTAAATAGCATGTTTTCAACTTTAAATAGTGAAATTATCACCACTTTAATAACTCTTATTTTATTAGCACCAAAATAGGTAGTGAGACTAAAATACCTCCATTTATTCTTTTACTTTTATTTTTCATTTTTAATTTTCTCTATTTTTCCTTCTCCTTCTTCCTCTCCTTTCACAATTCACATAAACTTCTCTCTCTGATTTTTTTTTTCGTTTTAATTCGTTTTATTTCTAAATATAAGAGCATCTCCAATGCAAGCGTGACTTGTGAAAAAAAGAAATACCAAGTAGGATAAATAGACATTCTGTAAATAATTGTGTCTCCAATGCAACCGTGCATATCCAACCTCAAGCCGACGTGGCAAAAAAATAATAATAAACATTGTCAACATAACCCTCCACTTTCAGACGGCCTGTTGCACAGCCCTTTTTTAGGTTGACTTAGCAAACATTTAAAATTGACATTAATTTTTCATCTATTTTTGGTAAGGAAATAAAATAAAAAATAAAATAGAAAATAAAATTGGACACGTCATTAAAACAAAATGTGTTTTAAACGGAAGCATTGGAGCCCAAATTTTAAATTGATTGTCTATCAAGTCCATATTTATACCACATAGGAAGTAAGTCTCTTGACATTGTTGCCATGTCAACAATTATTCATAAGCAAGTCATTTTTACATTGGAGATGCTCTAACTAAGCCATATCTTTTCAAAATCAAAGTCCACCTACGTTTGAAGAGTAGATTCATTGCCCTCACTTAGTTTTTCGTTTGTATTTTTTTCTCACAATTCGAGATTTATTAGGTAAAATTCGAGATTTATTTTACAAATTCGAGACTTATTGTGATAAATTCGAGATTTATTGGGTCAAATACGAGACTAATTGGTAAAATTCGAGACTTATTTTAAAAAATTCGAGACTTACCGGAGGAAAATAAGATTTTTTTTTTTTTGTTTTTGTTTTTGTCTTCTTCTTCATCACGATGGAGGTCTGTTCCACCTCCATCAATGGTGAAAGTGAAGTGCCGACGACGACGCTGGTTGACTCCGGAGATAGTCGAAACTGGAAGTTCAGACGACGCCGAGCTCATTGGTGCCATCGGTTTTGTCAGATTCGCGACGGATCATCACAGATCTGAAGATGAAGGTTCGGGTCTGGCTTCGTTTCTCTCTACACAACTCAAAACTGAAAACGAACACTTCAATTACAACGATTGGTACTCGACAAACGTTTTCCCGGTGGTTTTGTTGATCAACTCACCTGTCAGCGGTGGCAACTCCATGGATAGAGGTCTGAGCTCCATCAATGGAGGTTTTTGAATTTTTAAAAAAAAGGATTGATAAGGGAAAAGAATAGAAGAGTAGGGGTATTTTTATCCAAATTCCTTTTTTGGTGCTATTTAAACTAAATTTATTAGAGTGGTGCTAATTACGTAAAATTAGTCTCCAAAAAGTGCTATATAATTTTTCAACAACAACAATTTAATTAGCAAACGAGCTTGTTCTTTAGTGAAAAAACGAGCAAACTAAACAAAAATGGCATGAGTTTTTTTTTTATTCATTTTAGGTCATTTTTGTGTTTAATGGAGAATATGGATCGATTTGCTGGAACCCAAGAGTTTAACAATCTTTACGTCACTTAAATATATTTAAATATATTGTTTTCAAACAAAATACGTTCTTTTTGTTTATCTTTTGTTGGCCTTTCGCACAAACTAAAAGGGAAACTATTATGTTCAATTGCTTTATTTATTTTTAATATAAAAGAGGTTGCACTATGTTGAAAGTTCGTGTTTAAAGAAAATGGAAGATAAAATAGGATTTAAAAGCACACTGCACTGTCATATTTTTTATTTAAATATCTTCACCTTTTTTTTTCTGTAAACATTTTTAATGCAACGTTTTGTTTTTTCCCTATATATCTGGATGTAATTGTAAGCGGGTTTTCCATTCATGATCATTCATGAATTATGATTGTGGTACTTTTTTTGCACAATTGTCCAATGACTTATCATTCAACTAATTACAATTACCGAATATTATTTCAAAGTAAAAATATGCTTTACTAGCACTTATGTCATTATGTGGGCAGTGTGCTGATTTTGTGAGATTGTTAGCATCTTCATAAGTTGAGTTGTACATCGTTAAGTCTGGAGTTGGTTTGGTCGTCAGAGACATAATTCAGCTTTTGAATTCCTCTCCTGGATGTAGTGTTAATTATGTTTCAAGAAAAGCAAATATGGCTGCTCATAGCTTTATTAAATTGGGTCTGTCCGTTAGCTATGATAGATTCTGGATGGAGGAGGTTTCATCTATTGTGGCTCCGGTTGTGTTGGGTGACTGCCCAAGTCGGTTGTAGTTTTTTTCTCTTGTTAATGAATTTGCCTTTCAACAAAAAATAATAATATTAAGTTAGAGTTGTAATGACAAGATGTGGTTAGCTGATCAGTGGTATAACCTCTGAGGTTGTGGTATAACAACACTTAGATCTTCACATGACTCAGGTGGAACCGAACCGAAACCGCCATCTCCAGAACCAAACCCGAACCGGTGTTCCGGTTCCGGTTCCTAAAAATCCAAAACCAGATCGGAACTGTCGGTTCAGTTTCGGTTCTGGAACCGACGGTTCCATTTCTGATTTCGTTTTTCTTTTTAAAATAAAGAGGTTATATATATATATATAGACACACACACACACACACACACACACACACACACACACACACACACACACACACACACACACACACACACACACACACACACACACACACACACACACACACACAATACTTCTCCAATTAGGACGGTCATGACTTTATAATTTCAGGACGTCCAACCACAGCCACACATTCACAGTGGGCTCACAGCCCCACAAAACGTGCAATAAAAGGTAAGAGAACTACGTATCATTTGATTCCTCTAAACCCCAAGAGGATACGTAGACAACTTAATTGTGGTAAAAATTAAGTGCAATGCTAATTTTATATTTTTCTAGTTTTATTTTAATTTATTTTTTACTTGTCATATATTTATTTTATTTTAATTTTGGGTGACTCAATAAAATGCATTTACAATTTTACATGTCTCAGTTTTTTTTTAATAATAACACGTAAAAAAAACCGGTTCCGAACCGTAGGAACCGGACCGAAACTGAACCCAGTAACCGGAACCTCCCTTTAAAGGTTCTGGTTCCTGTTCTTGTTCACCCGGAACCAAAACCTGAACCGACGTCATGACTGATTAGATCTAGAGGTGGTGAGTTCGAGTCATAACCCCTCCCCAAATTTCGAAATATTGTCAATAGTAAATATAGTTCAAAAAAAATGTGTTGTAATAGCACCACAACAACGAAAGTGAACAAAATGCCCTTACTCAACAACTTAACCGACCCATCTTCCCTTCTTTCTCTTTCTCTTTCCTCTCTTTCTCTTTCCACTCTCTAGTCTCTCACCACTTTCTATCGTCATTTTTTCTCCACGCCCTAGCTTGATTCTTATATTCTCTCAACAAATGTCTCTTTTTTAAAAGAAATTGTCAAAAATAACCATATAAATTATATACATTTTGTTTTTAACCGTTAATAATCATATTGTAAAATTCATTTTCAATCTGTAACCATAAATTATAAAAATACCCTCTTAATATTTTTCTATTTTTTACCGATAAAAAGGTAAAATGATGAAAAAATCGTGAAGTATGGAAAAATGTGAAATCTTAAAAAAAAATTTATAAAGGAAAATTATTGAAACCTCCTATAATACCATGTTTTTAACTTTTTTATGAGCCAATTATCGAAAAATCCCTCCATAAGGGTGTTTCGATAATTTTCCAATTCATCCTCAAATTAGGTTTTTCCTTTTTTTTTTCTTTTTTCTTTTTCTATAGATATCAACACCATCGGGAAGGGAAAGCTCTGGCAGTGTTGTTGCCTGCCCAGGTGCGGTGTTGTTGTCTGCCCAGGTGCGGTGTTGCTTAACAGCACAATGCCGAAGTGACGCACTACCCAGGTAGTGCACCGTCGGTGGTGCTTAGGCCTGGTGGCATATTCCCAAGAGACGACCTCCAGACAAATGTGGTATTTTAAAGGGAGAGATGAGTGAATAGAGGGGAGATGAAGTAGGAGAGAGAGTTTGGGGAGGGTATATGAGGAGATTTGATTAATTTTTTAAAATGTGGTTATTAACAATTAATTTTTTGTATATGGTTAACAACGAAAGTATAAAATTTAAGGATCAAATTGTAAACTCCCTTCTTCAAATTTACAACTACAAAGTAAATTAACAAAATTACAAAATAGAAAGGGTCTTTAAAAAAAAACTAAATAGAAAGGGTCTTTAAAAAAAACTAAATAAAAAGGGAAATTACCAAATAAGTTTCAGATTTTTTTTTCTTAATTCCAATTTCCAAGTAGCTTGCAAGTTGCAACCTTTACATGTTTTACCAACTTAGTTCCTACTTTTTATGAATTAGCAAATTAGTCCCTAGAGTCAAATTTTGTTTTGTGTCAACTAATAGTCAAAGGGTAAATTGGTCTAATCCTATATTATGTAATAAAAATAAGATAAAATTAAAAAAATAAATTGGTGGAGTTTAAAGTAGATAAGTTAGCAATCTCATCTCAAAGCGGTGGGAGGAGATCGCGACCATTGATCTCCACTAATGGCAGGAGATCGACAAACGAGCCTCCTCTATTGGGCTGATCTCCACATTGTATAGGAGATTCAGTTGCCAAAAAGCTAATAAAAATATTCATTTAAGCCAAGAGAAAAATGTTATAATTTTGTTTTTCCTTTTATATTTTTAGTATTTTAAAAATTATTATGTAAATATCGGGTTCAATGGGACGGTCAGACTATAATGGCTTGACCCATCTCTGAACCGATTACAAAAATGGGTCAAAACATTTGACTTGATCCCAACCCAATCCTCATTGTAAATGCCTCAACCCCACTAGAAACAGATCTGGAACCTCGCCAATTTGCGGTTGGTTGGAGATTTTCACTATCCATATGCCAGAGGCGAAGCTGAGGGCCCATAGAGGCCAGCCCCATTACAAAAAACTCAACGTACTTTTAATATATATATATATATATATATATATATATATTAATTTATAAAATTAAGTTTTTATTTTTTATTTTAATCTTTTAAATTATTATATTTTTTCTATAATGATCCTTCCAAAAATAAAGTGTGCGCTACGATCAGTGGCAGTTGCTATCATTTTTTTTTTTTGACGAAATGTTTTATTTATTTATTATAGTTTTTTTTTTTTAAATTATGTGGTGGTTATTGTGTTGAGGGCTATTGGAAGCATGTGAGTTGTGACTTGTCTAAAAGCTAAATTGTAAGTTGGTAACCAAGTTGGTTGCTTCCTATCTCTACTGGATGGCGCTAAACATACCTATTATTTTCATTGGATTTTATTTTTAGTATCGACCACATATAATGAATTTGAATCATCTGCTCACCTTAATTATCCTTATTTTAGTAATTTATTGACATGTGTCTAATATAACAAATCAATGATGATCTTGATTATTTCTACTAATTTTTATGTTTTTTACTCTAATAAAAATAAAATTAATAAAAAACATTGATTTAGATGAGAAGAATGTGAGGTTAGGAGATCAATATAATATAGGCTGCCACTAGAATTTAAATACTTTGTTTTTGACAGCAGGCAAGCAGTTTGTTTAGATTGAAAAATTAAAACAGTATTACCATAATATTTGTATTTATATAAAAATTCTTGTCTGCTATTTTCTAAAGCACTATGATCGGTTAGTGGCTTTCATTTGGAATCGGTGTTCTAGTAAGAGCTAGGCGCTAGTCGGGCGGAGACCCGGCGCCTAGCGCCTAGGCCGATTAGTCGCCAATTAATCGGGGATTAATCGGAAAATACAATTACAAACAAATTCCAATTACAACTCCAAAGAAAATTATTTCCAACAAATTCTTTCCAAATCCAATCATAAACCAATCCAAATCCTCAATTATTAAATCCAAAAAGTATTCTTTCCAAATCAACAAATGTCAAATTACGCATTAAACGGATCTTGAGTGCACATTGGGTCAAACTTTATCCAATTAATTTTTTTATTATATATATATATATATTTATTTTTAATGTGCTACAGTTCGGTTTTAATGGGTTCCCACTATGAAGATTTTGTTTTTAGTGGATGAAATTTAAACAAGCAAGTTATTGAATGAGTATGCACAAGCAATTTCATTGTGTGTTTTTCATGGATTGAAGTGTTCTGAGAATTTTGAAAAGTCTAAGTCAAAAAATAAAACCAGAGCACTTGTTGAACACAACACACGGGGTCTGGAGGATTATTCAAAATTTCAGAACAGACCAACAAAAGAAATACCACGCCAACATTTTTTTTAAACTGCAAACGATATGTATTGAAGGCTAAAGTAGCCGAAAACAGAGCCACCTCCAAATAGAGGGATCAACAGACCAATACACGAAAACAAGTCTCCATAAAAACATCAGCAAAGACAGCATCAAAACATGAAAAACAACACTATACAATCAGACTTCATTGCCAGAGCGGAGCAAGAAACATTCTGAGAAACCCAGAAAACAGAAAAATTGAAACCGAATAAACATCACTAAAACGTAAAACCTCATAAATCTCTCCAACTAACCAAGTCCTCTTCCCTGCTCGAACCTTTCTTTGCTAACAAATCTGCATAGCCATTGCTAGCTCTTGGACTGAAGCTAACCACAGTTCTGTGATTTCCCACACCCAGAAAAGAAACAAGACCACAAGAGAGTGAAACACAATGATTTCAGTGATTTCCCTATTTGAATTGATTTTCCCACTCAATGATTTCCCCACTCAATGATTTCCCCACTTGAATTTTATCCACTACACAAACCACAAGAAACACCCAAACCCACCAAAGCTCCCGCAAAAATCAGTGAAACACCCAACAAGAACCAAAAACAGAGAGCAAAAACAGACATGAAAACAAAGGAGATGAGAGGGTATATACTGGCGAACCGGAGACAGCTGCGACCTGGCGACGACGACGGCGACGGAAGACAGAAGCTTACGGTGGCAAGAGCAATGAGCGATCTGGTTTAGCCGTTTTGGTTTGTAAGCTATTTGGTCGAAGATGAAGGGAAAAATTGGGAAAAATTGGTTTAGGGTTGGAAGTTTGATGTTGTAATTGTTAATGATCTGAAAAGGAGGTTGTTTTCAATTCTTTACAATTTTTTTTTTTAAACAGGCTACGTGGTCAACGGCTTTGACCACCGCCTGGCCGCCTAGCCGATTAGTCGCCGCTGTGAACGAGTAATCGGAAACCGCGGAATGTTGCCGATTTTCATCTTTTCTCCTCAATTGCCAGCCGCCTAGAGGAATTGGACCGATTAATCGGCCGCCTAGGCCGATTACTAGAACACTGTTTGGAATGCATTATGCCAAAATAGTGTATTACTTAATAATTTTGTACACTAGTTATATACTATCAATATGTTTGAACACTCCAAAATTTGTCCTCTTTAACAATTCTTAATATGGAAAAAAAAATACTAAAAATAACAACAGAAATTTGTTTTTAAAAACATTTTGTAAATATGAATTTTTCTTTCATAGATACATATTATAAGTATACATATTGTATACTTATAAGTATACATATTATAAGTATACACATCACCATGCTTTTACTATGTATATTATTATGATTGAAGTTATGTTGCTTACATGGTAAAAGTATGATGATATATATTAGTATGCTATAGATATATCAATAATGTGTGCTTATGAAAGAAAAACTGCTGCAATTGATTTATATATATATAAATAAATTTATATAGTCATTTTCTCCTCAATACATTGCATATGAGCCATAGATTATGGATAAGCACCGATAAGTGCATTCAGACTGGGTCAAAGCAATTGAATTTAATGATCCACATCCAATGCATCGATAAATATTTATCGGTACACTAAGGTGAAAACCATCCTATATATATTGTCTGTGTTTTTAGTTATTACTATGCCATTAATACCCATTGATTTCTAATATAATGGTTCCCATAAATCAGAAGTATTTTATTTTAAAAAAATTGATCATTTGTAACCATTCCTTAACTGTGGTGCTTTAGTATTGTAACAAAACCCTTTAATTATATTAACAAACGTTGTAAGCTCTGTAACACTTTAACAGTTGTAACTATTAGAATTTAGAACCATAAATTTGAGCCAACAAAACTGCCGAATAATCAGCTGTATAAATAAAACAGTAAATTTGTTTTTCCGCGATTTTTGTGTGTTGTTAGATTTTCTAGAAAATTCTGCAGGCATAAAAAGGTTTGTTATTGTGTCCGGTGAAACGTTTTTTCCTTTATATAATCGTTCAACTTTTGAACACACGCTCATAATTCTAAGCTTTAACATATCCAACTCAAGAAAAAAAAATCCAAAGGTACGATGTTAATTACGACTTGATATATATATATATTTTTTATTTTGTAGGCTTCTGATCGTGTTATATATATAATTTCTGTTTGGTTTCGTAGAAAACCAAGTATGTTTCTGGATATCATATATGTAGTTGTAATGCTGTGGTTGTTAAAAATATGACATTATTGTAGTTTTGCATGTATGAACAATTATTTTGAGAGGTGAAATTGGGTTTTGAATTGCAGAATATGAATATGAATATGGAAGCACCAGTTAAGGAGGTAGCTCAGGAGCTAGCTCGGGAACTGTTGATTGCAATATCTTCTTTTGTGCCTGATAAGGTGATTCCAGATAGTGTTGGTATAGCTTTTGACATTGCGTTGGCGGACGTAATTCCGGTGAACATTGGTGATGGAGCTGAAACGTGCAGGTCTGACTTGATCTCTATTTCCTATCCTGGATCACCTGATCAAGATTACATGTCACCACTTGCATTTGGAGACGCATGAGATTTAACAAACACTAAATCTTCATCAAAGATGGATTGTTGTAATATATAATCAGTGTTTTATTTTAAATATTAACGTGTTAATATTAATTTATGTTGTCCGGTTTTATATATTGTAGAGATATTATTAAGGTGTGCTTAAAAGAAAAGAAAATTAATGAAATTGTAATTTGTTTGTCGTTAATATTGAATAAGATTATCTTAATTAGATTTGGCTAGAATGCTAAGCTGTTCTCCGTATTCAATTAAGTAGAGTACGTTAAACTATATATGCAAATGCTGAAATGAATTGTAACATTTTTTTTTCACCAATCTCATCTCAAATGCACATCTGGGTTCATCTAGCAGCTGGTGTGTTTTATGCAAGGGAGTTCTAAAATGGGGACCCTGCTAGTCTATCCTTTAGAAAACTAACATTACGTTTGTGGCAATTAATTGAGACAAGACTATACAGAATTTTTCTTGAAAACGGAATAGAGACTAAAATTGAAACCGGATAAAATGTTTGTTTTTTATTTTTCACACACATGAATATATAGTTTTAATTTGTTTGTTTTAAAAAATAAGATTGTTTGAAAACAAATAATTTGACAATTATACCCTTATTACTATAAATAATCATGTATTTTAATTTAATACGATATAAACAACTAAATAAAAATAATTTAACAAATACTAAACCAATTTAATGTAAATAATATTGATAAGATATTATTCATGGTTAAGATATGATAAATAACGATATTAAAATGGTTTTGATTCTTACAAAAAATAATATTGAAAATAATTAAGTTGAAAATGACAATAGGATGTTAAAGTTTTTTTTATTAATATTTTCTTTTGTTTGTAATTAATTATTTATCATCAGTAATATGTCAAAAGAAAGAAATTTATATAATATAAAATCATTGTAATTTTGGAAATAAGTTAAGGAAAATTATCAAAAATAACCTTACCAAATTATTCATTTTTGTTTTTCCCCTCATCAATTGTTTTTCATGTTTGTGACCATTCATTACAAAACTACAATTTTATCATCTTCTTCTTCTTACTATTACTTATCTCTCAAACCTATTATTAGTTCTTAACAATTATTTGTTAAATACCCTATTTTTTGTCATGAAATTGTGTTTGTTAGATGATATTCGTGATGGGTCTTTGTTATTTTGAGGAAATGTTGAAGCTTTTTTTTTGTGGAAATGGAAGAAAAAATGATTTCGGACAAAAAATTTGAACACGCATTATTTCACACTCAATGTGAAATACACTTTGTATCTCACGTTGGGCATGAAATATAGGTGTTAGCAGTCTTTTTTGGCAGGGATCCAAAGAAGAATTTTCTCTCTCTACTAAGGCTACCTGGATTAGAAGAAAGCTACATGGGGCATCATGAAATAACCGGGACTGGTATACCTACAGCAACCATGTGTGGACCAGGACCGGGATCCGGGTCATTCGGTTCCCCAATACCCAAAAACGTCGATCCACGGTCCAATGGACCCCGATGTTACGTCATACCGGTTCCCTGATACCTAAGAGCACTAGTACCACAGTCCATGGCACCCGATAACCCAGTACCACGATTCCTGTCCCGGACTGATCCACCAAGAACGTCCCATACATCCAGAATGGGAAACAACGGTAGGAAGGCTCCAACACGTCAAGGGAAAGACCACCCAGAAAGAAGGGACCGGTGCACTAGGGAGCCAACCTAGAACAAGACCGCGTCCAAAGGAACGAAGCCTGCAGTACCCTCCAACCAACAAAAAAAGTTGACCTCTCCCATCAAAATTGACATTCACAACGCCATTAATGAGAAATTAGTCAACTATTTGATGGTCATTCACAACGCCATTAATGAGAAATCAGGCAACTCATTGATGGTCATTCACAACATCATTAATGAGAAATCAGTCATTCACAACGCCATTAATGAGAAATCAGTCAACTCTTTAATTGTCATTTACAACGTCATTAATGAGAAATTAGTCAACTCTTTGATGGTCATTCACAACGCTATTAATGAGAAATCAGGCAACTCATTGATGGTCATTCACAACGTCATTAATGAGAAATCAGTCATTCACAATGCCATTAATGAGAAATTAGTCAACTTCATTAAGCATGGCCACCATCTTGAATGGCCATTCACAGCGCCATTAATGAGAAATTAGTCAACTATTTGATGGTCATTCACAACGTCATTAATGAGAAATCAGGCAACTCATTGATGGTCATTCACAACGTCATTAATGAGAAATCAGTCATTCACAATGCCATTAATGAGAAATTAGTCAACTTCATTAAGCATGGCCACCATCTTTAATGGCCATTCACAGCGCCATTAATGAGAAAATAGTCAACTCCATTAAGCATGGCCATCATCTGTTAGGATTATGCTCAATAGCAATAGTGTAATAATGTATTTGACAATCTTTTCATATTAATAAAGTGATTTCTAGTTTCACAAATCTTACAGCATTTATAGTTTAATTATTATAATTGTCAAAATAAATAATCATAAGGTCAAAAGACTATGAGAAAAGAAGAATTGCTCGTACATCTGGATGTGTATGAGGTAGACATAATTCTTTAGTTAGTCTTGAATAATACTCACAACTTAAGATAAAGGTTGGGCGTATTTATCTTGTTAAAGTTGTAGATTATTTTACTAGCATTTGAGTGGGATCAAATGTATTATGATGAGTCTAAAATCATCAAAGTGTGGTGTCTTTGATCAAAAGAATCTAGTGCACTGGGTGCATTGAATAGGATCATAGTGAAATACTTTATCCAGAACCGTCAATGGGTAAAAGTTTTCACTTGAAGACAATCGGAGAGTCTATCTCAATCCTGAGGTAAATGATGGACTTATGGTTGCAAGTGTTATCATTTAAGCTATCAATGAGTACGATTATATAGCATAGTCTATCCTCGATAGTTTGGTGGTATTCATTTGTTAATCGATAGAGGACTTCATTTATAGATATAGACATCGTGGCTCAATTTATTAAATGAGAGTAGAATATCATCATATGGATTTTTTGAGGTATTGGATATTAAATCTTAACGTTAAGTTTTCAATAGTGTCTATTGAAATATGGCTTCTGGACAAGTCAAAATATCCAAGTTCAAAATGTGGTCATATGGGTAAATATGGTAACTTGGAGAGCTATAGGTGGTCTATGAGCTCTTGGTGATTACTGGTATTCTTCACAAGGATACACTATCTCCAATAAGATTTTCTAAGGTAAGAATGAGCAATATTAACTTATTCTATCTTTATTTAAGAGTTCAATTTTAGTTCTTTAGTGGAATGAACTAAAATTAATAGATCGAACCTAAGTGAATCATTTGTTGATTGTGATTAGGTTATGTCTATTGAAGCTTAAATTTAGATAGCCCGCCAAGATCCCCAATTCACACGAACTTGCATGGATCACTTGATATATTCTACCAGACTAATTTATGGGTCCATCTAGAATTGTATTAAGGCATGTGGACTTGTTTCTTTTAGTAAGAATTGGTCTAGTTCACATGTGGACTTTTTATTAAGGTCCAATGAATTTAATAAAATAGGAAAAAACAATATTGGCCCTTATATATTGACTTGGGCGGCAAGGGACTATTTATTAGTCTTATATATTGTTTTTATTTTATTATTTAATTAAATGGAAATTAATTAATTAAAAGTCAAAATCTTTTTCTAAATAGGAGAAGGATTCCTAGTGTCATACTATTGTTGGTAGTATGATAAGTATCAAAGACTATATTTGATAAGTACTACTTTTATTTATCTAGTCAAATTAGGAAGTTTTTGATATAGTTACAATTTTTATGTTCAATAATTTATTATTGGATAATACACTCATGAGTTGGAATAAGGTTAAAACTCAAAGTTGATAGGAGACTTGGAGAAGAAGTAATCCTACTTGTGTGAGGATTTGACTACAAGGTAGAAATCCTACTTGAGTGAGGATTAGGTCTTCACCTATATATATATATATATATTATTAAATTCGTTTTTGAATAGTAGTTGAAGAAAAAAAAAGTTTTTTTTTAGAGAAAGAATTTTTTATTCTCCTCCTTTTGAATAAAAATAAACGTCCAACTCAAGAAAGGGGTGTATTGAATTCGGCCAAAGAGAAGAGAAAAATGGGAACGTTTTTGTTTTCGATAGTACACTAGTATCCCTTACATCAAAAGGATTTGTGTACAAAATCGAATCAGGTTCACGCGAGTTTCAATCAAATAGATTGATAATTCACAAGTGACCGGAAGTTCTTGGGTTTTCTCTTGGAGGATTATTGTGACTAACAAAGAAGAAGATTTTGTTTGTTTCATCCTCATGTATAGCATTAAAAAAAGGGAGCCCACACTCCTAGGTGATTCACGTTCATGATTGGATTGGAAGATCTTGCGGATCTAATTTGACGCTAGTTCAATCGCCACGAGAAAAAGGTACGATACTTTTAATTATATGTCAATTAATCTAGGGTTAAGGTTCTTTCTTTTAAAGGAATTTTTTTTTAATATACCGCCTAATTTTTCGCTTCCGCCGCGTTTTGAATTGTTTTTTTCCCTACAATTGGTATCAGAGCCAGGTGAAACTCTTGATTAATTGATATATATATATATATATATACGTGAATCTTTTTCTTTTTATTGTATATATGTATGTTTTAGAAAGAGATGGCACTCTAGGTATTTGCATATATATTTACATTGGAATGTATAGTTTTATATATGTTTTATATGTGGATTGTTATTGCTCAATTTTGGTCCTAGAATTTCAATGTATTTTTTGTTTTGGGATTGTAACAAGAAGGGTGGCCTATCATCGCCATAATTTCCTTCTTGGTAGTTGCTAAGTTTTTTTTATTTTGCTATTGTAATAAAAATACTGCAGAAAAATATTGTATTAAAAAAAACTACAGTATTTTATTATTTTAAATTCTTCTATAATATATTCAAGTATCGAAGACTCGAAGGTTTGAAGAATTGGAAACAACCGGAACAAGTCTGGGACTGTGCGAGCCATAGTAACAAACGTGCATGCAAATGAGCACGCGGCCACAATTGTTGTGGCATGGGCTGCGCACGGCAGCCCTATGGAAGCCATGGGCTGCGCATGGCAGCCCTTTATGGGATTGTGGGGTGCACACGCCCATGGGAGGCAGCCAAAGGGTGCACAAACGATGGACGCATTAAGACTTGTTCACCAAGAAATAAGTTTTTTTTTTGTATTCTAAATATTGTAATTTACTTGTTTTTCTAGGATAGACCAAAATTGTATCTATTTATATTTTCATAAATATTGCAATGTTTGTCATTGTTTGATAATATGTCATATAGAATAGGAGTGCCACTCAAAGGATGATCCTTTGAATGTGATCAATATAGGGGCAACGTTGGAAGCAGGAGTGAATGAGGGATTGATAGAACTTCTTTAGGAATACATCGACATCTTTACCTGGAGCCATGAGGAAATGTCAGGAATTCCTATCACCCTAGCGGCTCACAGATTGGCAATTGATCCTACCTGTAAGCTGGTCAAACAAAGCAGAGGCGTTTCAACCTAGAACGAAATGTCGCGATCAGGAGGAAGTTGATAAGCTTCTAAGGCGAAATTCATCAGGGAATCCCGGTACCTAGAGTGGATCACCAATGTAGTGATGGTGACCAAGGCAAACGGGGAGTGGAGTATGTTTGTTGATTACACTGATCTCAACCGCGCTTGCCCGAAGGATAGTGATCAGACGAAATATGTACCTAATTGAGATCCCCATTTCCTATCGTTTGTTCTCGTTTTCGAGCGTATTTTTTTAATTAAGTGTTTGTTGAGCCTTGTGTAGGTACATATTCCATATTTCAAGGTTTTGAACTTAAAGTCAAGTTTGGGAAGGCAAAATGAGCTAAAAAGTCAAGATTGAAAAGTATTCAGAGTTGTCGTGGCCTCGCCGTCGACCCAAACTGCGGCTTGATTCATGGTCAACCATGGTAAGCAAACCATTGTTCTGTGGTGGATCTGTCATTGTGCTAGAACATGACATAGTGACCGCGGCACAGGCCAACTCTGTTTTCCAAAAGTTGATGGGCTGAAATTGTAAAATGCCCATGCAGAACATTAAACTTTCGGGGGACATATCTCTCTCCTCAGATCGAACCACGATGATTTCTTTATATATTTGGAAATCTCCTTAAGTCTACTTTCCAACAGTTTTTACGGATTACAATTCTGAGTTTTCTGGAGGACGATATACATATTTTCGTAATAGTGCGCGAGGCTGGAAACATTATCGCGGCCGCAACGCCGTCTTGCTAGATAGCTACACTTGAACCGCGAAAATTGATGTCGCGTGGTGTGCCGTCTTGCATGACCATAACACACCTGATCCCAGATCGCGGCACGATAATTTTGAGGGGCAAATGTGTCCTTTCGCACCCCAATCCGTCCCCAATCTTTCCCTAACTATAAATACATATTTTTCCTCTCTTCTTTGGACATAACACAAGAAAAAGCAGTCATTCATTATCTTCATCTTCTTCAAAAATCAAGGGAGAGAGAAGCTTTCAAAGCTCCCATGGAGGTTCTCCTCCATGGGAGGCTCACCACCATCATTGCTACCCATCATCCACCACATTTGAGAGTAGATTGCCAGGAGATAGGAGTGGTCTATGACCAATTTCGAGCTAGGGATTTATGGAGCTCTTGGAGGGATTTCTTCAAGGGTTGTCTCCTTTAAACTCATTCTCTTTGTATTTATTGTTTTCTTAACTGTGTAACTCTCACTTGGGAATATTTGTAAACCTATTTTGTGCTCAATATATGTGATGTATGTTTTTATATTCATTTGGGTTTTGATTTGTTCTTGCTATTATTGATTAATCTCTTATCTTGATATGTTTGTGTGTGGAGATTGGAAATTGATATGTGTTCATGGATGAGATTAGGAGTAGATTAAATTAATTGTAGGAGTAGTTGTAATGAAATACCCCATTTGTGTATGTATGTCTTTGGAAGGTCGAAATTAACTTGTGTGGATGGGTTTGAGTGTTTGTGGGTTTCGGTTGTGCCTATGGAGGACCAATCTGGGTATACCTTTAATCACTTAGCTCTAAAGAATAGATGAAACTTGTTTTATGCATGATCGTGCTATAATAGGTTTTGGCTATATGTTCATATGCTTAATTGTAGGGACTAGAGAAACAATTGATCCATCCATGACCTTTAGGGAGTGATTTGTGTCTCCAATCCCTTAGTTGAGATAAGAGGCACAATTATTCTATCAATGACCTTTGGGGAGTGATTTGTATATATCTCTTTTGGTATGAACATGCATTGAATGGTTTAGGTATCTAATTGACATCTAGATAACTTGGTAATTCATTTTATGGAATTCGATCACATACCTTAAATAATTGAGTGGGAGAAGGTGTTTTGGAACACCTACGGCCTCCAAGTTTAGTTGAGCTTTATGTTTCGTGTGATAACCCCCCAAGAAGTATTCATAAATGGAATTTAGCAAGATACTTCCTTACAATGATAGACTAGACAATTAATCCAAACGATATCTACTCCTAAAGGAGGGATATTCGTGAGGGAATATGATGAAGGTTGAAAACTTGGTAACACATTCAATGTGATTTTATTAATATCCTCTTAAGAGTTCTTGTTAATAAAATTGCAAGGCTAAAATTGAAAACGCTGGTTGTTATGTTAACAATTAGGTGGGACATAGTCTTACTAGTAAATGGTGCGAACTCCCAAAGGAGGTGTGACATTTACGGATGTTGGATCACCGTTGAATTTTATGATTGAATTACTTAATTTAATTCAAGATAAATATTCGAAAGTGCTTTATCATGATTGTTTACTTATATAATTTTTGTTTTATTCAGAAATCATGACCCTATCCCTAATCAACATCCTGAAAAATAATACATTAACTGGTGATAATTATGTCACATGGAAAAGGAAAATTTGGCTATTGTTGCAATCTGAAAAGCATAAGTTCGTTTTGACAACTCCTAAACCATTTGCTCCTACTAATGAATCTACTGAGCAGCAAAAAGATGAGTATAAGCAGTGGGAGACCTCAGATGAGATGGCCAAATGTTACATTATGGCCACCATCTCCGACATGTTGCAACAGCAACATGAAGGAATGAGTTCTGCTGTCGATATAATGATGTCTCTAGAGGAAATGTTTGCTATAAGGTCCATGACGACTAAGAGAGAGGCAGTGACTGCTTTCATGAATCTTAGGAAGAAACCTGAACAGGTTGTGAAAGATCAAATGATGAAGGTCATAGCACATCTCAATATTGCTGAACTCAATGGTGTTGAGATAGACGGTGAGACAAAAATTGATATGATTGTCAACTCACTGTCAGATTCCTTTGATCAGTTCAAGTTGGACTAAACCTTGAACAATAAGGAATACACCTTGTAGGGGCCTGATGCAAGATGTTCAAAGTGCTGAAAAGATCCTTGTGAAAAGCAAGGGTCAAGGGATTCATACTGTAGATAAATTTGCTATTGTTAAGACCCGTAAGAAGGTCAAGAAACAATAGAAGAAAAAGCAACTAGGAACTACTAAGAAGGAGACAAAGAAAGTAACCAAGATCAAAGGGAAGTGTTTCTTTTTTTGTGAAAAAGGACATTGGAAAAGAAATTGTCCAAAGTCTTAAGACAAGAAGGAACAAGGTAATATTAATTATCTTGAAACATGTTTTTTGGAGGATTCTATGGATTCTTGGATCATAGACTCCGAAGCCACTAATCATGTTTGTTTTTCATTACAGGGGTTCAAGGAAAGGAGAAGACTTAATAAGAACGAATTCAACTTGCGTTTAGCCAACGGAGCGTTGGTGTCTGCTAGTGCAGTGGGAGATATTAGAGTTAGTTTAAATTATTATAGGCATTTAGATTTAATAGACGTTTATTATATACCTCAATTCAAGAGGAATTTAATTTCAGTTTCTTGTTTAAATAAATTTGGATATTCGGTTACTTTTAGTAAAGCTTTTATTATTAGTAGAAATAACAAATTTGTTTGCAAAGGTACATTGGAAAACGGTTTATTCTATTTGCATAGCAATATCTCTCACTTGTTAGACACGGAATCAACGCAACCTAATCATAAAAGAGTAAAATTATCAAAAGATGAAACCTACCTATGGCATTTGCGCCTAGGTCATATTAACCATGACAGGATCAAAAGATTGGTTAGTGATGGACCTTTAAGTGACTTAAAGGTCGACGATCTACCACTTGTGAATCTTGTCTAGAAGATAAGATGACCAAAAAGTCGTTCACGACCAAAGGCACAAGAGCCACTGGATGTTTAGGATTGATACACACTGATGTGTGTGGACCTATGAGCATTCAAGCTAGAGGTGGATATGAGTACTTCATCACTTTCACGGATGATTACTGAAGATTTGGCTATGTGTATCTCATGAGACATAAGTCGGATGCTTTTGACATATTCAAAGCATTTAAAGCCGAAGTAGAAAATCAGCTTGAGAAACACATAAAAATCTTGAGGTCTGATCGTGGTGGAGAATATCTATCTGGTGAGTTTCAGTAATATCTTATTGATAATGGGATAATTTCACAGTTTTCTGCGTCATGTATGCCTCAACAAAATGGGGTGACATAAGGAGAAATAGTTATCTTTTGGACATGGTTAGGTCTATGTTGAGTTATTCAACGCTCCCTTATTCTTTTTGGGGATATGCTTAACAAACCGCTATGTACATTCTAAACGATGTACCATCTAAGTCAGTTTCTAAAACAACACATGAGTTATGGACTAGGCGAAAGCTTAGTTTACAACACTTAAGGATATTTGGATGTCCTGCGCACGTGTTAAAAGGAAAGACAGAAAAGATGGAATCCCGTTCAGAAACATGCATATTTGTAAGGTATCCAAAAGGAACCAAAGGATATTATTTCTATAGCCCTTCAGATCTTAAAGTATTTGTTTCGACAAATGCTAAATTTCTGGAAGAGGACTATATGAATAACTTTGAGCCTAATAGTAGAATTATTCTGAATGAGCTTTCAGGAGATACAATTCCACAAGAGGTTTCACAACCTAGCCCAATTGTAAGTTCAGCACCAACATAAGATCAACAATCTACCATACCTCATTGTAGTGGGAGGGTTAATAAATAACCTGAGAGATACATCGGTCTGTAGAGAATCTGTAGAGAATCTCCCGGATGACGATGATCCCTATACGTACAAGGAAGCCATGGAAGATGTTGATTGTCGCCATTGGTAAAAGGCAATGCAATCCGAAATTGAATCTATATTCAAAAATAAAGTTTGGTCTCTTGTGGACCTGCCTAAAGGGATAAAACCCATTGGCTGCTAGTGGGTATACAAGAGGAAGAAAGGAATTGATGGAAAGGTGGAAACCTTTAAAGCTAGATTGGTAGCTAAAGGTTACACACAGAAGGAAGGTATCGATTATGAGGAAACCTTCTCTCATGTGGTCATGCTTAAATCCATTAGGATGCTCTTATCCATTGCGACATCTCTAGACCTAGAGATTTGGCAAATGGACGTCAAGACAGCTTTCCTTAATGGAAGTCTTGATGAAAGCATCTATATGATGCAACCAGAAGGATTCATTGAAAATGGCCAAGAGGAAAGGGTATACAAGTTGCAAAGATCCATATATGGATTGAAGCAAGCATCCAGATCCTGGAACATAAAATTCGATCAAGCCGTGAAAAGTTTTGGATTTATTCAAAACCTTGACGAACCCTGTGTATACAAAAGGATTAAAGGCAATAAGTTGGTTTTCCTAATTCTTTACGTTGATGATATACTACTCATCGAAAACGATGTAGGTGTATTGACATCAATAAAGAATGGTTAGCAAAACAGTTTGATATGAAGGACTTAGGAGAAGTAAGTTATATTCTTGGTATCCAAGTCATAAGGGATAGAAAGAATAGAACGATTGCATTATCTCAAGCTTCATACATAGATAAAATCTTATCTAGATTTTCCATGCAAGATTCCAAGAAAGGTATGTTACCTTTCAGACATGGAACAAACTTTCTAAGGAACAAGTTCCTAAGAATGAGCCTGAAGAGCAATTCATGAGTCGAGTTCCATATGCCTCGGCAGTTGGAAGTCTCATGTATGCAATGATTTGCACTAAACCATATATGTGTTTTGCTGTTGGCATAGTTAGCAGATTTCCATCGAAACCTGGTCCTGATCACTGGACGACAGTCAAGCATATTTTCAAGTATCTCAGAAGAACGAGAGATTATATTCTTGTATACTCTAGAGGGGATTTAATTCCCGTTGGGTATACAGATTCCGATTTCCAATCAGATTCTGACTTCAAAAAATCAACATCAGGATCTGTGTTTACACTTGGAGAAGGGGCAGTCATATGGAGGAATATCAAGCAATCTTGTATTGATGATTCCACCATGGAAGCTGAGTATGTGGCCGCATGCGAAGCTGCTAAAGAGGTTGTTTGGCTCTGCCAATTCTTGATTGACTTGGAAGTGGTTCATGATGCGAATAAGCTGATCACAATCTATTGTGACAATAGTGGAGCAGTGGCTAATTCGAGAGAACCAAGAAATCATAAGAGAGGCAAACACATTGAAAGAAAGTATTATCTTCTGAGGGAAATTGTGCATAGGAGTGACGTGATGATTACCAAGATCACGTCAGCAGAAAATCTAGTCGATCCCTTCACAAAGGCTCTTCCACAGAAGAGTTTTGATAGGCATTTAGAGAACATGGGGATGAAAGATATGACACATTTGCTATAGAGCAAGTGGGAGATTGTTAGGATTATGCTCAATAGCAAGAGTGTAATAATATATTTGACAATCTTTTCATATTAATAAAGTGATTTCTAGTTTAACAAATCTTATAACATTTATAGTTTAATTATTATAATTGTCAAAAGTAAATAATCATAAGGTCAAAAGACTATGAGAAAAGAAGAATTGTTCGTACATCTGGATATGTATGAGGTAGACATAATTCTTTAGTTAGTCTTGAATAATACTCACAACTTAAGATAAAGGTTGGGCACATTTATCTTGTTAAAGTTGTAGATTCTTTTACTAGCATTTGAGTGGGATCAAATGTGTTATGATGAGTCTAATATCATCAACATGTGGTGTCTTTGGGCAAAAGAATCTAGTGCACTAGGTGCATTGAATAGGATCATAGTGAAATACTTTATCTAGAACCGTCAATGGATAAAAAATTTCACATGAAAACAATCTGAGGGTCTATCTCAATCCTGAGATAAATGATGGACTTATGGTTGCAAGTGTTATCATTTGAGCTATCAATGAGTACGATTATATAGCATAGTCTATCCTCAATAGTTTTGTGGTATTCATTTGTTAATCGATAGAGGACTTCATTTATAGATATAGACATCGTGGCTCCATTTATTAAATAAGAGTAGAATATTATCATATGGATGTTTTGAGGTATTGGATATTAAATCTTAACGTTAAGTTTTCAATAATGTCTATTGAAATATGGCTTCTGGACAAGTCAAAATATACAAGTTCAAAATGTGGTCCTATGGGCAAATATGGTAACTTGGAGAGCTATAGGCGGTCTATGAGCTCTTGGCGATTACTGGTATTCTTCACGAGGATACACTATCTCCATTAAGATTGTCTAGGGTAATAGGGTAAGAATGAGCAATATTAACTTATTCTATCTTTATTTAAGAGTTCAATTTTAGTTCTTTAGTGGAATGAACTAAAATTAATAGATCGAACCTAAGTGAATCATTTGTTGATTGTGATTAGGTTATGTCTATTGAAGCTTAAATTTAGATAGCCCGTCAAGATCCTCAATTCACACGAACTTGCATGGATCACTTGATATATTCTACCGGACCAATTTATGGGTCCATCTAGAAGTGTATTAAGGCATGTGGACTTGTTTCTTTTAGTAAGAATTGGTTCAGTTCACATGTGGACTCTTTATTAAGGTCCAATGAATTTAATAAAATAGAAAAAAAAAACAATATTGGCCCTTATATATTGGCATGGGCGGCAAGGGACTATTCATTAGTCTTACATATTTTTTTTATTATTATTTAATTAAATGGAAATTAATTAATTAATTAATTAATTATTTATTTATTTAATTAAAAGTCAAAATCTTTTTCTAACTAGGAGAAGGATTCCTAGTGTCATACTATTGTTGGTAGTATGATAAATATCAAAGACTATATTTGATAAGTAGATAAATAAAAGTATTTTATTTATCTAGTCAAATTAGGAAGTTTTTGATATAGTCACAATTTTTATATTCAATAATTTATTATTGGATAATACACTCATGAGTTGGAATAAGGTTAAAACTCAAAGTTGATAGGAGACTTGGAGAAAAAGTAATCCTACTTGTTTGAGGATTTGACTACAAGGTAGAAATCATATTTGTGTGACAATTTGACTACAAGGTAGAAATCCTACTTGAGTGAGGATTAGGCATTCACCTATATATATATTATTAAATTCGTTTTTGAATAGTAGTTAAAGAAAAAAAAGTTTTTTTTTTAGAGAAAGAATTTTTTATTCTCTTGCTTTTGAATTAAAAAAAACTTCTAACTCAAGAAAGCGGTGTATTGAATTCGGCCAAAGAGAAGAGAAAAAGGGGAACGTTTTTGTTTTCGATAGTACACTAGTATCCTTTACATCAAAAGGATTTTGTGTACAAAATTGAATCAGGTTCACGCGAGTTTCAATCAAATAGATTGATAATTTACAATTGACTGGACGTTCTTGGGTTTTCTCTTGGAGGATTATTGTGACTAACAAAGAAGAAGATTTTGTTTGTTTCATCCTCATGTATACCATTAAAAAAAGGGAGCTCACACTCCTAGGTGATTCACGTTTGTGATTGGATTAGAAGATCTTGAGGATCCAATTCGACGCTAGTTCAATCGTCACGAGAAAAAGGCATGATACTTTTAATTATATGTCAATTAATCTAGGGTTAAGGTTCTTTCTTTTAAAGGAAATTTTTTTTTAATATACCAACCAATTTTTCGCTTCCGCCACATTTTGAATTGTTTTTTTCCCTACACCATCAACTCCAATTCCCTTAACTATTAAAAAGTTGACCCAATTAAAGGGATTGATAGCGGGATTGGATTAGGACACGAATGATTATAAATATGGCAGAACTCTCTCTCTTGAAGAGGGCGAAAAAAAAAGAATCGACTTGAGTACCACGACTGTAAGCTCTCCCGAGCACTTATGTTGTACTACTTTGCTAATTGTGTAAGCTTCCCGGAGCATTTCTTGTGATATAGTTAAAGAATGGACTCTCTTCCTCCTCTGGATACTGCCTATGGGTTTTTTAGCATATGATCACTCGTAATGCTTTTTCCCCTAAGGTCAGTCCAATTCTATTAAATAAATTGTCATTCTTCCAGCTATCTCTTTTATTATGTATGTATGTGAGTTAGACTCAGACCCCATTGGTCCTAGCTCTCTTATCCACCAATCTGCATGACAAGTCATATATAAAGATGGGGAAAAACCATCGGAATCCGCTAGACAGGAGTCGAAGAACTGGGGAGACCTTATCTATGAGAGCGAGCTAGATGAGCTTGCTCAAGCACACCCTAGAAGAGCCATTGGACCAGCTAGAAGAACCAGGACGGGTTTCAGCCCTGATCGGAAGGACTTAGAGGCGAAGAATCACTACCGGGTGGTCTCATCCTTCAAGACCACACCTATATCATTGAGGAGCACCAATCATTCCTCATTTCATGCTATTCGGATCGGGGAACCACAAAGGAAACCTAAAGAAGAGACCGGGTACCGAGTACCGGATACCTGGACTAGGGACCAGGAATCAGGACCAGCCCCTCGAATCAGCAAGGGAACATCAAGCATCATCTCTTCTCCTAATCCTTGAAGCCCCGCGGACGGAGTACCCGTACCTCTCCCCCTCCGACCGTAGAGCACCACTCCATCCGGTCTAAATGTTGTACGGAAAAGTCTTCTCGACAATTCTTCGGATAACAATAAGGTTGTTTCACATTAGTCATGTTTTATGTTAATGTTTCCTGTTTAACATGAAATATAAGTGATGTTTCTTGTTAAACGTGAAACTTCTGGAAATCTTGAATTTCAATACATTAATCACGTTTCATGTTTAACATGAAACATCACTATATTTCATGTCAAATATTAAACTTCTGGAAATCTTGAATTTCAACATAGTAGCCATGTTTCATGTTTAGTATGAACATCATTGATGTTTCATGTTAAACATGAAACTTTTGGAAATCCTAAATTCAACACATTTCAACAATAATTTCAACACATTTTTACAACAAAAAACATGAGAAAAGCACGTCTTCGTCACTCCCGGTTGCCGGTAACCTCTTATATGATTAGTGCCTTCTCTTTCCTCTCTCTTTTCCCACTATTTCCCTTCACAAACGATTTAGGTTTTTTTTTAAACAAGGGTAGTTTAGACTTTATACCCTCAACATGGTTAAAAAAAATAAGAAAAAATATATATGTTGATTAAAAACGAATTCTAATACTTTATTTTTGTTACTTTTGCAAATCCCTCGTTAAGTTATGTTTGGGAGAATAATCTTGGAAGAAAATATTTTAAATGCAATCAACTGATTTGAAATTAAGTGAAAAGTCAAGATTTGTTACTTTTTATTTTTAGTTATTTTTTAGTATTTTTAAGTTGTTTAACCACTTAAAATTTCAAACAAAACAACTTAATAGGTTTAATTCAGACCCATTAAATTTTAAAAGGAAAAACAAAAAACCCCTATAGATTCATGGTTAAATTGGATGTCGTGTCCCTTAATTCATTTCCTCGATCCCCATAACATATGCTTAAATTATATATTTTAGCTCATCGTCTCATTCTTTGCATTACATCCCTAACATTATTAAATTACTACTTTACAATCTTTGGCAAGAATTTCTACTCTTATTATGTAATTCGATTGAAACCGAATTCAACAAAGGGTCCAATATTGTTAGAATTAGTGCCCTTTAAGCATTAACTATATAACTTAATATTTCATTGATTTAATTAAATAAAATTCATTATTGAATCCAAGTCACTTATATCCAACCAAACTTGAGAGTTAGCTAAGTTACCTAAAAGAAAGAAAACCCTACACAACAAATGGATATTCTGAATCAAGGAGGAGCATGAAAGTTCCAAGTGATACAAGGTAAGACTAGTGGTTAAAGGCTTTTAGCAAAAGGAAGATATTGACTACACTGATATTTTCTCTCCAGTTGTGAAACTAATTACGATCCAGTTAGTATGAGACGTAGATACATGTAAACTGACTACACTGATATTTTCTCTCCATTGTAGCAGCAGATGTATTATATCTTGAGTAGATACATGTTAAGACTGCCTTCTTTAATGGTGATTTGTAGGAAGAGATATACATGCAGCAATCAGAGGGATTTGTGGTAAAAGGTAGAGAAGATATGACACTACTATTTAAATTTCATAGAGATCACTTTTTCAATATCTGAAAAAAAAAAAAAGATCACTTTTAGAAGCGATCTCTATTAAGATGACCTTCAAAATAATCTCTAGTAGAGATCGCTTAAAAAGAGATCTTGTATTTTTTAAAAATTATTTTTGATCAAAGTATGATTTTTTTTAATAAATAAATAAATGATCATATGGTGCTCTTTATCATATACAATGATTACAATAAAAAAACCATCAATTTATAAAAGCTTACAATAAAATTGATTTTTTTTGAATAACTTTATTCAATCAAATTCATATTAATTTACAAGACAACTCAAAACCAAAAAAACAACAGTGGGAATGGTGAGAAATGTCATCTTTTGGGACATGAGTTGTACCGACGTCACTGCTTTGATAAGTTATGTTTAAAAGGCACCTATAATGGTGAACTACCAAAATTGCCCTTAAATAATCATTTTTCTATTGTCTTTGTACTTTCATCTCCATACATAGAACACTGAACTCATCTGTTTCTCTCTCTACAATAAACTTGTCTGAAAATAAACTTCTCTACATCCTTCAGCACAACAAGATAACATATTTCTGAAATACTTATTTTTTATCCTGCATTTCTGAGTATGAGTCTTGTAACACTTTAACCGTTCCTTTTGTAAACATGAAGGTCGTTTTGTGAAGTTTGAATCTGGGAATTTTGAATCTCCGAGCTTTTTCTAAAGGCTCCGAGCTTTTTTAAAAATTGCTCCGAGCTTTTTCATGAATGCTCCGAGCTTTTTCATGAATTGAAAAAAAAAAGTTCGAGTGATTAGAGCTCGACCCCCGAATGCGTCTGCGTAGCGCCACTCCATCACCGTTCGAGTGATTGCCTGAGTTTCAACCGGACTTTCTCTTTCAACTTCACAACTTTGTCACTGTAAACTGAATGAAAGAAATCTGATGTGAAACAACTATTGGGGGTATTTTTGTCCGTTCACCATAATAGATGCCTTTTAAACATAAGTTATTAAAGCAGTGACATTGTCGAAATACCACCTCCAAAAATTGCTATTTATTTTTTGAGCCCAAAAACTACAAAGTCAAGCTTCACAATATTCATATAAGTTTATCACTACAACTTTAATCAAATTTCAATATTTGAAGGTTCATATACACTACAACTTTCCATCAAAGTTTAATATTTCAACGTTCATATCCAATCTCTCACAAAGTCAAGTCTATCGTCTTCTGCATAATTTCAATATCTTCTTTATAAAAGAACGTTTCTTTTTTAAACGGCATAACCCAAAATACAAGAATAAAACTTTGGAAAAAAAAAGTTAAAACTATGTGGTATATAATGATATTACTTACATGTGATATAAATATTTTTTTTATTGTTTTATAAATGTTGTTGTAATCTCTATTCTCTGCAAAGTCAAGTTTATCATCTCGCATAATATCAATATTTGCATAACAAAAAATACAAGAATGAGAACTTTCGAAAAAAGAAGAAGTTGAAACTATAAAGTTATGATGGATATCTATATGCTTTGTTCTAGAGTGCTGCACTGGATTCTTGGAAATTATAATTGCATTCATGTTATCACAATAAAGGGTTAGAGTACCTTGATCGAAACCGTAATCTGCAAGCATTTGCTTCATCCATAGGAGTTGTGTGCATGCACTCTCCGCGGCTATGTACTCCGCCTCGACTATGGACAAGAAGATGAAGTTATGCTTCTTGCAAAACCATGAGATAAGGTTATTCCCGAGAAAGAAGCAACAGCTAGATGTGCTTTTCCGATCATCACAATTCTTTGTCCAATCTGTATCACTAAAACCCACCAATCTAGAGTTTGTGTCAAATGAGTACCATATCCTATAATTCGAGGTCCCACTCATGAATCAAATGATTCGTTTCACAACAGAGAGATGGGAATCCTTGGGATCTGCTTGGTACCTAGCACACACCCACACTAAAGGATATATCGGGCATACTTACGGTCAAGTAAATAAAGTTACCAATCATGCCATAATACAAGCTTTGATCAATACTTTTACTACTAACATTCTTGCTTAACTACAAAGTTGTGATCATGGGTGTGTCACAATGTTTTGTATTATCAAGTCCAAACTTCTTCACTAGGTTCTTTACATACTTAGCTTGAGATATGAAAATCTCATCTTGCATTTGCTTAATTTGAAAACATATGAAGTAATTCAATTCCCCCACCATAATCATCTCAAATTCATTAGACATAACGTCTACAAATTATTTGACCTTAAAGTCATTGGTGGAAGCAAACACAATATCATCAACATAAATTTGAGTTATAAAGAGCTCATCTTTGTTGGTCATGATGAACCCACGCTTGCAAACACAAATCACAAATAAACCCAATACAATATGATCAAGTAATAAAAATCAATTCTTTATCAAGTATATCAAAACATATAGTCAAATAAGTAGAGATAGTGAGATTAACCACCCGAGACTTTTATGTGGTAAAACCTTCAAAGAGGAAACATCCTCGCACAATCCACAAGTCGGTAAATATGTACACCCTCAAGGAAGATAATCTCATTCTCTCCTATCTTGGATCCTACCTTATTCTACCTACAATATGCATGCCTTTTCACTACAACAGAATTATCATTTTACTGCGCGTAAAGAATGCCGTAAATGACTATTTACGGCATTCAGCCGCAAGCCACATTACATGATGTCGTGAATGATATCTCTCAAATACGGCATACGAAACGCGTCGTCAATATATATTAAAAAACGTCGTAATTATATTTACGACCAATTTTGTGGGTCGTGTAATGAACTTTTACGACCCACAAGAAATGCCATGTATTGATATGGGTGTAAACTCAGTGTCGTCAATATATATTAAAAATGTCGTAATTATATTTACGACCAATTTTGTGGGACCCACAAGAAATGCCATGTATTGATATGGGTGTAAACTCAATCACGGCCTGCACCTGCATGTCGTTAATGTCTTTTAAAAATATAATGTAATTTAAAGCACCTCATCCCATACACCCACCCCCACCGAATCCATTCCTACCTCCCCCTCTCATTTCACACCATTTAATAATTCGTTCACATCAGAACTCAAACCTGAGACCTCATAGTGTTCAAGCAAAGCTTTGACCATCTCTGCTACTCATTCGAATTTGTTAATAATTGCATAATGTTTATATTTAAACTATAGATGTTATTAAATTTTTATTGATTATTTTTAAATCAAAATTTTATTTCCAATAATATAAATTTTATTTTACATGATAGACAAATTAACATTTAATTAAAAAAATTAAATCATATATTGTTGAATCAAAGGAAATTCGGTAATCGTACCCGAGATAGAGAGATGTTTCTCTACATTTTACAATTTAATAGATAAACGTAAAACTTGAATCCCTATTACAAAAGGGAAGAGGAAATGTAAATGGACTTTTGTAAAAAGTGGTTTTGCAATTTAGATTCTTATTATTATATTTTTTTCATAAAATTTTGAATTAATTTAATAATAATTAATATACAAAATTGAAGAAAATTTAATTATTAATTTTTCTCTTAGGCAAAACTTAAAAAAAAAATCAAGATAAAAAGGGAAAATGTAGTCCCTAAAATCATTATCATCAACAAATATTATTTTTGTCACAAAACACCCGCCTAACCAAAAATTAAGTTTTAACCTTAGTGTTCCTTTTAGGAGCCAAAAAGCTTGTTTCTGAAAAATATATACATGACGTGAATTGTATGTCGTAAAAGACTCTTAAATAAGACACGCAACAGGTAAGTCGTAAATAATCCTTTTTAAGGCGTTCCTCAAATGCCCGCCGTTTTTGAGAAATTATGTATCACTATTACGAATTGCAATGAATGCAGTAAATAGTCATTCACTTGTTTCTGAAAAATGTATACAAGGCGTGAGTTGTATGTCTTAAAAGACTCTCAAATAAGACACGCAACAGGTAAGCCGTAAATAATCCTTTTTACGGCGTTCCAAAAAATGTGCACCGTCTTTGAGAAATTATACATCACTATTACGACTTGCATTGAACGTAAGTCGTGAATAATAACATTTACGACGCGCCATTTATGTGCGCCGTAAAACTCAAGCCGTAAATGACTCAATCTGCTGTAGTGTTTACTAGAGATGTTGATTCCTTCAAATGCTTGCTCCAAACTCAATCAAAGAGATAACAAGACTTAGTCCAATCAAGACACAAAAGATTAAAGTGTTCAACAATATAAATTCACACAAATAAGATGAGTGACCAACATATCCTATGAAACTAGATAGTCATGTAAGCTCACAATCTATATATCTAGTTTAGACGAATGAGTGTTTTAAATAAAACTCAAATACTTTAGGGTCTGTTTGAAAATATTTTCGGTTTTATCAATTTTTATTTGAAAACAAAAAATTGATTTTCAAATTTTCAGAATATGAAAACTAATTCGGTAACGATAACTGAAAACAATATATAAACAGTGTACAAATAGAGTGATTTTCTCCTAAGGGATCCCTGTTTTAATTTTGGTAAAGACCATGATGAAATCTCATCGATTTTATTGAATTTTGAACTAATTTTTTTTTTGTGGATGATAGGTTTAATGAAATCTATTTATGAACAAAATTTGAGAATTTTTCGAGTATTAAAAATATTTTTCTTGATTTTTCTAATATTTCACCCATTCTTCTAATGCCTACTTATTCAACAAAATCAGGATAAATAGTTTTAGTGCTCGAAAAATTCTCAAAATATATTCATAGATAGATTTCATTGAACTTATCAACAAAAAAAACATATCAAAATTAATTAAAATCGATGTGTTTTCATCAAGGTCTTTACCGAAATTAAAATGAGGGATCCCTTAGGAGAGAATCACTATATATATATATATATATATATATATATATATATATATAAAGTAATAATATTATAAGGGCAGTGTTAACATGTGCCGTTAACATCGTTAACACCTGTAAAAATAAAATAAAAAGAAAATAATAAATGCTTTAGACAATAAATGTTTCTATCTTGTTAAAACTACCCATATTATAATATACCTTTAATTTAATTGTTTTGAAAATATTATATGAGTCAAGTGTGTAGGTAAATTAATTTAAATTGATTTTATTAATTATATATATATATATATTCTTATATTTTTAATGAATAAAATCAATTTAATTAAGTTCAAATTAATTTATGTCACGTCATTAATTATGATGGAGGTGGAATAGATATTTAGCATTACTTCATATCATATATAATAATATAATAACAATTTTTTTTTTAACTAGAGACCACCATGTGGAAATTAAATAAATGCTAGAAAATATTCAAATTAGTAATAAATAATAATCTTGGAAATTTAATAAATGTTTAGAAAATATTCAACTCAATAATATATAATAATCTTACAAAATAATCAAATCAAATATATAATCATATATCATAAATAATCGTATAATAACAATATTTTTTTAATCATATGCCATCATGTGGCAATTTATATTAGTATTAAATATTTAATTTTTCATATATAATAATCATATAATAAAGTAATACAATAATATAATAACAACCTTTTTAACCAGAGGCCACCATATGGCAACTTAATAAATTCTTAGAAAATATTCAAATCGACAATATATAATAATCTTGAAAATTTAATAAATACTTAGAAAATATTCAAATAAATAATATATAATAATCTTATAAAATAATTAAATCAAATATATAATCATATATCATATATTATATCAAATCATATATAATTATATAATAACAACATTTTTTAACAAGAAACAGCCATGTGGCAATTTATGTTAGTATTAAAAATTTAATTTTTCATATATAATAATCATCATATATAATCATATAATAACAGTCTTTTTAACCAGAGGCTGCCATGTGGGCATTTATGTTAATATTAAATATTTAATCTTTCATATATTATAGCAATATAATAAAAATTGACATTATTAATTTTTATAATATATAATAATAATATAATATCAACGGTTTATTCTCATATGTATCATTATTTTATGTTATTGATAAAGATTTAATTTTTGAAATATTTCTATGATGCAAAAATACCTTAAATTATTTTTAAGGAATTATATAGGTACCGGTTGTTAGTATCACATGTCGGTATTAGAGTTAGGTTGCTGCAACGTGTCCATCATATATGCCTTTATTTTATTTTCTTATTTTTAAAAGATAAATACCTTAATTAATCATATCATATAATCAAATAAAATTTTCTCAATGAACTAAAAATAAAATATATATTTTTTGAATTGTTACATTTACAACTATTACAATAAGCCTGTCAGGATCCCCTGACTACTGGATATGGAAGGGATGTGCAATATCATCTCTGCTGAAAGGTGATGTGCACCAAAAATAAAATAATTAGTATATAACCAAATAATTAAAGTATGAAAACAATCCCAAAGCTAATCTTTCTATTCAATTTAGTCAAAATAATAATAATTTAATAAAAACCATTTCCTACTCAACCTTAATGGAATACATTGATTCTTAAATTGCCATGATAAATTCATGCAATTAAAACAATGATTATTATTTGATTAATGATAAAGTTATGAGGCTTTGATGGCAGGTTTGTAGAATCAAGAGACAATCCCAAATTAATTACCCTTAAATTCTCTCTTTTTTATCTCATTTAATATTCTGCCTTTGAATATCTCTTCTAATTAATCTAACTCAACCATTTCAAATTTCTGATTTTTTTCGCTTGAATTTTTTGTCTCTTCTAATTAAACTAAACTATTTTATTTTTTAGGGGACTTTCTCCCTTTTTTAATTAATTTATATATATTTCAGGTTGAAAATAGCTGAAAAGTTATTTTTAAAAATAAAGCCACCTTTTTTTTTTTTGAAATATCCCCAAACCCCATATAAAGCATCACTTAAAATCATAAATCCATAAATGTCAAAAACTCTTGGATTTTTTATTTGACTATAAAAGAGACTCTTGCATATAAAGATCCTAAAATTTTTCTTCAACTTCATATCTCTTTCTAACTTTCTTTTTCAAAAGTTTCACATTATTTTTATGATTTTCATTTTTTTTTTGTTAAGAAAATCTAATTTTTTCTCTATTTTTTCTTCGGGTTGAAGATCCATATTACCAAATATATCTCTATCAGGGTTAGTTCTTTAAATAAATATTTTATTGATCTATTCATTATCTCATTGTTTAGTATTTCAATTGCTACTAAAATAGAGAATTGATTTGTTGGAGTAGCAAATGCAATTCACTGTAAATTTTATGTTTTTTTTCTTGCATTTTTTGCATAAGTCATGCAGATGAGGAGTTTGAAAGTACTGACAGATTCCTTCTCAAAAGCTAATTCCAAGTGGTTCAAAACTTATTTAAAACTAAATGACAAATTTTAGTGAAATTTGGTTCAAAATTTAAATTTAGTGACTAACAATCCAAATTCAATTTTAGCAATTCTTGGTGACCTCAATCATCAAGGATATTTCATTGTTATTAAATAATCTCGCGATATTGGTAATGAATTTATCAAGAAACTTACTTTATTAAGAAATTTACATGCATATATTTCAACTTACATTTTATTTCTTTCTATATATTTCAATTGACGTAGAATCATTTCTCTTTATTTTCATAACTAATATTTTATATTTATCAATAGTAAAAAATACATAAATATCATTCCCATCAAAGACAATTAAAATCCTTGGACTTTTCTCATTTGGTTTTTATGATGTCTTTTGAGTAGAATTTGAAACATCTCAATTATTAAAATTATCATGTAATACTTATAGATGACTTTGGGTAGAATTTGAAACATCTAAATTATTAAGATTATCATGTAATATTTATTGAATCTAAAAAAACCATTGAGTACACTTGGAACAAAAATTGAATGGTGAATGGTCTTTATAAATTATCACAAATTGATCTAAAAAGTAACCTTAATAGCTGAATTATATTATGAAATGAGAAATTATGAGAGAATTTAATTGAAAATGTTCAATTGAGACAAATAAAGGCAAATTTTAAATAGTTTCTTTTTTAACAAAGCATTGCACAGGTTGACACATTAGTCAGTTATAATTTTAGAGAGATCCAACAATTTTACTTATTTCTTGAGATTTAGGTGTAATCATTAATGGAATACGTGATCAGTTGTCATTGAAAAATGAAATATATACCTTGTATTATGGAGTCAAATTTAACACTATCAATCTATCATATGTCAAGTTGAAATTAAAGAAGTAGAGTGAAATTTGATTTGAGCAATAATAATGATACGTTTGTGAAATCATAATATATAAGATTGGTTTTAGGAATGGTCTCCGAAAATGGAGTGATAAATATATAAATCATCCAGAAGCCGCAAATCAATACAAAAGCTCTCTGTCGACTCCATGATGGCATTGTGTCTTTTACTTTAGTTTCATCTCGTGGAGCTTAACGGGCCTCTGTTGATTCTGAAAATGACTAGACCTTCATGTTTATTTATTTTAAAAATAATAATAATAATAATCGTCCAAGGTAACATAATTAGCTCACCTCTTTAAAAACTAAATTCAAATTACATCCAATCAATAAATAAAAGAAGTGGCGAGTGGGTAATTAAGGAGAGAGGATTAGTTCAATATCTATATAATATATAAAAGTTGACCCTCACAGCGCCACGTGTCGCCGTGAGGGAGCTTTGGACTTAAATGTCATATATTCATTTCTGTATTTATATCAATATAATCTTCTATAATTGAACAATTAATTAATTTTTTTTAATTTTCTTTTAAAAGTGGGTTTTTTTAAACTTAACCCTTAATTAGTTGTAGGGGTGGGTACGGTTCATTGAATCGAACCGAACCGATCCAAACCGAACCAAAATATGGTATTTGGTTCGGTTTTAAGGTTGAGTTCGGTTCAATTCGGTTCGAACCGAATGAACCGCACAGAATATGGTTCGGTTTCGGCTTTGGACCTTCCAAAACCGAACCGAACCGACGAACCGAACTATAAATACAAAAAAATATGCAAATTTTATTATGGATTGTATGTTGGATTATTTATGTATGATCTCATTTTATTTTGGACTTCTATCATTCTATGTAATGTATGGACTGAATTTGGTAGAATGGTAACTATTGAGCAGGTACTTATGATTGAATTTGACTAAATTTGATTAGTTAAACAGTAATGTGGTCTATTTAGATGCGTTTTGAATATAAGAGATTGTTAAAAAAAAATAGCCCAAAGGCCAAAGGCCTAAATTTAAAAATAGGGCTGTTAAAGGATACACAAATTGAAAAAATATATAAAAAAACCTCAAAGCCCAATAAGCCCAATAGGCCCAAAACCGATTTGAACCGAACCGAACCGAACCGAGATAAAAGTGTTCGGTTCAATTCGGTTTGTGGTCCAATAAAGTTCAAACCGATTCAAGTTTTCAAAAACCGAAAATATAACAGTTCAATACGGTTTTGGCCAAAACCGAACCGAACCGAACCGCGCCCACCCCTAATTAGTTGTTTTGTCTATTATTATTATTATTATTATTATTATTATTATTATTATTATTATTAATCATGTCATTCATGCATGTACATAGAAGAGAGAAAGTCATGTCATATATATATATATATATATATATATATACAGTTTTTTATTGTCAGTTCATTTTTATATCAGGAGAACTGACAGTAGAAAGACTATATATATAATATATATATATATATATATATATATATATTTGAAATGCATGTCATATATCACTTTCGAAATAGGACTAAAGCTTTATGCGGAGGATAATGAACCAACAATTATAAAACCTTTCAGACAGGTGCTGACTTCACAAAACCTATCATTATCTTCTAAAATTAATATTAATATTAAAACATTCATATTAATCGACCGTTTTAAACAATGAATAAGTGTAAAATTGATTTGCAAGATGTTAACATTAACTTCATAAAACCCATCATATTCTCTTTTAAAAATTAATATTAATATTAATACATTAATTCATACATTCGTTCGAATGTGAAATTACAAGATTCTGATATTAACTTTACAAAACCCATCATATTCTCCTTTAAATCATATAGATTCAAGAGACTATTAATTAATTAATTACTGCAAGCTAGCATTCCCTTCAATTCTTGGCTAACCTGCTATTTAAATAGTTCTGAGATAACTGATCCATCATTTATTTTGGAATACCAGCCTGTCTGCTGCATTTCTCTTGATTGATTACGAAGGGAAGTCTGTTCCACAATCGGGTTTGTTTCGAAACACTTCTTTTGTTGTCTTATTTAATATTGCTATGTAAGTCACTCTCCCTTTTTCATCACTTTTGAGAAAGCTTTATATTAAATTTTATAGGTGTTCTTATATGTATTGATTATCTTACCAAAAAAGAGGTTTTGTGTTATGCTATTGCATTCAAGCACATTGTTCACATAGTTATATGTGAATAAGAATAATACCTTGTTTGTTTTTAATTTAGAATTCGTATGTGTTTAAACTTTTGACATATTTAGGGGTGGATTAGCAGCAACACTTCTGTTATGGCCAACAATTACCGAGCAACTTCACTTGAGTCACAATGTACATAAGAATCTGGAGACAACATGGCTCACTGCTAAAACTGGTCTTCTTGGTGGAGGTGTTTTTGTTTCGCTTTATTTTGGGTTTTTTTTCTTTTTCTAGATTTTCTTAGAGCAACCCCAAAAGTCTCTTCTAATTTCACTCTTCAAATATCAATTTGCTTACCTATGTGGCAATTTGAAGAGTGGAAAAAAAAGACTCATCCCAAAAGTCTCTTCAAATAGAAATAGTCTTATATTATTTTAATGAAAGCATTTAATTGAGCTGTTAAAATATAGATGTTTGTTGTTTACAGGTTGTGTTAAAATTGAGCTGTTTGAAATGGTTGAAATTATAAAGGGTTGTTTAAATTTAAAATCAGACAAAGTTGTAAAGACATTGATGTAGTAATTAATGATGATTATAAAAAATAATAAAATAAAATCTGAAGAATGAGAAATCACTCGACAATATTGAAGAGTGAGAAAGATTTTCTCAATTGAAGAATACAATTTAATCAGTCTGTTGGAGCCATATTTCCTGATGTGGCTCATCTAACTTTTCCAACAATCTCAATTAACTAGTCTGTTGAAGTTGCTCTTAGCAGCCAAAGGCAAAAAAAAAAAGGTTGTGTTATTGAGAATAGACTAACATGATAATAATGATATCATCTGGGAGACCGGAAAAATGAAGCTTTTGGTAAATAAAAATCATCATTTTAGTAATACCCAAAAAAAGGAACTTATTTGATGCTTAATTGCATCGTTTATTTCAGGTTTTCCACCCTCATCGGAAACTTTGACTGTTCACGGCTTCAAGTCTCAATTAATTTGGGATTTGTAGATTTGGATGGTGACTTTGTGTTTTTCTTTTGGTGAGATTGAAGAGGACTCTTCATCTGCTTACTATGATCAAAGGGATCCTTAGAATCTATGTTTCCTCGGTTGGTTTTTATTTGTGTTTCAAATAATAAAACACTAAAATTATTTGTTTTCGACATACTGAGTTGGATCATTTAACTGTCTCTATGCAAAAATAAAAATTATATTATGTGCAATTGTTGGCTCAATGGTTGTTGTTGTGGATTAATGGAGATACACATCTCCACCATTTTTGTTTTTATTTTTATTTTCACTTTAAAAAAAATTTAATGGAAGCACAATATATTCCGGATCCAATACAAATTTGGCAAGCTTATTTGAATTTTTATTAATGTACACCTTAGCGCGTCTTGGAAAAATGAATATATTACCACCGCTCAATGTAGCTTGGTGGTAGCTTGGTGGTAAAGAACGTCACCATGCTGTGGTATATATAAAACAAAATAAGTATAGTTTTTTTTTTTATATAAATTTTTTCTATTGCTCAAGAGTAATCCCCTCACACCTTTATTGATGAGGTTGAATCATGTCCCTCTTTTAATTTCGAAATATTGTAATAATTTAAACAAAAAAAAACGTAAAGGCACCTATTAACATTTTCTTTTTATTAAAAGTTTTTTTTTAATACATTTCTTGAAGTTTTTGCTAAATATAAATGTTTTACTATGTCTATTTCATTATACTCTTTCTTCAATTTAAATGTATGTCATCAAAGCAAAATCCACAACTAATTATTTTTTGTTCACATATGTTAACATGATTTATAAATTAATTATGCATACTTCAATTCGGTTAGATTCATGCATAAATATGGTAAGAATTTTTATATATTATTTAATTTTATAACTATACATCTAACGTGCTAATTGTATCACATAAAATGGAATTTAAAAATTTAATCTAAATTTGATCCCTAAATTAAATTTAAAAGCCATTAAGTCAATAAAATTACATCTAAAGATGGAATTCACTTTCTTTCCCAACAAAAAAAAATTATTTGACCACATTAGCTTTAAAATCCATAAGTAATAGGTTTTAAAGTTTGTTGGTTGAGAATTTGTAGAATAATTAATTGGGTGTTTGCTATGAAAATTATTAGAATTATTTATCTTTAAGAATATGAGATGAATTTAATTAAAGAAAAAGTATGTTAAATTAATCAAGTCTATGCATGGTTTTCAAGTTCAATGTTTTATATAAGTGTAATGCTAGACGTTCCAAATTTTTTCCCAAATTCTGTCCAAAATGATGTGGCACGTAAGGTGTCAACATCACATCAATCATCATATAATCTCAAGATTTATAAGATGAAGATACATCACCCGCCACATCATTTGGGAAAAAAATTTGGAACATCTAACATCACTCTTTATATAAATATGTTTATAGATACAAAAATACCAAATATACTTTTTCAAAACAAATACCAAATATACAATTTTTTGAAATTTTTGGTTAATATAAGTATTTAAATATGTCTTAATTATCGTAAAACTATTCTCGGCTCATGAATGACTAAAATCTTATGAAAATAATTTATAATACTTGTGTTTTGTTCTTCATGAGGTAATAGATGATGATGTGAAGAAGGAATGTCATAAAGTTAATTGACAACAATAAATTTGCCTATAAACATAGTGATCATAGTAGAAAGTTACAACTATATTACTTTCGATTTTAAGATTATTTTTGTATTATATTAACCCAAATATTTTTCTTCATAACTTAAAAAAAAATCTTCATAGAAAAAACTTTATGGTTTTCTATTTATATTTTACAATGTCTGCACACTAGATTCATGTATAAACTTAATTTTATAACTATATATTGAATGTTGTTAATCCTATCATGTTAAATGAAACTCAAATATTGAAACTAAATTTGATCCATCAACTAAATTTAAACTTCATTAAGTCAGTAAATTTACATATATTCATTAAATTCATTTTGCTTTCAAAAAAATAAAATTCATTGTATTACCTCTAAAATCTATAAATAATAAATTTCAAACTTTTTTTGTTTAGAATTTATAGAATAATTCAATAGGGCGTTTGATATGAAACTAATTAGAATTGTTCATTTATAAAGATCATAATGTATGTTTGTATTTAAGCTTTTGAAAACTAGAGAAGTGATGTATATTGGGATTACTGTTGATGTGATAACATGAGATTTGTGTATGACTATATTGGCCATAATGAAATGTTAAAACTATATTACTTTTGAATTATAAGTATTTTTATATTATTTTAATTATAATGTTTTTCTTCATAAAAAAACTCTATAATTTTAATTGATATTTTATGATGCCTGCACATGCAATCTAGTTATATATAGTTTAAAAGAAGTGAAAGAAAATAATGTTAAAAATAATAAATAAATAAATAAATAATAGTAAGGTAAGGTAAGGTGTGTTTTTGTGTAATTGAAGACATATAGGATGAGGCTTTGGATGGCCACCATTCAAAAAGGATAAAACGAGACACGAAACATATACACACAAGTTCCCTTTCTTTTTATCTCCTGCATTTTTGGTGCTGCTCTCAGAAATTACGCAATACGCAAGCATGGCACTCAGATTGTGGGCTTCTTCTACTGCCAATGCACTCAGAATCTCTTGTGCATCCAAAACCCATGTGGCTCCTGCATTCTCACTCTCCAGATGCTTCTCTACAGGTTTATATACGTACCCTTTTATTTTTTTTCTGGTGTAGAGTGTTGATTTAAGATGGAGATTAATGTGATTGATTTTTCTTCTAGTTTTGGATGGATTGAAGTATGCATCATCCCATGAATGGGTGAAGCATGAAGGCTCTGTGGCTACAATTGGCATCACTGATCATGCTCAGGTTTTATTAATTAATTCTGTTTCAATATTACATATGTAATTGGCCTATTATATATATATATATATATATATATATGTAATTAAGAATGTGTCATAATTCATAAACACTAACAGGACCATCTTGGAGAAGTAGTGTTTGTGGATCTGCCAGAACCCGGTGGCTCAGTGGGTAAAGGAGGCAGCTTTGGGGCTGTGGAAAGTGTGAAAGCAACAAGTGATGTTAATTCCCCAATCTCCGGTGAGATTGTTGAGGTTAACTCCAAGCTTACTGAAACACCAGGCTTGGTAATTATTCTCTCACATTCAACAATTAATATCTATATTTATACGGTTTCTACACCATTTGGAAACAGCACTTTTAACATTTTAGAGACTTTGAAATCTGAAGAAACCATTTCCACCCTTGTGTATTATAGGATTAATTGCATAAATATACTCTCAGGCCTCGGTAGATAAATGAATGAGCACTAACGTATTTTGTCTTCATAGTCAATCCGTTAATTCGTTAATTTTAACTGTCGATTAGCTTAAGAATTGAAAAGGACAAATTACCCATGTAATGTCGTCCCAAAAATATGTATTTATTATTTTATCAAATAATTATTTATTCAAAGTATTAAATTAATTATAAAAAAATTAAGAAAAGAAATTCACCGACGGTGGAGGTCAATAGAGAACCTCTTCTAAATCATAGAGGAGATTCACGATCTCCTTCCGTCTCAGAGGAGATCGTTGATCTCCTCCATTTCATTGAGGAGATCCCTCCACAAACTAGAGGAGGTTCCCCACTGCTAGTGAAGTTTTTTCTTCTTTATTTTCTTAAGTTTGGAATGATATGGTAAGGGTAAATTTGTCTTTTCAAATTTTAAAATAGTCTCCGGTTAAAGCTAATGGATTGACTTTAACTATAGAGTATACATTTGTGTTGATTTCATACATCCTTCTGAAATTTTACTATTACGCATAAACTCAAGGAATTTGTATAAATTCAAGGAATGTTTGTGCAGTTAACCATATGTCATTCATATAAAGACTATGTTAACATTCTAGTGACCGATAAGAGAAAAAATAAATCAAAAAATAAAGTATATGAATCCGACTACATCTATTGTTTTGAAAGAACAAAACCCGTTATTTATAATAATCTTTTTGCAAGGCTTTAAAAATGTGCATTTAAGCACCTCCCAATGTGTCTTTTAGTAAATAACATTCCATTAGTTTATCAATGTCTTAAGTTCGAATTAACGATGTGTAGTTAGTACATATAAAAAAAAAAGAATGTGCATTTATGAGTATCATCTGTATAGAATTTCCTTTCGTTCTTTCTTTTATTTTGGCTTGAAAACTTTAATTGAAAATTGCAAAAGATTGGTGTCTAAATTTGATGGTTGATATTGTGAAGGTGAATTCAAGCCCATACGAAGACGGATGGATGATCAAGATTAAGCCTAGCAGTCCATCCGAATTAGAATCCATGATGGGTTCCAAGGAATACACAAAATTCTGTGAAGAAGAAGATGCTGCTCATTAGAAATCTGGACAATATTTCTTTTTCTTTTTCTTTTTCTTTTTTTCTACTTTTGAACAGTTTTCTTTTCCTTAATATGTGTTGTATCTGCATTTTCGTGTAATTAAGACCCAGTTCTTCAATCACGTTTTTCCTCTTGTTTTCTTATTATCTTTTGTTGCCTACGGTTTGTGTATTATTAAAAAACAGGGGCATAGCTGGAAATATTTTTTCGGGTGGGCTAATCTGAATTTAGTAAAAGTCCATTTTATTTGGATTTATCTCAAAAGAAAAAATGGAGCCCAGCACAACTCCCAAAGAGCTCTACCACCGACTAAAAATAAAAATAAGAAAGCAAAAAATAATATAGATTAATTAAAAAGTGAGATCACGACTAAAAAGATTATCGTTCAATGTAATTTGATGAAAAAATCGTTAATTTAATATGATAATATCTTAGATTAGAGATGTCATCACCGGTGGCATCTTAAAAACTAATAAGTGATATCTTAGATGATTAGCCAATACATCATTCCGTCAATCAGAGACTTATGGGTCGTTTGTTTTTTTATCTGAACACTGAACAGTCCTGAATTTTTCTGAAGACTTAATAGGGACTGAAATCTGAATCTGAATGACATGTTTGTTTTTTTTTTTCCTCACATCTGAATGTACTGTTAACATGTTTGTTTTTTGAAAATAAAACTGTTTGAAAATATGTAATTGTACATTTATACACATACTAATTAAAAGAAGTAATTTAACATGCACTATTCTTTATAACATTTTGTATGGTTTTTTTTTTTTTGTAAACAAAGTTTAATTTAACAAAATAAAAAGTTAAACAAAGAATATAATTTTGCATGTTCTGCAAACAAAGTTTAAGTTAAATTTATTATCAAAAAAAAGTTCAAATTCAAGTTCAAATTCAAGTTCAATTTTATACGTTGTCCACGTTTTCGGTGAATATAATTCATGAAATCTTTTTTGTTTTTTTTTTTGGTTTCCTGGATCATATGCACCGGAAACCAAATAAAAAAAAAGGTTCTTGAATTTTTATATACAATAATTCTATAACATTTTCGAGCCACAAAATCTACTTAATATGATAGATAACTTTATTGAGCAGTATACTAATAGTTGGATAAAATTAAATAAATAAAGAGTTCTTACCGGGATTTGGCAGGAGAGAAATTCAATTGTTCAATCTCTGAAAAATTTCATTAAGAAAAGTATTTAGGTTTTTTTTTTTCTAAAACACGTTTAAAATAAGAAATATGGTAAAAGAAATTTTTTTATACCATATTAAATAAATATAAATTTGGAAATATATCTTTTTTTGGAGGATAAACTTGGAATACAATATTTTAATTGTAATCCAGTGATTTGGAATTAAGTTAAAAGTCAGGATTTCTTACTTTTTATTTTAAGTTGTTTTTTTATATTTTTAAGTTGTTTGACCACTTAAAAAAACAAACAAAACAACTTAATGAGTTCAATTCAGACCCATTAAGTCTTAAGTGAAAAAAACAAACGAATTTCAAAATATCAAAAAAAACAAACAAAACAACTTAAAAAAATTCAATTCAGACCCTAAGGGGTCGTTTGTTTTTTTCACTTAAGACTTAATGGGTCTGAATTAAACTCATTAAGTTGTTTTGTTTGTTTTTTTAAGTGGTCAAACAACTTAAAAATATCAAAAAAACAACTTAAAATAAAAAGTAAGAAATCCTGACTTTTAACTTAATTCCAAATCACTGGATTATAATTAAAATATTCTCTTCCAAATCTATCCTCCAAAAAAAGATATATTTTCAAATTTATATTAATTTAATATGGTATAAAAAAAATTTCTTTTAACATATTTCTTATTTTAAACATGTTTTAGAAAAAAAAAAAAAACCTAAATACTTTTCATAATGAAATTTTTCAGAGATTGAACAATTGAATTTCTCTCCTGCCAAATCCCGGTAAGAACTCTTTATTTATTTATTTTTATCTAACTATTCATATAGTGCTCAATAAAGTTGTCTATCATATTAAGTAGATTTCGTGGCTTGAAAATGTTATAGAATATAAAAATTCAAGAACCTTTTTTTTTATTTGGTTTCCGGTGCATATGATTCAGGAAACAAAAAAAACAAAAAAGGTTTCATTAATTATATTCACCGGAAACGTGGACAACGTATAAAATTGAACTTGAATTTGAACTTTTTTTTGACAGTAAATTTAACTTAAACTTTGTTTACAGAACATGCAAATTTATATTCTTTGTTTAACTTTTTATTTTGTTAAATTAAACTTTATTTGCAAAAAAAAAAATACCATACAAAATGTTATAAAAAATGGTGCATGTTAAATTACATCTTTTAATTAGTATGGGTATAAATGTACAATTACTTATTTTCAGACAGTTTTATTTTTAAAAAACAAACATGTTAACAGCACATTCAGATGTGAGGAAAAACAAAACAAACATGTTATTCAGATTCAGATTTCAGTCCATATTCAGTCCTTAGAAAAATTCAGGACTGTTCAGTATTCAGACAAAAAAACAAACGACCCCTTAGAGTAAAGTTTGTTACAAGTTCAACTTATGAGCTTTTTATTCTTTTTGGAAATTTAATTTATAGCAACAATACATGCTGATGTATTCTTATAAAAACAAATCATTGTGAAAATTAATCAGACTTAACTTTTGGAGAGTAAAATGGTCATTTTATCTATCAAATAAAAAAACAATCCTAAAAGTTTCTATAATTACATGTCTAACTAAAATAATTTTAAATAACCCCATAACTTTTATTAACATTCAATCAAGAAGAGGAGGTTGACCAAATTTGAAAATAGGAATTTTTTAGTGAAAATGGTATTTTGGTAATAACTGAACTGGATGGGGTTATTTTGGTAATAACAGAAAGGTTGGGAATATAAAATGGTGTGTTTACCCCTAAGAAGAGTTTTTGAGATTGAATTGGAAATTTGGAATGGAGATAGAGGAGGAAATAGGAAGAAGAAGAAGAAGAAGAGAGAATGTGGAGATCAGACTCAAAACCATCGGCCCCGCTCCTCCCTCCACCCTCCTCACCCCGTCTCGCATCCAAGTACGTCCCTCAATTCTCTATTCTCTATTCTCTATCTTTGATTAAAGATTCACTGTGAATTCTTATTTCTTTAGGTGCGTGAATTGAGAAAATTGATTTCCACAATTAATCATTTACCAATAGACAACATGAGGCTTATTTTGCGAGGGAATGTATTGCATGACAGTGAAGATGAAAATGATGTGTATCTCCAACTCCATCATGGCGGTATGTTGCCTTTTTTTTTTTTTTCTCTTATATAATTCATTCTATGCACTTTAGATACTATAGATAAATAATATGAATTGACCACTCATGCTGATGGGCTACTCATGAAATTACTTGCCTTTGCTCACCATACCATTTGATCTCTTATGTTCAACTTTGTAAGGATTTGCCATTGTTTCTGTTCCGAGTCTTTGGCATTTTCCTACCCATCCTTATATTTTTCAAAACCTAATTTAATTGTTAGCCCCATGCCCCCAATAAACACTTCCTTTTTTTTCAATCCAAACCGTCTAACATCATTCCTCCAACCCTGATTAACCAACCAAGCACTTTGTGGGAGCTTTACCTATATCTTCCCAAAATTAAATAGTTAGTAAATGGAATTACTCCCCCTTATAGTTGCTTATTTTGATTTTCTAAATTTTCATATTAACATTAGAACATATGCAATGAATTGTTGTAGCACCAAAGTTGACTTACTGCCCAGAAAACAATAAGTTGATAAATGAAATTCCTGCCAATATATTTTAGTTGCTTGTTTTGGTTTTGTAAAATTTTACACACATAATTCCTATTACATTATGTACTGGCCATAGATTGTATCCTTTTAGCACAATAAGTTACTTGTTTGACATCAGTTAAGAATTAAGATCTTTGTCATTGTTAGGAAATAAAAATGCTATTCCATTATAAATATCAAGAAAACAGCTGACATAATGTAATATAAATTAATATCCATTAATACTTAAATTGATTCACTAACTCAAATTTTGCTTGTAGGAATCTCAAAGTATTTAAAAACAGCATTAATTACTAATTTCAAAATTCATTTTTTGGTAGTTTTTTCTTTCCATATCACAAATATTTTCTGTATGTCAAGTTACATCATGGACAAGACCTACATCATAGTTATCTGTCATAATATTCAGTTTCTGTGGTATCTGATTTAGATCATATGTAATTTTCGAATTTAGATCTGTTGGTGTTTGCCTGTTGACATATTGAACATTTTCCCCCCATTTTCTAGACTCTGTGATTGTTGCTGTCAAACCAAAGCCACCAGCAAAACATCTCCGGGATGATGTTTATATTGATGATGACGATTTAGATCTGGTAACTGAGTTAGTATTGTCATAGAAGTTAGATGCCATTTCAATGAGAAAACATCAATCAATTGATTTTTTTTCTAACTTTTTTTAAATCTTTTTATAATGTTCAGAAGTTTCAGCTCCCACAGTCAACAAGCCGATGGAAGAAGAGGCTTTACTTTCTTCTACGTAATAGGTTGAAGCTTCCTAGTAAGTTTTTTGCTCAAGTACTCTTATATTTGAAAGTAACAATGTGCTGATTGCCTCTTTTTGTTTGCTTCATTGATAGATGTACTTTTGATGGCAATTTTCTCACTCAGTGCAAAGGCGTGGGCTATGATAATTTTATGGTTTATCTTGGCACCTATTGCCCATAGATGGTATCTTGGACCTCTATATGTAAGTTTGCTTCGGTTACAAATTTGTACATATGCTTAAACTTTTTATTTTACATAATTTTTTGTTCAACATATTTCTATATATATATATATATATATATATATAAATAAATGAAAGCCGGCACTAGCTTTTGAGTTTTTTTGTTGGGGATTTGTATTAAATCCTCTTTTGCTTCCCTAGGAAAATAAGACCATTCTAATAATACATTAAAAGAAAACAAGAGAGGAAACAGTTTAGAACTTTTATTTAATTTGATGGGGTGTACAAAATAAGGTTTCTAAATATATTTTTTTATTGGAAAAGCAAATTGGGCTTTTTGTTGAGGGATTTATTGTCTTAAGTAGACATCTGAAGAAACTTTTGAAGGAAAAAGAAATGGCCATATTGGGGGCTTCACATCATCTTATTTGTATGAACATAGCATAAAAGCAAAATCCAGTCATCAGGCCTGGTAGGTTTTTACAAAACAAAAATGGACTAAACTGACACAGTGACTTTTGCAATGTATGCTTTTATAGTCACCGGATCAATTGCAGGACAATGATTGTTGATATTTAATTTCCTTCTTACTGCTGCTTATTCAGATACTTGGGACAGCCTTTTCTATCATTTTCCTGAATCTTGGACAGCGGCAACCTGGAGACATCAGGTATATACTCTAATGAGGATATTACATGCTCTTGATTTAATGAATTGTGGTTCTAAGTTGAAATAGAATATAAAACTAATGTTGGAGAAACAAATTGATTTGGACGATTACATGAACTAAAATAATTTGAATGAAGTATTCATTTAAGGATGAAAGCAAATGAATTTTAACAAGTATCCATTTAATATTCATCTCTATGAATTTCCCAGGAGTATCTTATTTATTGTTGTTTAATCCATGCAGTGCATATTCTATCTTTAACGACGATTTTAGAGAGCTTCCCGGGACCCTTAATGCAGATCGTCTGGATAGAGACCTTCGGGCAGGCCAATTTTGAGTCTGTATAACACCAGTTATGATCATTAAAAATGTATTCAGACCGTATCTTGAAAGCGCAGAAGGTTTTCAGCTTCAACCCGGATCGTTTTATCTACTAAACGGGATAGCAATTATACAAGCTTGTTTATAATACTAATCTGATAAATTTTCTTGTGAATGACCTGAATTAGAGGGAATATGAGAAGTGGAAAAAGACAGAAAAACTCTCTTTTATTCTCCTTGTTCCCACAAACACTTGTCAAAAATTGTTGTGTTGTGAAAATTCTATTATGAAAAGAGAGAAATAGAGTGTGCTTTGTTTGGGCCTGGCAATTAGTATCAGCATACGGCAGAGGGCATTGGTAGATACTGAAAATGAAAAGTGATTGAATTGGATGGTTGCCAGTTAGATATCAAGTCAAAATGTCAAATGGTCGGTTTTTATTTTAGCAAATATATTCTTTCAAATCTTGTCTTCATGAATCATCTTTTTTCTTTAGATCGTCTTTCATGTGGGGGTTGTGCTTTCTTTGACTTGAAAACTAGGTTTGGACAAAATCAGAAAACAGGCCTTGAATTCAAATACCCAGAAGAAAATAAAGCCGAGAGAATAAAAACAAAGGAAATTATATTTGTTTATGCTTTCTGGGGTCAATGCGGTTGCGATTCCTACTTAAAAGAGGAATCTCCAAAGAAGTCAAGACAAAAATTTATTTTTTAAGCAAATCATGATTTCAGGTATACAATTATGATTTATAAATTTGAAACTGAGTTCACTACACGACCATCGACCATTAAAAAATAAGTATTCATTTTCTTTTCAAAAAAATTAAAAATTAAAATAAGTATCCATCTTATTATGCTCTAACTTTTTTGGCAAATGATGATTAAATGTTTTGATTTTCTTGGCTACACTTTCATTGGTTTTTCATAGAGGTCATTATTTGCAATGTCAATATTTAGTACATAGGTAATTTGGTATGGCTCCTTTACCGACTAGAAGAAAAAAAAATTATGTTAAAAGTTACTTTATTTTATTTTTGGCAAAATTTAAGAACAACTTTTTTTAGATGTAGAGAAGCTAAGAAGCTCTTTTTTAGCTTTTTGTTTTTAAAAATTAAAATTAAAAGATAAATTGTATGGACTATTGTTTATAAATTTTTAGATATTACCTCATAATTGTCAAAAGATCAACTAATTTAAAAGTATTTTTTTAATTGAATATTAAACAATATACAACATTTTATTAAAAATTACGCTCAATAAAAGTTCTACCGGTAAATATTTCAAAAAAAATTCTACTAGTAAAAATTTAGATATTCCATTTGAAAAGTCATTCTAAACACATCATTCTACACTTTTATTTAACTAGTGAGTTTTTTTTTCTCAATAAATAAATCAATTTTCTATTTTTATTTTATTTTTATGATAAATTGACATATTTCTGAACACCATATTTTGACTTTAACAACAATGGAAACTATGACTTTTCCTTTTCCTTTCTTGAATGTAGAATGATTTTTCTTTTTTCTGTTTCAAAAAACAATTGGTCTTTTACGTTCATATAAGGAATTCTCTGCAGGTTTGAATTGTGTTGAGTTTTTTAAAAAAAAAAATTATAGCACGTCAATATCATTAATAATATGAAGTTATATATAATATGAAGTTGTTAGGCGGTTCCACTTCACTCATGTGATAAAAGTTTGAGTTTCACATTTACTCATTAAATCACAAAGTATGGGGAGATCCATTACTAACATATGCTCACTAAATATCGAAGTATGAGAAGACCATTCTCATATAGTAAGAGTTGTATTCCGGATCATATTTGTAGTGGTTGAACTAGTCAAATCACGATACTCATGATTCGATTGTTGTCTGATTTCATAAAAAAAAATAGAATTACAAAAAAAATAGCAAAATTGGTTTACAAAAGTCACTTGTAGCAAAATTAAAAAAATAATCCTTTATAACAAAACTTGATTTTACATTTGTGCCCAATAGCCAAAAAAATCCAAAATATCCCCAACTTCTTTTCTCTCTCTCTCCCTTCTCTCTCTATATATATAATTAAACCAAATCACTTTACAATATCAAATCCTGTAATATTCAAGATTATCAATTCACGAAGTAGTTATAAACAACATCTAAACAATATTTACTCCATTAATGAGCCAACAACACTTTTGATCTCGTGATTTGAAGTTTATGCGTTAATCTTTCATTAAAAATGCTTATATAGTCTTTGTAATATGATACATTTCATGGGTTTTGAATGTATTTACATTATTTTGCGATTTCTGAACATGAATTGTTGATTTCTTAATCAAGTGAATTATGATTTCTAAATGTGCAGCATTGTAAAATATAAATTGAAAATCATATTTATGGAGTTTTTTGTATGAACAAAAATATTATAGTTAAAATAATACAAAAATACTTTTAAATTAAAAGTAATGCAGCAACATTCCACTATGGCAAGGTCATAGGCAAATATCATGTTGTCTTATCATCAATAATCCTAATGTGCATTACTCCTACGGTTTTCAAAAGCTCAAATGCAATTATAGATCTGCATTATGGCCTTTATGGCTTTCTTTCTTCACATAATCATCCATGTCATTAAGAACAAAACACATATCTCACATTGACGTTCACAGGTTCTGCTTTCTTGACACTCACAACTTGGTTCTCATCGGTCTTTGGAGTTTGAGTCACCCCAACCCAAATTACCCTTACACACAACATAACCCCATTGCCTCTTCCCTTAAACAATTTACGAATTCAATTAACTCCATTTTCACTTTTATTTTACGTTTTTGTAACAAATGTTAGTTTTCATCAATTTAAATTATTTTCATTGTTTCATACTACTAATTATTTGTGTGAAATTTGAACCCAAATGTTATTGAATTGTAACCTTTAGTTACGTTATAGGGATTTTAATTTGTTTTAGACCTATGGCTATTGCATCAAATTTGACACATTATTGGGATGTGTATGATTTGGTTTTCAAGTTATAGATATATTTATAGAATTTACGAAGAAATTAAATATATATATATATATATATATATCAATTTTGAATGAATATATAGAAAAGGGAGAATTGTAATCAAATCCCATGGGGTTTAGCATTATTGCACCTAGATGGGCAAAAAAGCTTATTTCATGCTCACACCTCCTAACAATAACCAAGATTCATTAACCATTAAAAATGGAAGGGTATTATGGTCCTTTATTCTACACTCACACCCCTTGGTTAAGTTGCTTGTAGACTAGTGTATCTGTTGTAGTTTTTGGTTGTTGGCCTCGTTGGTCTGTCGCTGTTTCGGTTCTTTTTTTTTTCGTTGTTGTTTTTATTGGATGATAAGAGTTTCAGTTACTGTAAACTTTTATTATTATCTGTAGGTTGTAAAGTTATATTTGAAATTGTATAGTTGTCATTGTTGTAACTTATCGTTAGGAGGGTTTGCAATCCTTTCAATGTTAACCTCTACTGTATATATATTTACATGTGAATCAATGAAAAAATGTGTGAAAATTCTACACCAACATAGCCTCCGCGTATATGGAATTAGAGCTTACGGTCTCTACCTAAAACACATTTTTTTTTTCTTTTCTCATCTCTTCTCCACTCCAATCAATGACTACATTGAATCTAGATATCTCTCCTGACAGCAGTTCTACAGGTCTACCTCCTGACAACAATTCTTCTTCTACGGCACCTCACACAATTATTAATGATACTCTAGCCACTTCAACTGCACTGCATTCCAATGAATTCTATCTCATTACCATCAATATCTCTGCTCAGGCCCCTCTTAAGCTTACCACCAACAACTATATGTTCTGGAAAATTCAGTTCCAAACCCTCTTCACTGGTTATGATCTCCTTGGCTTCATTGATGGCTCTAAGCCTTGTCCACCAGCCAATATAAATGTGAACGACATCTCCAATGTGAATCTTGTCTACAACATTTGGGTTCAGTAAGACCAACTTATTCTGAATGCTATCGTTGGCTCTCTATCCCCCACAATCATTTCCTTTGTTGCCAGAGCCAAAACTTTAATGGAAGCGTGGACCATTCTTGCAAATAAATATGTCAAACCGTCTCGAGGACGCATCAAACAAGTCAAAGCTCTTCTCAAAAATTCCACCAAAGGTACGCAATCCATCACATATTTTATTCACTCTGCCAAAGCTCGTACAGATGAAATGGCATTGCTTGGTGCTCCAATGGACGATGATGATATCACTGAGCGGATTCTTGACAAACTTGATAATGATTACAAAGAATTGGTTCATGATGTTCAGGCTCGGGATAATCCTATATCCTTTGATGAGCTCCATGAGAAGCTTCTGACATTTGAGGCTTCTCTTCACAATAACAAGAGGATGTCAACGTCTGTTCTAGCCACTGCAAATCATGCTTCTCGGTTTGGCTCGAATTGGCGACCACAACAACATCACAATAACTGGCATTCATCCTTTCCTGACAACACAAATTGGCGTGAGTCCTCTTCTCCAGCAAATAAACCTCCGTCAACCAGCAACAGTCCATCACACCGTGGGAATTCACAAGCTCCACGCCCTTATCTTGGATGTTGTTAGGTGTGTAGAGTTCAAGAACACTCAGTCACGCGATGTCCCTCTTTTCAAATGGTTTCAATTCAGCAGCCCACTGTCCCACAACATGCTTCACTACCGACTCCTTGGCAGCCCAGAGCTCATTACGCAGCAGCAGCCTCTTCTCACAGCTCTGCCTGGTTACTTGATAGTGGAGCATCGCATCATGTGACAGCAGACTTGAACAACTTGTCTCTACACGTACCTTACAGTGGCTCCGATGATGTTATGATTGGAGATGGCTCAAGTCTTTCAATCACTAATACTGGTTCAACATCTCTTTGTGCTTCTACTACTAACTTTACATTACATGATGTTCTTTGTGTACCTAATATGAAAAAGAATTTGATTTCGATTTCGATTTCATAATTTTGTGCTACTAATACGGGTTATGTTGAGTTCTTATCATCCTTTTTTCATGTGAATGATCTTCCTACGAGGGCAATCCTTCTGAGAGGCAAAACCAATGATGGGGTGTATGAATGGCCGACTTACAGCCCTGTCTCCTCACCGGTCCTAGCATTTTCAAGTGTCAAAACCTCATCCTCAAACTGGCATCACAGACTCGATCATCCAGCTTTTCCTATGTTACAACGTATTGTTTTAAATTTTAGTCTAGATGTGTCGTCTCCTATGTCTAAGGATTTTGTATATCATTCTTGTTATTGCAATTAGAGTCATAAGCAACTATTTTCCTTTTCATCTCTTGTCTCGTCTCAACCTCTTGAAATTATAGTCTCTGATGTATGGATGTCCCATGTTATTTCTCATGACAGTTTTAAATACTATGTAATTTTCATTGACCACTTCACTAAGTATATATGGTTTTATCCTCTTCGATAAAAATCAGAGGTTAAAGAAATTTTCATATGTTTTAAGGCTATTGTGGAAAAAAAAATTAATCACAAAATCATCACTCTTTATACTGACAATAGCGGTGAATTTATGTCACTCAAAGACTTTCTTACCATGAATGGTGTCTCACATCTCACAACTCCACCCCACACTCCTGAGCATAATGGGTACTGTGAAAGGAGACATCGTCACATTGTTGAGATGGGTCTTACGTTACTCACTCATGCCTCTCTCCCATTGCATTTCTGGCCTCATGCATTTGCAACCGTTGTTTCAAATTTTAGTCTAGATGTGTTGTCTCCTATGTCTAAGGATTTTGTATGTCATTCTTGTTATTGCAATTAGAGTCCTAAGAAACTATTTTCCTTTCATCTCTTGTCTCGTCTCAACCTCTTGAAATTATATTCTCTGATGTATGGATGTCCCCTGTTATTTCTCATGACAGTTTTAAATACTATATAATTTTCGTTGACCACTTCACTAAGTATATATGGTTCTATCCTCTTCGATAAAAATCAGAGGTTAAAGAAATTTTCATACGTTTTAAGGCTATTGTGGAAAAAAAAATTAATCACAAAATCATCACTCTTTATACTGACAATAGCGGTGAATTTATGTCACTCAAAGACTTTCTTGCCATGAATGGTGTCTCACATCTCACAACTCCACCCCACACTCCTGAACATAATGGGTACTCTGAAAAGAGACATCGTCACATTGTTGAGACGGGTCTTACGTTACTCACTCATGCCTCTCTCCCATTGCATTTCTGGCCTCATGCATTTGCAACCGTTGTCTATCTAATAAACAGAATGTCAATCCCAACACTTAAACTTTCATCGCCGTATGAAATGATTTTTGGAACAACTCCAAATTACTCCAAACTGAAAATCTCCAAGTGTCTTTGTTATCCTTGGCTTTGGCCGTATTCGTCGCACAAGTTAAATAAATGATCAACTTCATGTGTCTTTCTTGGGTATTCGTTGTCTCAAAGTGCCTATCTATGTTTTGATCCGTTGTCCTCCAAAATGTATGTCTCTCGTCACGTTCAATTTGTGGAGTCAGTCTTTCCCTACAAGTCACTAAACACCACTCTAGACCGTCCGACACCCAACACCATCAGCTCTTGGATTCCAAATGTCATCACTGTATAGTTGTCATTGTTGTAACTTGTCGTTATGAGGGTTTGTAATCCTCTCAATGTTAACCTCTACTGTATATATACTTACATGTGAATCAATGAAAAAAAAGTGTGAAAATTCTACACCAACATAGCCTTCGCTTATAGTTTTTGGACGTGGGTGCTTTGTTTGGATTGGTGTAGTTTTGGTCTTTCTTTCTAGGTTTTGACCTTGTTCAGGTCCGTTAGTGTTTGGTGTTTTCTTGCCTCCGTGGCATTTTCTATAAAACTTATCATTCAAAAAAAAAATTAAAGGAAAAAAAACATAGAGAGAATTTGGGGAAACCCCTTTCACCGCCTTACCCCTCTAACCCTTACCTTTTCCATCCATATCGGCAGCACATGCCAGCCGGCCTCCTTCACCAGTCTCTGGCTACAGTTTCTTTGTTCTGATACACAGTCTCTGCAAAATGGTAGGTTTGGTTTTGTGTTATGTGATGGGTTTGGGTTTGAGTTTGTTATTAATGATTTAGAATTTGGAATGGATTAAAATCCATTGGAAGTTATAGGGTTATGTGTTGATTTTTGCATTAAGGTTTGGAATTGGGTTGGATTTGAGTAGAGAATAGTGGATGAAGTGTTGGATTGGAGAGGAGTGGAGGATCCACCACTGCAATAAAAGCAAATCAGTGGGAGAGGTGCACCTTCTCCACTGTAAATTGATTGAGGAGGTGTCGACCTCTTATACTTAGAATCAGAGTGAAGTAGGTCGCACCTCCTCCATTGATTTCGAGTAGAGGAGGCGACCTCCTCCACTTACTATTAAAGCAAGCCAACAATGGTTGGCTTTCATCATAGAGTCCACCCATGGCCTCCTTTTTTCTTAAAAAAAACAAATTATGTTATGTTTTTAGATAAGGGTATTATGGACATTAGAAAGTTAAATATAGTCTACTTAGTGGAAAGTTTAACATATGTTTAGTCTTGGGGGTGTGAGTGTGGATGAAGCTTCTTTGCCTATCTAGGTGAAATAATGTTAAACCTTAAAGGGTGTGAGTACAATTCTCCCTATAGAAAATAGGGTGAGAAAAATGGCTATAAGAAAGGATATGGTGATGGCAGTTAGGGAGGATGGAGATGAGATGATTCTGAGATAGAGTGACTCAAAGAACAAACTTTAGTGCTTCAGGTCTCACCATCCCGAAATCATCATCCCCATCCTCAAGTAAATGGTGACCTGAAACACAAATTTTGTACTTTGGGTCTAGGTAACCGAAGACACATATGCCTTAGGTTAAAGGTGACTCGAAACACAAATTTTGTGCTTCGAGTTACCCTTGACTCAATGCAGGTGTTCTGGATCACCATTGACCTGAGACATATGCTTCTTTAGCGGGGTGATCTAAACTACAAAATTTCCATCCTCGACTCCATCATCCAAATTTCAACCAAAAATTTGTCATTTTTATTTTCCTAAATTCAACAAAATTATCTTCACATTGAAAACACACATAATAATCATGCTCAAATTCAAATCGATTGGTCACAAAAACTTTCAAATACAGGTTTTCGGTTCAATTTTCTTCCAAATCATTAACAATAAGCAATGATAAATCATTCCAATATATGAAAACTAACATTTTTCATACCCAAAATCGAAATCCTGATGGATTCGGGTAATGAAATTTTTTTGTGAAGTTTGATTTCTCTCTCTTTCTCTCTATGTAAGGGTAGTTTTCTTATTTAGACATACTTTATTTTATTGAATTATTTAAAAAAAATTGACAGTTATTTTAAATTAATTATATTTTAGTTAAAACTATGTAAAATATTCGGTTATAAATAGTTTAAAATAATATTTATATTATAGAAATATAAATTAAAGTAAATATTTTATTCTAACCAAAAAAGTAAATATTTTTATTTAAAATTACTCTATCTAATCGGTTTACATTCAATCTTATATTATACCAAAATACAAAATATAATTTGGTTCCTTGTACTAAAAAACAACATTATAATTCAATTCCAAAATGCATCAATCACAACTTTAAGTTACATATTTGAGGCATCCAGTGACGTAGCTCAACTGGTAGATGGATGAGTTTGAGGTTAGGATAAATGACTCCCAAGTCAGCGGTTCAAATCTAGTCAGATAGGTGGATAAATAGATATTATAAAAACAAATGGGTTTTTAGCAAAATTGCCCTATTTCAGGGGCTGAATTGCAAGTCTACCCTAAAACCAAAAAGAATTGCAAAAATGCCCTAAAATGACCAAAATGTCCTCACTTATAACTACACCCCATTTATTAATCTTATTTATTACATTTACCAACCATCAACTAACAATTTACCAACTAACTCATAAAACCCTTAACAAAACAACATCTAACCTTTTTTTTTTCTCTACATCACCTTTCCTTTTAAAATTTTAAGTTTTAAAAATATTAGGGAAATTATATGAAGTTGTTTAAAGGGTAAGTATTACATTGCAAAATTATTTTTTCAACATCCTAATCCTTATTTTGATGATGGTATTCATATATCTTTGCTTCTTCCTTTCTTTCTTTTTTTTTTGAAAAAATTTGAATGGGCTATAAACCTAAGGAAAATACCATCGGGTCAGGGTGACCCGATGTCGGGTCGCCCTGTCCCGAGGAAAAAATCCATTGTTACAGTGACCCGATATCGGGTCGTCGTGTCCCGATGGGTTTTTTCCTTGGGACAGGGCGACCCGACATCGGGTCACCCTGACCCGATGGTTTTTTATGGTGTCCTAACCTATGGACAAAACCATCAGGACACCATAAAAAACCATCGGGTCAGGGTGACCCAATGTCGGGTCGTCCTGACCCGATGGTGTTTTCATGGTTTTCTAACCTAAGGAAAAAACCATCGGGTCAGGGTGACCCGATGTCGGGTCGCCCTGTCCCGAAGAAAAAATCCATCGGGTCATGATGACCCGATGTCGGGTCACCCCGACCCGATGGAGTTTTTTCCTTAGGTTAGAAAACCATGAAAACACCATCGGGTCAGGGCGACCCGACATTGGGTCACCCTGACCCGATGGTTTTTTCCTTAGGTTAGAAAACCATGAAATTACCATCGGGTCATGATGACCCGATATCGGGTTGCCCTGTCCCGAGGAAAAAAGTCATCGGGTCAACATGACTCGATAGTGTTTTGCATAGGTCTGAATTTTTTTTATGGATATATTTTTTTTCTCATTTATATTCTTTTAAATAATGATTATTTTAATGACGGATAATATTTATATTCTCGAGTTGTTTTGGTGTGAGACGCGACTTAATAAGTCTTATACTTTCCCAATTACAATACCCAGAAACTCGAGAAGGAAAACGATCGGACTCCTTAATCTTGAGTGATTCAAGTAATTTCGTTCCACCCATATGTATTTACCTAAACACATTTCATAATTATATTCAAAAAATGTTAATTATTAAAACAAAACTAATATAAAAGACAATTATCATCTTTGTATGAACTCGCAACAGTTAAACTATTGTCAATGCACCCTTGTTAGTATTTATTATTTTATTTTCCAAATAAAATAGGTTACAATCTGTCTGGGGCAATTGAGACAATATGTCAAGTAACCGGATATAAAATGCACAATATTTTCTTAACTAAGTGCTTCAAAAATCCAAACTCTCAGAGTAACAAACTCTGTATTCAAGCAACATATCAGCAATAAAAAGAAACTCCAATAAAACAGAAAACCCCTCTCGATGGTAAATAACACTACCATTGTAAAATTAAAGTTTTATTTGAGTTGGCAAAGATAATGATTAAGAAACTAGTTCATTGACATAAACACCTAGACTTAATGCCATGTAATAACATGTTCAAGTGACAAACAGTACATAGAGTTTCACAAACTTGAAAAAGGGGAACATGTTTACTTCAAATTTTTTTCCAAGCTTTATTCCGACTACTTGCATATGATATCAAAATTTGAAACAACTGATTATTCTGACTACTTTCATCATTTCATCAAATTTTAATCACAATACAATTGAATCCCATATTGAAAATTCAGCAGTTTTTCGAATCCCATACAATCGGATCACAATACAATCGAACTGTGAATACAAATTGAATCCCATACAATAGAATCACAATACAATCGAATCCCATATTGGGTAACACTATGTTCAACAAACCAGACAAGAAAAAGACTGAGAATACCACCACCACCACCACTGAATCCGAAAAGAAGGAGACTGAGAAACCAGTGCAAGAAGAAGAAGCAAACCAGTAGAAGAAGAAGCAAAAGCTGAGGAAGAGGAAGAGAATGAGAAAACAACTGAAGAAAGCAATAAAGTAGAGAAGAAGGAACATGAAGAAGAAGAAAAAGAGTCGAAATTGACAACAATTCAGCCGTTTTTCAAATCTTTTGTTAGGGTTCGAAAATTGAAAACCAAATAATTTCAACTATAAAAAATATAATCATAATTCAATCCACTAAATCAAACCAATCAAACTAAATAATTTAAAACTCAAACAACAATTTCAACTCAAAACCATAATAGGGTTCGAAAATCAAATTACCTCGAATTAAACTCGAAAGGACACTAACGAAGGCAACGACGGCAGCTGGCTCGAACTCGATGGCGATGCCGGCGACGGTGGCTGGAACGGGATGGAGTGGGATCGGGATAGGGTTGCTAGAGGATTTGGGATTTTAGGGCAAATGTGAGTGAAATTGGTTTTTGTTTGTTGATCGGGATATGGTGGCCAGAGGATTTGGGTGGGTTTGAAACTGAAATTAACTCAAATTAAAATCGAAACCACGCTAAGGACGGCAACGACAGCGGCTGGCCCTAGCTCGATGGCAATGCCGGCGATGGTGGTTGGAACGGGATGGAGTGGGATTTGGGGGGGGGGGGGGGTGACCAGAGGATTTGGGTGGCCAGAGGATTTGGGATTTTGGACAACTGTGAGTGAAATTGATTTTTCTTTTAAGACAAGGGTAACAACGTTATTTAAGGGTATTTTTGCAATTCTTTTTGGTTTTAGGGTAGATTTGCAATTCACCCCCTGAAATAGGGCAGTTTTGCTAAAAACCCAAAAAAAATTACATATTGAGAGATCAATACTTTTGTTTATTGTTATTATTAATTTTTTCATTCAAACGGTTAAAAGAATAATAATTAAAAAATACAAAGAAATGACACTGGCCTATTTTGAAAGAATACATGAGATGAATATAAAATGTGAAATAAAAAAATGTCAATAGTCAACATTTAATTAATGGAATCAGTATTTTGGGTGTTGTCCGGTCAGTAGGTCTAGCCACTTGTGTCATTGTGTGGAGCCCAAAGATCAACAATTGTCCTCCGTTGTTGACCAATTGATTTTATTATATGCCCCACATCAACAATCATCCACTAGAAAGTACTTAATACTGCTCAAAATCCAACAACTTATTTTATTTCAAAACATTATTTCATTTGCAACATTGAAATTGCAAGACATAACAATTTCAAAATAAATACAATTCACACCATTTTCATCGTAGAATTATTTTCTTTTTAAACTTTCACAACTACACCGCAACTTATTTACAAATACGGATTAAATTACACTCCCTTTTCAACTGGTTACATAAAATTAATGGTTATTATCAGTTGGATTCTTATATTTTTCTGAATGATCAATATTTTAAACGAGTTTGCTTTTTTATTCAAAGTTTCCCTGACTTTTGAAAAGTATATCAAATAGGTCCATCTGTTAGTTAACTGTCAGTCAAACTTAACATTTACAGGGGTATTTTTGTCTTTGAACCAAAACATGACATGTGTCACAAACAAAATCAATAATATATATATTTTTAATATGTACATAATTTATCAAAAAAAATCCAAAAAATATAATTTTTATATAATATAAAAATAAAATGTTTTAAATCTCCACCATCCAAATCTTAGATGGATGGTGGAGATTTATTTATTTATTTATTTTAAAAAAATAAAAAAAAATAAAAAAAAGTTCCACCATTGGAAACATTTTCTTACAAAAACACAATAATTTTTTAAAAAAAAATATTGAGAAAAAAAGAGATCGAAAAGAGAAAAAAAATTGAGAAATACATATACATATATATATATATATAAAGATAGTCTTCTTCTCCGTTAGATCACAACACAATGATACATGCCATTAATTCACTTTTGTTACTTCTCAAAGACCCAGAACGCCATCTCTATCGCACCGCATCTTCCCACCTACCTCCATCGCACCTCCATTAACTGAGGGGGGCACATATCCGCAAGAGGAGCAGAACGCCATCTCCATCTTAGATGGTGGTAGAGCTCTCGGAGATGGATCTCACTGAGATAGAGCCGATGTAGAGATGAAGATGGTTCAAAAGATTGAGTTTGACTAGAAACCCAGATCGGGTATAAATATATATATATATATATATATATATTTGGTGGTGGATGTGTGATTCGGTTCTGGATTTTGTAATATTTGTGGTCCGGTTTAGTTCCGGGTCTTATGGTGGTGGTGGCCAGAATCTGGGTTTGGTTATGTGGATGATGTTGGAGTGGTGGTAACTGATTTCATTGTCGAAGATGGGGTATTCTTCTCCGTTTTTCCAGATTGAATTTCAAGGGTTTTTTGTGTGTGAAATTGATGTGGTTTTGACTGAAGGAGAAGTTTGGATTATTGTATTTGATTTGGATTATCGGAATTGATTTGGGTTTGTGGAATTAATTTTTGGTTTTTGTTTGTGGGATTTGATTGTAGAAAGTTTGATCGTGTTTGGAGAGTGAGAAAATGTAAGAAAAAAATTGTATTGGCTGAGGAACGATGAAGTGAGAGAAGATGATGTTATTAAAATCTGGAAATTTTGAGTTAAACAAATCTGAGAATTTGGTGGGGAGGATGGTTGTTTCAATTTGGAGATTAGGTGAGAAAATAATAGACTGAATTTGTATTTTTAAATTTTTTAAAGTTGAGTTTAGAGAGAAATAGAAGAAGAGAAAAATGCAGGTTTCTGGTTTTCTGGGTTTTATTATTCATCTTCCAGATTGTTTGGATTTAAAAAATAATAATAATTATCTCTTCTTTTTTAATTTTAATTTTTGTTAATAATTTTAATTGTATTTTAAACTCTTTAATTAAAGTTAAGGTCAAGATGGTCAATTTATATATTATGTCATGTTTGACCGTTAAAAAAAGTCAAAATGATCTATTTGATATACTTTTTAAAAGTCAGGGAAACTTTTGATAAAAAAAAACAAACTCGTTTAAAATATTGATCATTCAGAAAAATGTAGGGACCCAACTGATAATAACCTTAAAATTAATGCTTGCATCTATTATAAATTTTAAAAACTTAATGTGCAATTATGTTATAATTTTATTTTATCAAAAAAAAATGAGATTATAATTTATTAATTTTAGGCAATCCAAAAAAAAACAATTAGGATGTTAAATAACATGAAATATTACATAAGTAGCATGATGTTTATGAGGAAATAGCATTTTTTTTAACCCAAAAAATTAAGGGGGTTTTTATTTTTATCGAGAATTAGTGTTTTCATTGTTTTTACCAAACTTCCCGCTGAAAAGATAAATTTACCCATACCTTTTCTATTTTTTTTATTTTTTAAAACTAATTTTCTTTAAAAAAAAAACTTTTAAAAAAATTTATTGAGGTATGCGCATCCTCCAATAGAGGTTTCGAGCTCCATTGGAGGTCACCTTGACCTACATTGGTGATCTGTGAGACCTCCAATGGAGGTCTAGACGACCTTTGATAGAGGTTTGAGACCTCCAATGGAGGTCACTTGCCACATCAAAAAAAATATAAAAAGAAAAAAATTGGGAGACGAAGAATTCCAGATGTGGAAAAAAAATTCAAGATCTGGAAAGAATTAAACACACCAGTCTTCAACTAAACACGCCGATCTTCTTCAATTAAACATACAATTCTTCTTCTATTAAACACACCAGAACGGTGGTGTGTTTAATTGATGAAAACTGGTGGCGTGTTTAATTGATGAAAACTGGTGTGTTTAATTGATGAAAACTGGTGGCGTGTTTAATTGATGAAAACTGGTGTTGTGTTTAATTGAAGAAAACCTGTGTGTTTAATTAAAGACTGGTGTGTGTAATTGAAGAAGACTAGTGTGTGTAATTGAAGTAGACTGATGTGTGTAATTGAAGACTGGTGTGTTTAATTTTTTCTAGATCTGGAATAATTCTTCTTCTCCTTCTTCTTCTCCTTCTCCTTAGATTGGAGGCCCGACCTACATTGAAGGTCGGCGAGATCTCGCTTGGAGGTCTTCTTTTTAGATTGGAGGCCCGACCTTCATTGGAGGTTTCTTTTTCTTCTTTTTCTTCTTAGATTAGAGGCCTGGCCTCCATTGAATGTCGGACCTCCAATAAAAAAATATAAAAAGTTTTTTTTTTTTACAAAAAAAAAATTTATTTCAGAAATCATTAAGGGTATTTTTGTTTCATCAATGGAAAGTTTAGTAAAAACGATCAAAACATTAATGCTAGGTAAAAATAAAAATTCCACTAATGATATGGTTAGTTTCAATTTTAACCCGATTTTTATTATGAGTGAGTGTAAATGGTATAAATCAAATTGTCATTATCATTTTAAATCTCAAATTTGAAAATATTATTTCATAATTGTCTATCATTTTTGATAATAAATATGTATTGAGATTTTAAATTACTTTTTTTTTTCGAGATAGAGATTATAAATTGTTGAAAACATGCATCATATTCAAAATTATTAGATATACATACGTATATATATATATATATATATATATATAATACTTCTCTAATCAGGACCGTTTTGACTTTATAATTTCAGGACGTCCAACCACAGTCACGCATTCACAGTGGGCCCACAACCCCAAATTAACAAATACCCACACCTAAATGAATGTGTGGTTGTGGTTGGACGTCCTTAACTTATAATTCCATGACATCTTTACTAGAGAACCACTATATATATAGTCATTTTCTCTTCGATGCGCACTGTTATAAATATCATCAGTGCATTGCATGTTGTCCATAGATTATGGATAAATACCGACAAGTGCATACAGACCGGGTCAAAACAATTGAATCTAATGACCCATATGCAACGCACTGATAAATATTTATTGGTACACACTGAGGTGAAAATTTTCCTATATATATTGTAATTTTTCAATGATGACTTTTTACAATACACACTCTAAGCACATTTGATGTAATTGGAACAAATTTGAACATGATTTTGATGTATATGATGTGAGTTTTCAATTTTATTAGATTTAGGAAAAAAGATTATCAATTGTGGTCAAATACAAAGAAAATAGAGTGAGGAAGATGAGGATGGAAGTTCAGAAAGGAAGAGGGTTGATGGATTTCAGGTTGCTATGTCTTGAAACCATACACTACAAGAAAATAAGTTATTCATCACATGTCATCTATCACGGGCTCTGAAGCCCATGTTTGAAAAACAATATTTTCCACGAGCTTTTAAAGCCCGTGGTTGATATACACTTAAAAATTATTGACAATAAACATTTATATGCTCGTGTTAGATATATGTTAACTATTACAGGTAAATATTGACCCGTGACAGATATGTCATTTTTTCTATTGAAATAAGAAATCCCTAAATCTCAAACTCAAAATTGTCAAAAAAATATAAACCCTAGACCCAACTAATATCATATTATCTTAATTCGTAAGACTTATCCATATGTCTAAAAAATTAAGGACTTATAAGACTTTAGATAAAAAAAACAAACAGCCCCTTAGTGTTTATTTGTTGTTTTTAGACACTTATTTGTTATTTGAGTTTATTTAGATCTTTGGTGGATGTGATTTTAAGTCTTGTAGGGTATTTAAATAATTTTGGGGCAAGTTTGCAACTTTTTTTATTTATGGGTTAATTATGCAATTTCAATTCAAAGAAGGGCAATTTTGTTAAAAATCGTATATACATACACACATATACATGGGAAGAACTCAATGGAGGTCATGGAGGCTCCCATTGGCCCACCGAAAAAATATTAATAGTTAAAAAATAAATAAATTAAAAATGTGTATTTTACATTTTAGGTCTATCTATTTTATGTTTTTATAATTTGACATCCCAACTCTAGACTCTGGTTCCACCCTTATATATATATATATATATATATATATATATATATATATATATATATATATATATATACACACTCATGCGCACAATCAATTTTGTGAAAAGGAAAAACATAAAAAGAAATTGTAATAAAATCTCAACCACAAAGATTAGTCGATTTTGATTTAGTGGTATATCACTTGCACTAATGGGGTGTACACCAAGTCATATTCGCTCTGTAATTCTTAAATTAATTATACTAGTTTAAAAGACAAAATGTGGTTGGTCTAGTGGTATACCCATCACACCCATGCTATCAAGTTGTGGGTTTGAAACTCTCCCCCTCTATAATTTTTAAATTAATTTTAATAGTTTTCAGGAAATTTTTTGAGGACAATAAGTTTAATGAAATCTACCTATGAATAAAATTTGAGAATTTTTCAAGCATGATAAATATTTATCCTTTTTTTTTAAATATGAAGGTAACATTAAGAAAAATAGTTCTAGTATTCAAAAAAATATCAAATTTTGTTCAAAACTATAATTCATTAAAATGATCATTTATAAATAAATTCATATTAAAATTAAATACGATTTTATCAAGGTATTTACCGAAATTAAATTAAAGGATCCTTTATAAAAGAACACACACATATATATAAATATATATACGAAAATTTTTACATAAGTGCGCACTGATGAAATTATATAATTACATTGAATGTGAACCATTCGTTTTACATACTTTGACTTGGTATGTATGCACTTGTCAAATCTCTTTTATAAATGAGTGACTCACATTTAATATCCTTATATAATTCCATCAGTGCACACTAATAGGAAAAAGACTGTATATATATGGTGGTTCTCTGGTAAGGATATCCTGGAATTATAAATAAAGGACATCTAACCACAGCCATACGTTCATATTGAGTGTGTGTATTTATTAATGTGAGGATGTAGGCCCACTGTGAATGTAGGACTATGGTTGGATGTTCTAAAATTATAAAATCAGAACTGTCATGATTAGAGAAGTATTATATATATATATATATATATATGGGAAAGAAGTTATGAACAAATAACAACTTTTGAAGTGATGCGGTCATGAAAAGTTCTATATTCTAATTTCTGCCATCTATCAAATTGATGCCAAATTGACCATGCATCATTTACCTATTCCACATCATATATATGCTCATTAGTCATTACTATACAATACTATTCACAACCATATAGTATATAGATATTATTTATTATTATTTTTTTGATAAGAGTATAGTATATAGATATTAGATAGAGAGAGAAAAAAAAAAGAGAATGTGGGCTTTCACACGTACCTTGTGACATTATATGCCCTTTGTCGTTTTCCTCCGTATATTCTGAAAACCAACAAACTCTTTGACTTGCAGCTTCTCTTTATGAGATATTGAGATTTTCCCGCCTTCACATGCAAAATTCCTCTCCCTCTCTTTCTCTCTCTTAATCTCATTTTTTTTTAATATACTCAATTACTTATGGAGTTATGAGTTGTTACTAATTGATATTTAGAGAGAGAACTTGAATCCACGGTCTCATAATACAGTAGTAAACGGATATTATAATGGTCTGATCTCAGTTTATTAATATTAATCGTTATACGCTATTTTCTTGTTTAATAATTAAAGTTGGTTTTCTTGACTAAGTGGAAAAGGCTCACTATCTCTCAATTGCGACTCCCAAAATAAAGACTTAAAAAAGTATATAATATTCTATTAAGAGGGGGAAAAATATAATATTATTTAATAAAAATAACATTTTTATAAAGTTTAGGATTACGACAAACGAAGAGTAGAGAGGAATTCGTGCCCATTGACTAATCCAAATACAGTACAGTACATGCACTGGTTTTTTTTTGTGGTTATCGCTCTTTGTTTGATTGAATCCTGACCGTCCAATATCGGTGAGGGTATTGATTTTGTGATTCTTGTCCGTATGACGTGGCAAATTGAAAGGTGCCCGACCGGGATCCGTGAAGGGCAAGATGGAGATAGATTATTGCTTTTAGGTTTTGGCCTATCTAAGTCAAACCTTATTATCTTTTGTCTTCAGATTCATGGCCCATTATTCAGTTCATAAATGACAATATTACCCCTTCATTTCCTTTTATTACTCTTTTATTATATTATTATTAACTTTTTTTTTTGTGTTTATCACTTTGATTTTCTTGTACACGTTTGGTTGCTCAGACATTAAATATTTATTAGGTTTATACTTCTGTTCAACATTGACTTATTAATTAAAGAACATTGTATTGTACTAATATACACGTATACTTTGCATGTGATTGTATATAAATTGTATATTTAATTATATTAAAATAAAATTATTATTTTTTTATATGATCACATATAAATTGTATACAATCACGTATGAATTACATCTGATTGTTCCAAAAAAATATATAATCAAAATAAATGCAACTATCATTAAACTGACTGAATTAGTTAAGTGATTTATGCTGATCTCTCACTTGAACAATTTTTTCAACCATCATTGTCAGTAGAATTAGATTAGACATTTGGACTTGTCTAGAAATTTGACAAGTATGACATGTATTGAATCCCAAAGTCTTCTTATGCTGTTAACCCAAAAAAATTCTCCTCACACCCATATTTTGATAAAATAACTATTATAACTAAAATATTCATACTTAAAATTACTTAAAAGGACAAAATTATTTAATTAAAAAAAAGTTACCCACCATCCACCCATCTTACCCATCACAAACAATAAATTATATCCAAAATCAAAACCAATATTTCAATCCTACTAAAAAAAAACTATATTTCAATCAAATATATAATTATCCAGGTCAGATATCTCTAGCATCTACTACCTATGATGTTAGAGAGGTAACTTGATCATCGGGCCTTCAAATCAATCTCAGTGGTGCAAGCTCAATTGTATCAGAGCGAAAGAAAAAAGAGAATTGAAAATCAAAAGTATAGTCTTTTGCTTCCAAGGCTTGTGATGAATTTTTGTTGTTGAGTAATTGGCACTAAAGCTCATGAAGTATACATGAATTTGTATATTGACCCGTACACTTTTTTTTTTTTTAGATATTAAATCCTACGAACTATCGTTTGTTGACAAATTATTGAGTTTATTCTCCCTTAGAGTGGGCATATACAATCGAGTTTTACCAATAAATGATAGTTCGAAAGGTTTAATTTCTAAAAAAAAGTTTATGGACATCATGCAAATTCATATATACTTTATAAGGTTGCTGCCAATTACTTTTTTTTTTCTTAAAAGAAATTCTTATCAACTTCTATCAACCATAAATAAAAAAGTTCCTTTTTTTATGTATTTGACTTTCGAAAATATTTGATGAACTGTACAAAATTTATGGGATTTTAACCCCATTTTGACTAAAAACAAAAGGGACAAAGTGTTGGCAAAAAGAAAGAAAGAGAGATTTGTTTTCTCTAGATTTCATTAGATGCGAATACTTATTAAATGAGTTTTAAGAGAAAAATAATATGTAGAGTTTTTAATACTTAATAGGGGTAGTTTTGGCATTTAAAAGAGGTAAATAGTAAATAGAAAACTTTAAAATTTAAAATGGGTGTGAGGATAATTTGTTGGATGAATAGAGCCACTCTTATAGATAATGCCATGTGCATATGATATACTTTAATAGCAAGTAGTTATTATATAAAGTTTATCATTTTTTTAAATTCAACTACATTACTTTATCAATAATGTTAAAGGTTTTTTTTATAGGACATTCTTCAATTTTTTTTTCTTCAAATGAACTATTCTTAGTAATTTTAGTGGTTCAAACTTTAAATATAATTAAATTATTTAATATATATAAAACTAGATATTCGTGGGATTTAAAAGAGTTAAAGTAGTCGTTTTACTAATATATAACTAAAATAAATAAAGTTAATTTAGTGATAAACTTGGTGTGGCTTTAAATGTGAAAGAAAAATATATCATGTCAAGATTCAAATATATATATGATAGAATGCAATAAAATAAAATATAAAGTTAATTTATTGATTAACTGGTATTAATGTTGATGGAATAAAGAAGTTTTCAGCTATTTGAATTTGAAATACTTACATTTTATTTAGGGTACTTTTCCAAATGGCCATCTCACTCAAAAAGGACTTGAAATTGAATCTCGAATAGGTTTTGTAATGCAAAAAAAAAAAAAAAAGGAATAAAAATTTAAAGGGTAGAATTGTCAAATGAAGAAAACGGGAATAAGGGTGTCTACCAATTTGGTGGGCATAGGTGCTGGATCCAAACAGAGGGTTGATTGACTAAACAACGAAAAGGAGTAAGGGACAAAAGCATAGCTTAAAGCCAACTCTAGTGTTTCCTATATTGACCCTAACCTTTTTCTTTAAGCTATATGAGGATTCGATTGTCATTTCAACAAAAAATAAAGTCCAAAAGTAGAAAACCGTATGAGTAGACCCCAGAGAGACTTACCTGGCATCTGAGGTGGCACCCATCCCCTTGAGAAATTGCTAAACGCCAGGTGTAACCGTCAACCGAGAGCCAACAACTGCACACAACAGAAAACAAATTAAATTATGAAAACAAAAACAAAAGCAACAAAAAAAATCACACCCACTCTCTCTCTAAAAAAACAAGTCAGATATATAAAAATGAAAAATAAAATAGAAAACAGTCCCCAGTCCCCCTCTGTCTGATTGCTTTCTCTTTCTCTTTATTTATTTGAATTTCTTTTCTTTTTCAAACTTTAGCTCAGGTACGCTTGAGGCTTCTCATAAAATTTTCTCAGCAACCAAACAGGAAGGATTAAGGAAGAAGGTATTGGTGTGAATCAAATGTGATGGGAAGTGGACTCTCTTCACACCTCTTCCCTTGCTTCAAAGCGGTTAACCATACCAACCGGACCACAAACCAACCGGACCCGAACCACCAACCGGACCTGATCTTCTCTTCATCTGAGCCGTTGGATGAAACCCTGGGACATTCTTTCTGCTACGTTCGATCCTCAAACCGCTTTCTCTCACCCACTCCTTCTGATCGATTCGTCTCTCCTTCCAGCTCCCTCCGCTTCTCTCCGACCCGAACCGCACCCGCCCCGCGTCCGACCCTACCCGAGACCAGCTTCAAGGCCATCTCCGGAGCTTCAGTCAGCGCCAACACCTCTACTCCCAGAACTGTCCTCCAACTTGACAATATTTACGACGATGCCACTGAGACTACACTTACTGGTGGTTTTGGTGTCAAGAACAGTATCGTCAATGTCCATGGTTTCGAGAGCACGTCGTCATTTAGTGCTTTGCCTCTCCAGCCAGTGCCACGTGGCACCGGTTTTGAACCCTCTGAGCGGGGCCCTTTCTTCCTGTCCGGCCCGCTCGAGCGCGGCGCATTGTCGGGACCACTCGATCAGAACACCGGCCCCGATTCCGGCAGCCACGTCCACTTCTCTGCCCCGCTCGGTGGCATTTACATGAGAAGGAAGAAAAAGAAGACGGGCATTTTGGGGATTTCAGCTGTCCGTAAAGCATTCTACCGGAACTTTTCGGAGAAGAAACGGCCGTGGGTGGTGCCGGTGCTGAATTTCGTTTCTCGGAAAGACAACAGTAACAACAACAACGTGGATGCGGAGGTCGCTGACGTGTCGAAAAACGAGAGGGAAAATGAAAACGTGCAGTGGGCGCTGGGTAAGGCAGGTGAGGATCGCGTGCACGTGGTGGTGTCGGAAGAGCAGGGGTGGTTGTTCGTTGGAATCTACGACGGCTTCAATGGCCCGGATGCGCCTGAATTTTTAATGGGTAATCTTTATAGAGCTGTTTATAATGAGTTACAAGGTTTGTTTTGGGATGTTGAAGAGCCAGACGAAGCTATCGAGATTACTCAGGAAACTGTCACTCAAAGTGACACATCCTCCGTTTTGGTTGGAGAAAATGAAACCAACGACAGGGAGAGAGCCAAGAGAGTGACTTTTGAATTGGAGGGGACGGAGAATAGGAGGAGGAGGAGGCTATGGGAGTTTTTGGCTGAGGATGATCCTGAAGACGGTCTAGATCTTTCTGGCTCCGAGAGGTTTGCCTTTTCAGTTGACGATGCAATTAGTGTCAACAATGCCGGATCAGCTGTGAGTAGGAGATGGTTGTTATTGTCAAAATTGAAACAAGGGTTGTTGAATAAACATAAGGAGAGTGGTCATGGAAGGAAGTTGTTTCCATGGAGGTTTGGATTGGAAGAGAAGGAGAAGGTTGAGGTAGAGGAAAACCAAGTAGAGGAGAGGATTGCAAAGACTGTGAAAAAGCGAAAAGAGGGTCCTGTTGATCATGAATTGGTTTTAAGGGCGTTGTCGCGGGGGCTAGAACTGACTGAGCTAGCATATTTAGATATGACTGATAAGGTTCTTGATACAAATCCAGAGTTGGCGTTGATGGGTTCATGTCTGTTGGTTGCATTGATGAGGGATGAAGATGTGTATGTGATGAATGTGGGTGATAGTAGAGCAATTGTTGCTCAGTATGAGCCAGAGGCAGTTGGATCTAGTGTGGTGATGAAAGGACAAGGGGACAATGGCTCAAGTATGGAGGGCATAGTTGAGGAGTTGTCGGAGCCTCTGAATCAATGCGGAAGTAAGTTGGTTGTGAAAGACAATCCTGCTCAGGCAATGAAATTGACTGCATTGCAGCTTTCAACCGATCACAGCACCAGCATTGAAGAAGTATGTATCTGACACTTTCGTTCTCTTCGATCGTTTATTCTGCATCTTGTATTTGGAAATGATCAGCTAGTTACTCTGCTTTATTATGTTATGATATATTTGGTTTGATTGACTAGTATTATGTCCATCCTGAACATGCTGTTTGTTTTAGAATGTATTGGCTAGATTTGTGTTGCTTGATGATTTACTCCAATTTGAATTATGTAGAAGCTTAATGTCTCTAATTATTATGGGTGTAGTTGAATACTAACTTTTGTTTTGATTTGAACATTTGTTGGTATGCAAATTTTTAGGAAATTACTGAGATCAACGATAACTTTACCTGTCAATAACTGTTCAGTTGGTTTTGTCACATTAATAGCTTCAAGTAATAAACCAAATTTTCATAAAAAGAATTTGAGAAACTTCCAGTAAAGAAACATTCACATGCCTTTGGCATGAGAAAAGTGGGACCACTGTTTATATCCTTTAGGTATTCCTTGTCTTCCCAGGATATATGTATCATGTATGTAATGTCCTCGAATTGTTACTGGTTTAGCAAACAGGACAAGGATCTTCCTTGAGATATTGAATTCTCAATTATATGCGATTCAACTGAATTCTGCTCTTATGTGCACCGGTCTATAATCTATATACTTCTCTGACATTAACACTATCAAAGATAAAGGGATGTCTTAAAAGTCATGCTCATTGAAACGTTATCCTCTATGATTCATTGATTCCATGCCTCATTATCTTTTGATTGCTATATCCTAAGGATTTTAAGTAATGTTTGCTTATTTATTGCCTGCTTATGCTTTTTGATCTTACTCTTAGGTCTCAGTGTCTGTAAGATCAAGTGTGAGGCCAACTCTTGATATTTTGAGGGACATTCCTCTGGACATTCTTCTAGCTAGATTACTATCTTTCACTTCTATGGCAACATATTCGATCCCTTATTGCTCTCTCCATCTTAGTTATGTCACGAGCATCACTTAAACATGTGTACATAAGGTGTATCAAGTACTTCATGCAGCTTTTTTATTTTCTGGAGATATATTGTTGGGACAAACTAATAATGTGCTATACATGCATCCTTGAATAGGTAAATTAGAGCAGAATTTATGTTTAGTGATCAATCTTATAGATCGGTTATTTTGTAAACATTCTTATTTTTTAGCCTTAAAAAATGCAAAATATCCTACTTTACCTAGAATTAGCCAGTTGCAGCATAAAAAACAACCATAGCATATTGGTGCGAATCTGCAATCTGTAGCACATGATTTTCAGACTTTCAGTTGTTTAAATGAGCCCCCATTGTCTTGTATTTTGGTCAAGGTGGCATAGATATGCTAATTTATTTTTGTTTAACTTAGGAATACATGTTCCTAGTGAAAGTGAGCAAGAATATTTGAGCAGCTTCCTCTTACCTTCGCTAATTGCTATTAGTCAATTATGTGCTTGTTAGTGTGTTCTTTCTCCTTTAACAAAGAAGGAAGAGCCAATGCTTCCTTGTAACTTTATTTTCTTAGCTAGGCATTTTCTTGGTTGTTGGTTCTCTCCTTCAATATATACACTGAATATTTGTGATAATAGTTCTTGAGATAGTCGTTTGTCAACTTCTCGATCAATATTAGTCTTTTTTTAGTTGCAAATTAAGATCTTCTAAACTTTTTATTCAAGTATTTTCCCTCTAAAGGTTGCTTCCGGCTTCTGTTTTATTGCAGAATGCAGGAATATTTGGGTTTGAATCTTAGAACCATTTTTCTTTACAAAGTCAAATGGAAAAATGAACTCCTTTGCTCATATTGCTTCTGCTTTTGGTTTGTGGTACCTTTGAGTTGTTACTATATTTTTGAAGCAAATTATGTAGGACATGCGTTTCTAATCTTTTTTATTATTTTGGTTTGGAGTTGCGTTGTGGTTGTCACCACTGAAGATGTATGTTAGCTAGAGTTTTAGCTTTAATCCTTGACTGGCAAATTTTTGGCTATCTTTCTTTGTCTGGAAAATTTGTGGCTGTCTTTCTTTGTCTGACATATCTGTTGCGTTCCTGCAATCCAGTCAATTACTGATTACCAAAATGTTATACCTAAATCTTATTCTTTGTGAGGATGTATAGTTTTTATGTACAGATGCCTATGAGTGTAATGTGGTCCAGTGCCATAATGAAACATTTCCTGTCATATATTTTGTACTTGCCAGTAATAGCTTTTGCACCATCATGACCTGATGTTAAAGTAAACAGGGGAAAATCTTTAATGCTCTTCTATGCATGCGCTTTATATATTTTTTTTCTCTGGAATCCAGGACCAAGCTAGCATTTTGCAAATTTAGATTACCGTTCTTATGTCTTATAGCATATTATATCTTAAGATTTTTGATTTGATAAATGATGTCTGTTAGTTTCAAGCCTTTTGTGGAAGGGATGTGGAGATTGAAAGTTTAGTATGGATAATAAATCTTGGCCTTGAAGGATCATAAGAATGACTGAGAGCCTATTTAGAGTTTTTTAAACATGATACTGAAAATTTCTTAACTGCATTCATGTCTTCAGTCTTCACTTGCCTAACTGTAATTTTTTAAGGAGTAAAAAAGTATTAGGAAGGTTGCGAAATTTCTGGTTGAAGCTCCTTCAGATGGCAGTTTATAAAAGTTTTTGACTGGTTGAAAGCTTAATGTTGGGATTGGCTCATATAATGAGAGGATAGTTTATTGATGTGAGATGGAATAGCTCTTGATTGTGGATAAGATTTTTATCTTTGGCTCTATCATTTGAGTATGTAGTCAGCTGTATGTGGCCTAAGACATGCATGTTGGGTCAAGGAGGTATTGTTTTCAGACTTATCATAGAAGTACAGAATAATAGAATATTAAGCCACTGTTAGTGTGTTTGGGTGGTGGTTTGTGGTTGTTAACAGGCTAATTAAGTAAGGGTGTGAACCTGTTTTGTTGGAATATTGTGTGGTATTGCTGAAAAGACTATATGATGGGGTTTGATGATTGAACTTTGAACTCTTCAACAGACTTTAAAGATAGCAACACATACAATTATATTATAAAACTGGTAGTAGGCTAACTGGAAATATTACTGGTGTTTAACTGAAAGGGGAAGTTTCATGTCCAACAATATGTTGCACCCTTCTTCCCACCAACTAGACATCAATCAGGTGAGTCATGAGTACTAGCTGTACCCAGATTGTGACAATCAGGATTGGTCTTCATGGGTACCGTAGAATATGTTTAACATAAATGGACAGCTAATCAATACTTAATTGTCTATTTTTTCCCTTTTTCTTTCTAATTATGTTTTGAAGTTTGCTGCTATGCTGTGGTATATATAGTGATTTAGTTCCTAATTTGTGAAGTGTCAGTTGACATGTAAGTCAAGCCCAAGGGATAACGACCATATCTAGTAAAATTTTGATCAACATATGCAAAGAATTGATTTTGTTTGATAAATTTATGATTATGTATTCATCTGATTTTGTTGTGCTGACTGGTGCATTACTACGACTTTGCAACGTTATGTGATTTTTTTTTTCTTTGAAAAAAGTAGTTGTTTTAGTTCGGAATGGTTTTGCATATTCTTGCAACTGATTGCTAGTATAATCTATCATATCTTGTAATATGAAGGTTTGGATGCTGACAATACTAAATAAATTTATTGGAAAATAGATAGATAAAATTAAGATCCAATAAGAAAAAATATAGAAGCACAATTGCGAATTTTTCGTCTTAAAGTAGATAATTTACTGTCCCTTTCTTTTTTACAATTTTCGAAATCATAACCTTAGTCATCTCTGTTATGGAAACAGGATTAGCATTATTAAGCATGTTTTTATATCTAGATGATTTATGTTGCAAACTTCCTTTTGCCTTCTTTCTGCATTTCTCTACACACACACACACAGAAACACGCAAATGCAAGCACATTTTGCTATCTGCACAGACTCGGGTTTGCATGGTCTTGAGTGAAAATTGTTGTCTTTCATTCTTTTCAATATTGAGTCAGCCCAACAATTATTGCATATTTTGGGACAGTGATCTTCTTCCTATTGATGGCAATTGAAGTTCATTGCTAAAAGTTGGTTTTTCCACAAAGCTATTCTACTTTAGCAGATTGATACCTTGCAATCAAAACACTGACATAGTGTTTGACACCCATTTTTGTTCTTGCACACCTATACATATGTTATGTATTAATGATGATAAATATTTCAGTATCCTGTTTGGGTTTGTTTTTTCCTTTTCTGTTTCCCTTAACTGTGATAGGCTGATAACTGCTATACTTAAAGAAACTTTATCGTCATGTTACTGATGAGTGGCAGTGCAGGTTTGCTAAAAGCTTTCACTCTTTGATCCAATTATGCAGGAAGTCATAAGAATCAAGAACGAACACCCAGATGACAGTCAATGTATTGCCAATGATAGAGTGAAAGGCCGTTTGAAGGTCACCAGAGCATTCGGAGCAGGCTTTCTGAAACAGGTGTGTCAAAAATGCATTATTGTAATTTTTTGCTTATGGATCTCCAATATAAAGTACATCTGCTTGATAAATTCGTTTTTTGGGAATCTGCATCACAGTGATATAAAATATTTTGTTCTTAAGTGGTTAGTTTGTTAGTTTCTAGTGAAGATTGTATATTCATCATGATTAATGTAAATCACTGTGGCATACAAAAAAGTAAGACACATCATCAATTTTGTATCATATCATGACTATTGCAAGAGAATTTAATCTTGATAATAATTTTCCCCGGGCATGTAAAGAGAAAAGGAAAAAAGATTACAAACTTTTAATGAGAAGTACAGAAGTATATTTCTGCATGCATTTTTCTAACTTGAATTCTTCCTAGACATATGCTTCAGAATATTCTTGTTCCTCTTCTATGCGTTTGTTTTATAAGTTATCCTCTCAAAAAGCCTAACTTGAATTCTTCCTAGACATATGCTTCAGAATATTCTTGTTCCTCTTCTATGCGTTTGTTTAATAAGTTATCCTCTCAAAAAGCCTGATTGCACATCATTTATTCCCTCCCTTTCTCTTTGTTCTTTTGGGAGCAAAATTATATCTCAGATTTCGGGTTATATTTTTAATATTTCCTAGTTTCAGCTTTGTCTGTGTCTATATATATATATATATATATAGAGAGAGAGAGAGAGAGAGAGAGAGAGAGAGAGAGAGAGAGAGTGTTTCTGGTGAGGGATCCTGGATTTGTCGAAATTTCCGGGATCCCTAACAAAGCTCACACAATTGTTGAAAAGAGAGAGGGGAAGAGAAGGTCCCACATGGAAGGTCATCAGATGAGGTGAGAGAAAGAGTGACGTGGAGCATAATTTGAGAGGTGTGATGGAATGTGGATCCCAATTTTTTTTTCTTTCCAAATTGTATCAGATTTTTTTTTGGATGTTGGGATGCCTCATGGGCCTCACATGAAAGCTAATATATATATATAAATTATCAGGTCTGGTATATCCGAGAATATTATCGAGAAATAGTGTAAATTTTTTTAAACTAATTTTCGGTAACAAGAATTAGTGTAACAGATAAGTGCTGTATATATATAGATAGATCCCATTTCCAGGATCCTTTTTGGCCATCGGATCGGATCAACCCAATGGCAAAAAAAAGTCTGATACAGTTCGAAAAAAACAAAAAAACAAAATGAAACCCACATTCCATCACACCTCTCAAATCATGTGTCCCTTCTCTCGTTCTCTCACCTTATCCGATGACCTCACATGTGGGACCCTCTCTTTCCCTCTCTTTCCAACCGTTGGACTGAACCAAAAGGGATCCCGGAAATTTCAACAAATCTGGGATCCCTCACTTGAAAGTGTCTCTCTCTCCCTCTCTCTCTCTCTCTATATATATATAATATAGATTATGTATACACACACATATATATTACATGTATGCATGTGTATACATCATATCTGTTGTATGCCTCATGTCATGTGAATAGCATTACAAGTTCACAAATCGTTCACTCCTAGAGTCACCATAAGCAATCGGCAGTAATTATATCGAAGGTATATATCCAGTATGTTAGTAATTTTTTTTTTAAATTAATCAGTTTTTAATATTTTTTTGAAATATTACAGTAATTTGGGATTTGGGGGAGGGGGCATACTTGAACCCACAACCCCATGGTGAGGTGTGAGAGGCAAACCGCCGGGTCAACTCATCTTGTCAAATTAATCAGTTTTATGGTCATAATAAGTTCAATGATTTTTTTTTACCCTTTTAAAAATTCATCTAATAAGTTAGTATTTTGAAGGAACAAAACAATTTAGATAACAATTTGATGGCATCTTGATGCAGCCCAAGTGGAATGATGTATTATTGGAAATGTTTCGAAACGAGTATATTGGTACTGCTCCGTATATATCCTGTTCACCTTCTCTTCGTCACCATAGACTCGGCCCCAGAGATCAATTTTTGGTTCTTTCATCCGACGGCTTGTATCAGTATCTTAGCAATCAGGAAGTGGTTTCTCATGTTGAGAGTTTCATGGAGAAGTTTCCAGATGGTGACCCTGCACAGCATCTGATAGAGGAGCTTCTTTTCCATGCAGCTAGGAAAGCCGGTAAACTCTTCATTCTCTTGCATGTCATTTATTTGCTTAATATGCTAATTTTTTTGCTGCTCAGACAAATATCGAGAAGTAGTTCTGAGATCAAACTATAAAAGTTAATTCACATACCAGGTATTGGTTGCTTGGTAACAATACAACAGCGTCAATACCCAACTCTTTGTCAATGTCAGTGCTCTGGCATAAAACAGAATGAGACCAACAGGATTAACGCATTGATTCATGTTTTCCTGAATTGTCTTTGAATTGATTATTGTCATTTGTGGTATGGTGATTGTAATTCATGTGTTCCTGAATTGGTTGTTTGCAGGGATGGAGTTCCATGAATTACTGGACATCCCCCAAGGAGATAGGAGAAAGTACCATGATGATGTTACTGTTATGGTGGTATCACTTGAAGGAAGAATTTGGAAGTCATCAGGAAAGTACCTTTGAAATCATAAAATTAGTGACAAGTAGAAAGTGGTGTAGAAATTCTGATGCTGATCCATTTTTCATGGTTTGATAAGCGTTTTTGGGTCTTACAGCGAAGCATACAATGGATAGGGGACTTAGGCAGACTATGTTAGGTAATTGAGTAGATGATGCCTGAAAATTCATTTCAGGATAAAAGAAAAGGGAATGTGCAAATGGGTTGTTGGGTAATGCTCTTTAGGGACAAAAAGAAAAAGGAAAAAGGGGGACTTTTTTTGCTTTCAACTTTCATTTTCCTTATAAATTTTGTGTAGGTGGAGACTGGAGAGAGAGGGCCTCTGCATTCTCAGGCGCCTTTTTTTTTTTTTTTTTTTTTTCTTTTCTGTTTTAGAGTCGGAAAAAAATAGAGAAAGAAAATAGTTTGTAATTTGGTGGGGGGTGGGTACAGTTATACTTAGTGAACATGAACATTTCCTAGTCAAAAGCAAAAGGTGAGAATCTGTAATTTTGATGGTGGATTTCCGCCAATGCGGTTTACAAAGTTGGAATTTCCTTTTGAGATCCTTGTTTTTGTTCTGGGTCAATAAACAAGATACCGGTTCAGTACAGTTAAACCTTACATGGAATCCATTGGTTAAAAAAGACAAATGTTTTACAAATTTAAAATAAGGGAAAGTTTCATTTTATGCCCTATATTATGCCATATTGGTAAATCTCCCCCCTATATTTTGCTTAATGGCTATTTTCCCCCTCAAAACGAAAGTATTCGTCATGTACCCCCTTACCGTTTCCTTTTACGTTTAAACCTCTAACTTTGACAACATCAATTAATGGAAAGACTATTTTACCATTGAAAGAAAAAAAACAGTTGATTGTTTGAAATGAAAATACTTTTTTGACCCTTGATGAACCCAATCCATCCCTATCGTCAAAATGAACCCAATCTAGGAATACTTATCACAGTCCCACAATTCATCACTATTGTCAAAATATTCAACCCAGAAATTCAAACATAGAACTTCATTACACCATCATCAACAAAATCAAACCCAGAACATAATCATCAATAACACCACCATTATCGATCCAGATTCAACATCACTGATCCAGATTCAACACCAAAGAAACCCAGGCATAATCATCAATCTGATCCAAAGAAAAAACAATGGAGATCAAAAGAAAAAAAAATCAATGTTCTTTCCCCAAATCAAAACAAACCAACCACCACAAACCCGAACCACACCAACCCACCTTGAATCCTCGCCAGAAACCCTAACCCCTAAATCCATCAATCTTTAGTAACCCTAACTCTAAAATCCTACCAAATCCCTAATCCTCAAATCGGTCGAAATCCCTAACCCCTAAATCCGACAAAATCCCTAACCCCTAATGCCAACCACCCTCACCAGCAACCACCCCTACCAATAACGACCACCATGTGTGTCAGTCTTTTTTCAGCAGATGAGGTCGATGCTCGAATCCTCGCCGACGGCCAACCGATTGGCCCGAATCTGGAGAGAAAGAAGAGAGAGATGCGGGAAAAGAAGAGAGAGAACCGAGAAAAGAAGAGAGCCGATCTCCTCTCAGCGGAAGAAATCGTGGCTTCTCGCCAGCAACAGAATGAAGAAGACTAGAGAGTGATCGGAGAAAGATTGAGAGAGAGAGATGAAGAGAGAGAGAGATCAGATGAAGAGAGAGGGATAGAATTTTTATTTTTAATTTTTATTATTTTATTTGATTATTTTAGATATTAATATTTATTTAAATTAAATTTTTATTTTAATATTTTGTTTATTTAATGTTTATCCTGTTGTTAATGATTTTACCTTTTGTGCCCTCCTATATTAATTCTCATTATTTTATTTATTAAAGTTACCATATTGCCCTTCGAGTCAATGTCAAGAGAACAGTCAATTGGACATTTTAACGGAAAAGGTAACGGTAAGGGGGTATTTGACGAATACTTTTGTTTTGAGAAGGGAAAATAACCTTTAAACAAAATACAGGGGGGAGATTTACCAATATGGCATAATATAGGGGGGCAAATGGTACTTTCCCTTAAAATAACTATCCTGTAATTATTTTAAACTAAACAATATCCCCATTTCCTGCTTTCAATCTTTCACAAGTTAGGAATCTAAAATTGAAAATGAATGGAAATGAAAATAAGGGGAAAAAGGTTTGATCATGATCCCGATTGTTGGACCAGTTTGTTCTCACCACCATTGTATTTCTTAAACTGGTAATGAATTCTTGAAAACACAGTGGATTCCCATTAAACTGTGGAAGCAAATTACAGTTTTAGAGCAGAGGAGGTGACCATTTATGCTGTAACAGCAGAAGGTATTCTTGATTGCACCCATGAAACTAGATCCTCTCTGGTTGCCACAAAACAACCAGCTCTCTCTTCACTTTGCGTAAATGGTGCAGCAAGTTTCTTTACGTGAGAAGCAAATGATGTGGCCAAACCTTGTGAGAATTTGTGCGTTCCTGTACCGGTTTGAGCCAAAAATAACTCCGGTAAAGCCTCTTCACGCCCAACAACTTTGGCCAGAGTCCCCATCCACTCTTCAAGAGCGGTATGCGCTGCACCGATTGACAGTGAACGCACATCAAGACTCCATTCATCCACAGTTTTGTTATGTAAACCGGGGTATAATCCATACAAGTTGCCCAGATAGAGAAGCTCGTGCGCTCTCTCGTGAAGATTTCTGTTTCGACAGATATCGATCAAGCAATTACAGAAGGGCCTTCGGGCATCAACTGCAGTGTCCCTGATGACACTCTTAAACTCCTGCTTAACAGTCTCAAAACCTGTTTTCTTGTTTTCGATCAATTTCACCAGGGCAACCAACTTTGGATTAGCCTCCTGCAAACAAGTAACAACCTTACCAACATCCTCACTTGTCTCACACAGAGAGACGACAGACAACAGACAACCACAAAGCCTATCATCTGGTTTAACTCCTCGCTGAACCGAAACACCAAACACTCTAACCAAATCATCAATCCTCCTGGCCTTCCCCAAGCACTGAATTAAACAAGTACATCCCATAACATTGACCGCAACCCCCAACTCAGACATTTCTTCGAACATATACATTGCTTTATCAACATTCCCTCCACTCCCATATATATTCAGCATCGCTGTATAGCTATAACTATCGGGCTTACAATGCTCTGATGATTGTTTCATGTCCTCAAAGAGCCTCTCTGCCTCCTCTACCAATCCAATATCGGCGCACATATTCAACAAGGTGTTATACAAAATGAAATCCATTGGCCAGCTATTAGCTCTCATCCTCTCCCACAATTCTAAAGCATCCTTAGCCCACCTAGCCTTGCCGTAAATCTTGATAAGGGCAGTTAACGTTTTCTCATCTGGGGTTAACCCTGACTCCACCATTTCGTCAAATAAACTGCGAGCCAAGCCAGGCTTACCTGCCTTGCCCATTGCCTCCAACAACGTATTGTACACAACCACATTAGGTTGCACACCTAAAGATTTCATTTCTTGCAAAACATATCTAATACCATCATAATCACCAGTTTCACCAAACATTTTCCCCAAAACAGAGAAAGTGATGGCATCAGGTTTCCAGCCACTAGCAACCCCTCTCTCATACAAACTCAACACTTCCTCAACTTTACCAGATTTCGCATATACGTCTAAAATAGCAGAATATGTAACCTCATCAGGCATTAAACCAGTTTTATACATTCTCTCAAACCACTCTATAGCTTTATTAAACATATTGCATCTCTTTGCACAAGATATAATAGTAGAATAAGTAATGTTATCAAGCTCAATTCCATTGCTTACCATTTCATTAGCAAGTTGCTCAATTAGCTGGAACTGCCTCCCAAACCTGAGAGACTTCATGGTAACATTATAGAATATAGTTTCCATGGGAAACAGATTCTGGGTCTTGATCCAATTGAAGAAAAAATAACTCTTTGGCCAAAACTTCAAGCTGTTGAGTATCAAGAGAGCATTTTCTCTGGTGGGTTCAACTGGGATTTCATTCAAGGCAAGGGAGAGAGCTTCTTCAGAGTCGTCACAGTCGTTGAGCTTTCGTGCAAGGAGTTTGAGCTCTCTAACCTGAGGATTGTAGGAGTAAGGAGAGCGCTTATGCCTTTGAAGAGAAAGCACGGACCTTTTAGGCCTGGTAGGGTTGACCCATGTAGACTTAGGTTTGGATAGGAGTTGGGTTTGGTCTGGTTTGGTAGGAGAGAGTGTGGTTGTGGAGAGAGGCTTGAGTTGGTCAGACAAAGATGGGTTATTTGGTGATGGAGATTCTGGTAGATTTGGAGGAGGTTTTGGTTTTGGTTTTGAGGAGTGGCAAGAAAAGGTGAATTTTCTGGTGGAATTGGTTCTGAGTGGTTTGGTGAAGAAAGTGGTTCTCCTAGAATCTGATGGAGGTATAGAAAAATGGACATCGAGTGGTGTTGAGAGAGAAGCAGCAGCAGCCATGAGAGTGAGAGAGAGAGAGAGAGAGAGAGTTGGAGACTGAGGGGATTCAAGAGAAAAATGGGTTTCTGGTAATGCTCACCTTATCTCCTAAACCTTGTTATTTCATAAAAGGAAAACCGCAAGGCTTTTCTCGGCATTGTCTGCAAATGCCCAAGCCTTTTAATTATTCGGCTTAAAAACTATAGCATTTTAAAATCTCCCCTCATTATGACATGTGTACTTTTTACGTTTCCAGAAATTTTAAAATTTTAAAATTTTAATTAAATATTTTTATTTGTACCATAATATTTTATGAATTTTATTTTCTTAAATATTTTTTTTGAAACAATATTTTCTCAAATATTAATGAGTAAACCAGGAGACAAGAAAAATGAGAAGATATCTGGTTATATATTCCTCACACCAGCACAACAAGAATGTGGATTCAGGTAATCCCCCTCTTTAAACCACCACATGGTCGTGGACTTGTAGGTTCGTATCATCCCCACCCTAAGCCCCGAATTGGCGTTTACAGTCCAGTATGCTTACAGTCCAGTATGCTGTGCTGTCTGAGTCGTATAACTTATTAACTGCTGCCTTTTTAGCAAACACTATCATTCTTTCTATATATTCTTTTCTTAACTGTCGATAGAAACTTCCCACTTATTTTGTGTTTTGTTTAAATCGTTCAGGTGTTGGTAAACATATTCACTTTGCTGTGAAAATTTGACAAAATATTTATCTGTTAAACAAAACAACAGAATCTGATACACATCAACAAATTTCATTTCAAGACAATTCCTAGTCTCTTTCCTTTTCTATGTTTGCACGGTTAACCAAAGTAGGGCAATAAGGGCGACTTGTAACCGAATTGGGTGAGTAATTATTTAACTATTATTCTGATGAAACAATTACACAACAAAATTGAATATACATACCACCATCTATGATCCCCTCACTATGAGGGACTTCCATTTTTGGTTTCCATCAATTCTTTGACATGACTCTCAACTTGCTTTCTAACCGAAGGGTAAGGAAACCGCCCAATCACCTCAGCCCCAAAGGAAAAAACAAGGGCCTTTCTAGCTGTCTCCAAGTCGATACCTCGTGCTTGGAAGTAGAACAGTTGGCTTTCTTCTAGGTCACTTATTGCAGCCCCATGAGAGCACTTTACATTATCAGCAATAATTTGAAGATTGGGTTTGACATTTACAGTTGCCCGAGGTTCAAGGAGGAGACTCCTTGTTAGTTGTCCAGCGTCTGTTTGTTGGGCATATCTGCGTGATACAAGTATGGACAAAAATTCATATAATGGTCACACAGACTAAGAACTCACAGCCTCAAATTACTTTCCTGTTAGCAAGCAAGATACATGGAGTAATAAACAATTGAGACAGGACTGTAGCATTGAAAGCTATTAATTTATATTTAGTTTTTGCGAGTAATTTTACAAGAAAACATAATGGTAAAATTGAGTAGGGACTCCGACAAGGAGAACTGAGATTGTATAACCGGATGATATAAAATGGGAAACACGATGCAAATGATATTACCAAGTACTAGGAAAGCCATAAACAGAGGGATGTAATAGAATTACCTGTTGACTTTTACGTTCCCATCAAAAACAGCTTGTCCTTTTGAATGAGCCACTATACACTTGTGAAGTTGACGAGAACAACCTCGTGGATGGTCCAAGACTAGGCTACTATGTAAATCTTGTGTTTGATCGGTGACAGACAGATGAAATGTCGATAACTCTGTTACTGTGTCTGGGCCCAATTGTTGAACATGAATGTTGTGCCTGCTCAATTTTCCACCAGTACTTACCTCTACAAGCTCATAAGTACTAGCTGTTTCCTACAAATGACCAATTCAGCTTCATCAATTTACTACTGCTCAATAATTCAGCAGCAGTTAGAGGCTACAAAATATGGAGAATAAGCACAGAAGCCATGACAAAGAGGACATCCCATTGATCAAGTTATCATCTATATGCGAAATGATTACACTGATTCTACTTGCTCTATCTCACATATATATGCAAAATTTACACAATAGACTTTACTTTTGCCAATTAATTTCCTTTCTGAGCTCTTCTACATTCCTAGTGCAATAATTATTATCCTTTGACCATCAATCTTCTTCAGGTTTCAGTTCATTCAATATATGCCAGATGAAAACCACAAATTTGATTTCATTATGGACTTCTTTGCACTTATGTTTCAAACCCCAAATTTAAAAGAGCAATTGGCAATTCAATAAGACTAAAATCAATGATCTAAATGCAACTACAACAAAAAAACTGAAGAGATAAATACTGCACCATTATAGAGTATTTTGAACAGATTGCAGTTGAAAAGACAACACTCATCCTAATTGGTATGTTGGATTAAATGTCGGGAGCGAAACAGACAATAACTTAACTAGTCACTCCACTGTGAACCGGTACCCAGCCAAGTCACGGAATTACTACTGTTAACCAAATTGCACCACCAATAATCAGAAATAAGAAACACCAGGCCTTCTATACTACTTCTACAGAAGAGAAGGTGAATACAATCTCTAGTAGTGGTGGGAAAAAAAAGAACAGACTATTCGATTTTGATCACATCTGAAAACGATGAGGGAACTATAAAAATTAAGCTGTAGTCAAGCACAACTACATTTCACTTTCTCAACTGAGAAATCAAAGTTGTCATTTATGTAATTATTTAAGAAGAGTATCTATTGTTTAGGAAATTGACAATATATAGAAAATCTTAAAAGCTGGAGAAAAAAGCACCAAGATTATTTGATGATTTCTTTCCGAAAGAAGGCGAAAATTAAAAATGTAAAACCTGGGAGCAACACCCGACATTCAACAATCAATAAAACAAATAGAAATGGATTTAAACTTTGAGAAACAAAGAAGCTTTGACTATCTCTTCAATGAATAAAATGGGGCAGCTTCAAGTCACATGTCAAAAACTATATCATAGCTAAAGCCTACATTGAGCAATCAACATAAAATAACCAGTAAACTTACTAAAGCACAATACAGCCACATACAGATCATGTATCTATCTGTTTCACATTCAGAACTCAAATAAATATAAAAATTACCACAATTATAGTCATAAACATGTACACTGAACTTACTTTTATATTCTTGCAAAAACTAAACGAACTAAATGTAAGCTCTGCAACACTTAAATATGGTGATAGTAAATACAAGAATTTACCTGCTTCACAGAAGTCCACTTGATATGAGCAGCACCCTGTGACTGACTCTGCACATATGAATGCCTAACTATTCCCCCTACTCCGATCACAACCTCCAAAACCGAATTCGTCCAATAACACTCGTTCCCCTCTTTACCAACAAACTCCTCAACAATACCAACCTCTCCTCCCTCCTCCACCAATACAAATACTCTCGGATTCGATAATGGTAACTTCTTGGATACCTCATTGCCTCCCTCAATCGATAAATACCTCAAATGAATTGGATTCTCTACCCTACATCCGGCCGGAACATAAATAACCCCCAAATCCGGGGCTCCCATCCCATTAATAGACCAAAACAAGTCACCAAATTGGAATTCACCTACAAAATCACATACCCTTGTCGTAATGCTATCCGATAAACCTAGCAAGCTACCTACATAGACCCCATCAGGCAAATTAGACAAATTCGACAACGAATTGTGGATAAACCCATCAACAAAAACGAGATTGGGGAACTGGGTATCATCTGAAACAACCAATGAAGTTGAAGATCGAGAAGGATGAGATAATGGTTCGATTTGGGAGTTTTTGATAAAGGAAATATCAGTGAAGCGAAATGCCTCATCTTTGCGAGAAGGCCAAGGGGTTGAGAGGAGGGTTTGAGAAGAGAGGTCTCTGAGTTTCTGGAGAGGAGAAGATTGGGAAGAAGACGGCAGAGAGTCCTCAAGGGACTCAGCTAGTTGGAGCACAAATGGGTCTGAGAAAGCGGATTGTGGGGAGGTTGTTGGGGTGAATGTTTGGAGTAAAACTCTGGTTTTGATTGGTTTTGGTTTTGGTTTTGGTTTTGGTTTTGGAGTGAGTTTGGGGTTAATGTATGAGTGAAGATGAGGTGCGAAGAAAAGTGCAGACATGGATGATGGAGTTATGTGGTCAACAGAGATAGAGTTTGTGATCTCAAGTCTTTACCTAAAACAGAGTTCAACTGTTTGGGTTCTCGATTCTCTGCTTATCAGTATCATTTATGTTTTGGCAACAAAACAGGTTTTTTTTTTTTTTTTTTCAAAGTAAATTTTATTTATTTATTTTTATATTAAGGTGATTTAGGGTGGATTGTAAATGTTTTCAATTTTCATTTGATGTTTTTCAAAAAAAGAAAATGAAAAATGAAAAATGAAAAATGAAAAAAAAGTATTTCGCGGCTTATGCTAAATGCTCTATCCTGGAAATGAAATTGTTAATAGCCTAATAAATAAAAAATGTAATATAGAGTTGAGTGACGATATTTACAATCCTTGAAAATTGTATGTGTTTCCTAAATTATTATGTTTTTAAAAATCCAATAATACCTTTAAATAAAATTACTAAGAAGACTAACCATTTGTTAGTACACCCATCAATAATTATTAATTAGTTTCCTATTTAAATCTTTTATAATTTTTTTTCTTCTTAATGGTTTAATATTAATATACATCATAAAAACTCTTTCCATTTTAATAAACCCTAAATTCTCTTTTAAATATATTTTCAAGAGTCCATTTTTGCTCACCCCCCATAAAGGGGGGTGAGCATTACCTCCCTCCCCAATACATGACATGTGTCTAGAGAGAAGGTAATTTTTTGGACAAAAATACCCCTCATTGGACACATGTCATTTATTAGGGGGGGGGGGGGGGGGGGGGGGGGGGGGGGGGGGAAATACAAATTTATTGCTAAGTTTGAAAAATGAATAAAAATCGTGAAATAAATTTGGTTGTGAAAAAGTAAGTTTTAAATTAATTTTTATTATTTTTAACTCAAAGAACTAAATCATTATGTATATACACAGACTTTTAAATTAACTATATTAATATATTATCTATATTTTTTATTTCTTTTAAACACACTTTAGACTTTTATTAATTTATCAATATTAGATGTTCTTTCTTATAAATATATATTAGATGTTCTTCAATTTCATAGAACACCTGTTTTTTTTTTGAAATATCATTTAACCTCTATCTAATTCCACATCAATTGGGACAAGACATAAATCTTGTATTCCTACAACTCTCTCAAACAGAAAGTTGTTCTCAAATAAAAAAAAATCTTTAATTGGACTTTTAACGAAAAATAAATAATGAAAATGGAGTTTGATTTTGAAAAAACTAAAAAAAGAAAAGAAGTAGGGAAGAGAAAGAATGGTAACAGAATTAAAGATAACAACAAAATTAGAAATAATAATAAAATTGATTAAATAACATAATAATAGTTATAGGTGGTGTATACTTACAAAAATACAATACAGTATAATTAAAGAAAGGGTATTTTTAGCATTAAATAGGGTTTATTTACAAATTAGAGATTTGTTTTTAAATTTTTTGATGGGTGTAATTACGAAAGGAGTGTAGATACAGTTTTTGAAGGGTGCCATTATCGACACTATAGAGTTTGCATTTTTTTTTACATTATAACCAGTGTTGTCCTAAGGTTTCGGAAGTCCAAGACAAGTATTTAAAATGAGGCCCTTTGTTCAATCTAGCTTCTAAATCTTATGAAATCTTGTATTTAATAATATATATACATATTATTTTTTGAGAAAATTTACAAAAGCTTAATCAAAGTAATTTTCATTAAGTTTGTATCGTGATACATAGAAAAAACAAAAACGAAAAAAAAATTGCGAGCAAATAGATATGCATGATAATAACGTATGTAAATAAGGAGAGACAAACTTGCTTAGAAAATGAAAAGGGAGGAGACCTCCTCCTTTTTGATTTTATTTTATTTTAATTTTTTTAGAATTTTAAAAAATAAATAAAAGAAAGGGTATTTATGGTAATGTTTGGGGTGGGTTTACAAAATATAATTTTTAAAAAACTCTTAATGAGGTGTACATGTAAAGAGGGATACGCATACAAATTTTCAGAGGTGCAAATAGAGCTACTCATTTACGTTTAATAATTCTGATGAAAATCCACATTGAACCCAATCTTTATATAAGAAGTTGATTTTCATAACTTTTTTCTTATTTTGGGCCCAAATTTGATATAATTATATGGATCATGTTTTGTGTGTCAAGTATGAGTACCATCATTTTCTGAACCCTTTATTTATCAAAATTCAAAGATATGAGCACTAAATACAAAAAATTAAAAAAACAAGGGCCTTTACATGCCCTATTTTTCTAGGCCCTAGGCTGGTACCCCGGTGCCCTGCCTAAGTGACGTCATTGATTGTAACCTAAACTATAGAATATTTTGGTTAAATATTTGACCAATTTAATTATTCTATTGTAACTTGTAACAAATAATAATCAACTAATTAATTATTCAACACTAGACCCATAATTTAGAAATAAACATAAAATTATTATTTACAAATAAAAGTAATAAATTTAAAAAAATAGAAAAAAAATTATTAATAAATAGTACAAACAAAAGAATAAAATGTGGTAGTATATATATTATTTTGTACAACCCACAATTCAACCAAAAAGATATAGTAAGTGAGTTGTGATAAATCAATGTTATGAGAATATTATAGATTAAATTATTTGTGTCTTTTTACCCTTTTTAAAAGAAATTCAATAAACATTTATTTTATACTTTTCAATAAAAAATACATGTAAAAAAAAATACCCATTAAGATCCAATATGATCCATATATCAGAATTCGTATAATATCAAATTGGATAAGATTAGAGATTTTTTTTTTCCAATCTCGATTAGGGATGGTAATGGGTCGGGATCAGGTTGGGTCTCACTAGACTTGGACCTGGACCCACGAACCATTTTGAGACCCAGACCTGCTCGTGGACCTGTAAAATTTCTTGGGTTCCAATTTGGGTTTTGACCCGCTGGTTTCGATGAGAGATCATTAGGCTGGCGTGTAGAGCTTGTGTGTGTGTCCCATAGAACTTAATGGATTTATGCATATGTATGGATGCAATCTCTATACGGCTCGAGAGAGGGTAGAGATTAATTAAAGGGACACGAGCATATACCATAAGTGTTGTATGGGTATCTGATCGTGCCAAATTTGTCATACATTTTAGCCCTCAATTCCATATCCTTTAGCTTGTTTTTGAGCATATTTTGTTGTCTAATGTCTCGTTTTGTAGTGATTGTAGGCATTTAATGGATTTCAGGTGCTGGAGGCTGAAACCAATACTTTCGGGTGAAAAACGAGGCAAATGAGCCAAAGGAAGAGTGAATTGCGCGGGTAAACATACCCGTGCACATCAAAGTCTGCCCGCGCACATCCAAGACTTCGTTGGTCCATTCCACCGAAACCACCAGCGCACTGGGAGATCAGAGGCCAAGAATTGTCTGTGCACGGGTCACTGCGCAGGTCCCTTACCCGAGCACAACCAGCGCACTGCGTGTTCCAGCTGGGCAAAAGTCACGTTTTTAGCCATTTTTAGAGGGGCAAATGTGTCCTTTCACGCCTATTTCGTGCCCTAGCCTCTCAAACCTATAAATATATCACTTAGCCACAGACCCATCATTCAATTCATTTATTGATTCATTCATTCAATCATCCATTCCACACTTCATCTTCTCCACAAAATCAAAAGAAAAAGGAGCTTCCAAAGGCATCCATTGAGGTTTTCCTCCATGGATTGCCTCCCCATCATCACTCTCTACTTGCAGCCACCCATATTTGGAGGAGATTCAAGAGGAAAGAGCACCCTACCTTGTCTAAGAGGAGGAGGAGCTTTCAATGGAGCTTGGTAATCCGAGATGACAATTGGGCCACTCTCCGTTCTTTATTTGATGTGTATCCCCATTTGGGAAATATGTAAACCCTAATATTAGTTCCATTTATTTAATTGACTTGTATTTGATTTCTTCTTGCATTGTCCCATTCAATTGCACTTAATTGATTCTTGACTTGTATTAAGTAGGATTGACAACCCAACTCTTAATGCATGTTTAGGGATAACTCTTGTCTTTACATTCTTGGCATGTAGAGTAGAAATTGATGTATGTTTATGATTGGGATTATGAGTAGATTAATGTAATTTAGGAGTATATTAATTAAGCATCCCATGATTGCTCATATGTCGATGGATTATTCGAATTGCATGTTTTGGATTGACTCGAGTATTTTTGTTTGTTTGGGTGGAACTCATGAAGAGCATACACTCTGCATTTATGGGTTTCGGTTCTATAAAACTACATGCTTATGCGACCCTTGAGCGTTGCTTGTACGATACACCCTCGGTGAGTAGCACTCGGGTCACGACTCTTGGTCATTGCTCGTGCGATACACTCTCGGCGAGTAGTGGTCGAGGGTCCATATATGCTTAATGCCTCCATTGGTTGTTGCTTACACGTGACAGGTGAGTAACGATCAGTGGTTGATCTTATGTTTATCTCTTTTATATATATGCTTAAACGCAGTCCTTAGTAGTTGCTCCTACGATACACCCTCGGTGAGTAGCTTTAGAGGACTAGTCGACTCCCACATTTCCATATATTGAGGTTGTACTTAAGGCTAGGTTGAACCCAATATAGGAGTGTCTTTGCATTTAGTTATTGTCGGTGGCGCAAATGTTTTGGGTGGTCATGAGTACCTTATGTATCCATTTGCTTGTATCTCTCCTATCCATCCTTTTATATTTATCACTTTAATCACCATTCTCATCCCTTCCATGTTCTCTTATGTTTTCTTGTTTGTTTATTTTCATTGTTCTTGTTCACACACACACACACACACACACACACACACACACACACACACACACACACACACACACACACACACACACACTCAAATGCTTACATTTCACACATAACACTCTCACCCTTGCCATGTTCTTATTTACATTACTTTCAATAATCACTAAAATGAGAGACAATCGACAGATAACACCTCCCTGTGGACGATACCCTCGCTTACCGCTTTACTAAAATTTCAAAACTTAAGAGCACATTGCGTAGTAACAACTTTATAAATATCTTTTGATATTCTCAATTTGGTAACGACACAAAAAGGGAGTTATCAAAATGGCGCCGCTGTCGGGGAGGTGGCCTATTCGTTAATTGTTTCTGGTTTTAGTGAATAATGTAGTAATGTAAATATTTTGTTAGTTTTCTTTGGTTGGTTGTTTGTTTGTTATTTTTCTCTTTTTTTGTTTAAAGCATATGCATGTAATATTGTTTGAGTTGTGTTGTGCAAGGAATGACAAATTTTCAGGTTGGCAAGTTATCAAATCAAGGTTGGAATGATGACCAACAATTTAGGATGCCACGACCGCAAAACTCAAGAGAACCATGAGTGCGTATTCCACTCCAACAACTTCACTAAGCAATAGGGCGGCACAACGACGACTTATGTGGTTGATTACAACCAAGGACGCGAGTAGTGCCACGCGAGAGTATTAAGTGGAAAAGAGGTCAGAGCGCGGCTAGAGGTAGTGTCTCTGTAAGATTCTTCCTAAAAATTGGATTTTTCTGTATTAAGTCCTCTCACTATTTCTATCTTTTTATATTACCCTACTTATGAGGTCATATCTTAAACGATTATGAGTAATGTGTGTATTGTCGAAGCATGTGTGAGTGAGTTGATGAGTGTACACCAATGTATGTGCTCAAATGCTTTGGGAAGGGTTTGATGTTATTAATTATGTTGGTGAATGGTTGTTGATTGTGCTTATTGATTTAAATGCTATGCTTGTTTTCATTTTATTTACTTTTAAGTGTGTCATGATTGCACAATTTATTTTTCTCTTGAAAACTAAGTTCCTATCCCTTATATTGTTATTATGTGCATGAATGTATAAGAAGAGCTAGGTTTAGGGGGAAAAATCTATTGTGGAATTGTTTTGGTGCAATTTTCTTTAATAATTGGTATTTCGAGCTCTTGTTAGCAATTGCATGTATTGATTAAATCTTAGTTCCCTGAACTTTCTAATGGGTTTTATGAGTGTGTAGATTGTCTATAGCTTCTTATGAGCTCTTGTTGGAAGTAGTTTTTGCAGCTTGTGCTTTAAGCAATGTTCTTTATCTCTTGGGAAGAAACACCGACAACTTGCCAGTCTTGGAGGGACAGGCAAGCCAAGAGTGCTTATAAAAAGGGCGAGAACCTCATCTTCATAAGGGAGAGCAGCGAAGTAGAGTTCAAAGAGCTGACGTGCCTACAAAAAACGTCTTGCCCAAACGATAAATAGAGCGCTTGTGGGAGGCAACCCACCTGAGTTTGCATTTCTAATTTTTCTTTTTCTCGATTTTGTTTTATTTGCTTTGTTGAATAATAGTGGAGATTTTTGTGTATAGGGTGTGGTAAGTATAACTTGTGCATAATTGAATATTTTTAGGTTGGATATGTTTTTAATTTTATTGATTATTTTTCATGATGGATTTTTGATAGATCACTTGTATATGATGATATTTGATTTTTGGATAAAATTGATTTATTCTTTTGTTGATGAATAAGCCGAAGGCTCTTACGGATGATTGCATGCGAGTGTGCATATTTAATTGACATACATAGCCTAACTCGGTTTGGGGGTTGTGAGTGCATGCATTATTTTTATACGGATCTTGTTGCATATAGTTAGATTCGGTTTGGGGTTGATATGCCCCAATTCCGTCATTTTTGGTAAATGCGTGATGTAGGTTTTGAGCATGAACTTATGTGCCTTTGTACTTAATTGCTAATTCAATTGTTTGCCTTATTTTATTTGTGAGCCTTGTTTGAGTCATGTTAGGTGCGCGCCGCTAGACTGGACTCTCTTGTCTTCAACATTAAGGACAATGTTGGGTTTTGGTTTGGGGGTGTAGACGCCTTTGTGAGTCATCTTTTTGTGTACTGGGTCATTTTTCGTCGCTTTGCCAAAAAATTTCGAGCTTAATTTAGTTTGGTGAGATACCTTGAGCATAGTGTTTGTGGCGAATTTATGTATGTTTTGTGTGCTTGCTCATAGCTCTTAGTAATTTTAGGGGTCTCACTTGCACTTCATGGGTTAGTCACATCTTTTGGTGTCCAAGTTGAGGGGACTCGGTGCTCAGACGCCTTGTTCTAATACTGGAGATACCCTTGTTGTAAGTTCCTCATATTTTGATTGGCTTATTTCGTTGACAAACCACATTGGGGATTATTCTTTGTAAGGGTAAATTAGGCCTCATTGGGTGTGATCAAGCTTCAAGGACATCATCTCTCTTAAGAGCACTTCAAAGGTATCTCACTAGTTTAACTTTCTTTGAAGAGATCTAGTTGCACACACTCACTTGCATGCATTATGTTCTTATCTTCATGTAATTGAATGATGTATTGTATGCCACTTTTCACACTCCACACTTGCACTGTTTGCACATCACTTAGTGTGTTGAGTTTGCCTCGAAAAGAGAAATTCTTCTCTTAGCGCGGCTTAGACCGCTTGGCAAGACATGCTTGCACCGTGGCTTACAGAGCGGTTTACCTCAGTAGGGTCATGCTTCCTGTACCGCTTCCTGTGCACTTGCACGCATAGCGATCCAAGTCACGGTGTTGTCCAGTAGGCCTCTGTTGCCCATACAGCGGCCTGTGCAACTGCATGCACAGCGCCCTACACCGCTGTGTTGTCCAGACGGTGCACTGCTGTGTGTACCGCGGTCTGGACACTTGCCTGAGACGCGGTCCATCTAGCGGTATTGACAGGATTTTATGCCCTAAGTTCAAAACGACGCTGTTTTGACTAGGGCTCCCTTATATATACTTCCTCTTCTTCCTTGCTCGTTTTTGTGAGTTCAAGAAGCCATTTTTGTGAGGCCAAGCTTCCCTTAGAGAGAGAAACTCCCAAGAACTCATCTTTACTCAACCAAACACAAATCCATGTGCATCTAACATCTTACAAGCATCATCTCATCATGGATTCTTCTTGCTTTCATTGACTAGGTAACTTGAACATGCCCTAAATCTCATTGTATTTATTTATGTTCTTGTTTGCCTAGGGTTAGCTCTTTTATATGATTTTATTGCATATCTTTATGTTTATTGGCATTTATAACATGTTTGAGTTGTTGTTTGTTGGTTGAGAGCCTTGTTCATTGATAGCTAGCATTTAGGACGATTTTACCCTTCTAGCTAAATCTTCATGCATGTGCATTTAGATGTTGATATCTAGGATTTACATTTATTGACATCTTTAAATCCTTAGATAAGCATTTAGTGTTGCCTAGCATTAATTGCATGTTTGAATATCTTTTACATATTCACATAGGTTGTTTAACCTCTTCATTGATTGTTAAGCTTTGTGACTAAGTGGGTTAGTGCACAAGCTTGTGGTCTAGAATCACTATTAAAGGCCCGTTGGGTAAAGTGAAAGGGTTAGTGACCAAGTAGGTGTGACTTGAGGTCAACCTAGGTTGTAAACTTTCGTTCAAATAGTGGATTTGAGGACCGTATATGGTTAGAAGGATAGCCCGTGAGTTTTGCCCAGTTGGAGGGTTTTTCACGTAAATCAATCCTTGTGTTTTTATTATTTTCCGCATATCTATATTGGATTGATTGATTGCTAATATGAGGTAGGATTATTAAAATTGATTAAGTCGAAAAGTTGGTAACAAATCAACTAAAACCTATTCACCCTCCCTCTAGGTTGTATTAGACACACTTTGTGTATTTTCACTTGTGAGTTCACAAATAGGAGCCAAAAGCGTACAAATACGAGGGAAAATATTTTCAAATCTTTAAACACTATTCAAACACCATGCATAGTCTCATTACATCACGCAATCATCATGTGTCATAGAACATGCATCATATATGTGGATTGCTTACCAAAGCTTGTATTCCCTTTTTAGATAAAATGTTGGAAATGATCCTAGGCAATGTATGTGCATAACTAGTAAAATAGCCTAAACACATTTCCATGTCCCTATATGTGTGCTCCATTGCCAATTTTGAGGCCAAACACTTACCTTTTCTTTTGGAACCACAATGAACCATATAGCCATAAACCAAACACAAACCAGCCCTTTAATTGCCAATCATGTGGGTTGTGTGTGTGTGTGTGTGTGTGTGTGTGTGTGTGTGTGTGTGTGTGTGTGTGTAAAAGTGGTTGAAAGGTGTAAACTCTTACATGTGAAGTTAGCGTGTACTTAGGCAATATGTTGTGTAATGTGCTAAGCAGAGGCTCAAAAATATAAAAGTGCCAAAAATGAGCACTTATGAGCGTAAAGATGTCAAAAGAAAAATGTGCAAAAAGAAAAAGCAAAAAGATGAAAGAAAAGAAAACGAAGAAAAAGATGAAAAACAAAGCACAAAAGAGTCTTAAAGTGTAAATGTAAATGTACTTAAAGAAATTAGAGTACTCAATTGTGAAAGCACAAGTGTGTATGAAAAGGATGCCTAGTTGCTAGATTATAATTAATGTTTAATAGAGCTTAGTATGGGGTGTGTGAGTATGTTTAAGCATGATTGATGATCTTTGAACTCAAAATTTTTCCCTATTTCTTTGTTCACCACATTAAACCCTATGGCCCCAGTACAACCTAAGGGAAATACCTAGTTGATCTTTTAGGAAGTCTAGTTTGGGAATACGAGTCGAGGCATGCTCTTTCCACGTTCATGGCACTTGATTCTTTCATGAGACGATTCAATAAAAACATCGTTTATTCTATATTAAATGTATGCAATTAATTTGATTCAATTACATAACTTCATTTGCATACATATTGCATGAGTATGAACCTAGGTTCTGAGAGGAAAAAGAAGAGAGATCACATGTGAGAACCTAGAATCGAAGGCAAGGGCGCTTAAAGTGTGGTATCAGTTGGTCTAATCCTGTTGGTCTCGTTCTGTTTTATGCCAGAGCACTGACATTGACAAAGAGTTGGGTATTGATGCTGTTGTATTGTTACCAAGCAACCAATACATGGTATGTGAATTAACTTTTATAGTTTGATCTCAGAAATACTTCTCGATATTTGTCTGAGCAGCAAATAAATTAGCATATTAAGCAAATAAATGACATGCAAGCGAATGAAGAGTTTATCGGCTTTCCTAGCTGTATGGAAACGAAGCTCCTCTATCAGATGCTGTGCAGGGTCACCATCTGGAAACTTCTCCATGAAACTCTCAACATGAGAAACCACTTCCTGATTGCTAAGATACTGATACAAGTCGTCGGATGAAAGAACCAAAAATTGATCTCTAGGGCCGAGTCTATGGTGACGAAGAGAAGGTGAACATGATATATACGGAGCAATACTTATATACTCGTTTCGAAACATTTTCAATAATACATCATTCCACTTGGGCTACATCAAGATGCCATTGAAGACTTCACTTGCTTGTGCACTACACCTTGTAGTCACAAGACTTAACTCTCAAGAAGAGATTAACAACCTAAGTGAATATATGAATATTCAAAATGCAAATAATGCTAGGCAACACTAAATGCTTATCTAGGGATTAAATGATGTCAATAAGTACAAATCTTAGATATCAATGTCTATATGAGAGCTCATAAAGACCTAACTAGATGTAGATATGCAAATCTAAAATCTAGTCATCAAACAAAGCCATATCAACATAAGTTGTCACATAAAATGGCAAGGACAATAAATGCAATTAACAAATGCAATCAGTGAGTCCTAATTAGCTTAAGGGCAAATATGTCATAAATGCAGGCTATCACAATACAAACCCAATCATGCAAATGAACATATAACAAGATGTAATAAATGAAGTCCTAGCATTTAATAAACTAATAAATGCAATAAAAGCATCATCTTGGAAAGTTTAAACAAATAACAAAGATGAGATTTTTGTTTAACTTACCAAGTCAACTAAAGATGAAGACCCATACCTTAATGATGCTTAACGATGCATGAAAGATGATGGGTTTTGGGTTTGGAGAGTTAATGAAACACTCTTGGAGCTTCTCTCACTAAGGAGACTCTTTCTCTCTCAAAAATAGGTTTTTAAGCTCTGAAAAATGAAGTAGGAGAGAAAGGAACATATCTATAGAGCCCTAAATGAAACTAGGACATTTTGACAAATAATGCACAAAACATGGCATTGCGTGGGTCCAATGATCGGGTAGGGGACCCGCGTAAAAGCAAAACAAGAGAAACATCAGCTCGGTGCACAGGTACTGCACGGGTAGGGTACCCGTGCAAAACCAGACCCGAGAAACCCCATGGCTAGTGTGCGGGTTACTGCGCGGGTAGCTACCCGCCCACATGGCCTCTCTACCCGTAAAAACAAACACATCAAGACATACGATCGCGGACGCAACAACCACACTTAAATCTAGAAATGAGGTGCTCGTGTGATTGAAGGAATGCACACAAAGGCAATAAGGAACACATGCATAACATCACAAGTGCATGTTTATGCATGTAAGTGTGTGTGTGAGCGCAACAACAAATGCATGTCAATACAAATGCATGAGATGTGAGTGTATGCAACTAAATCTCATCAAGAGTTAAGAACAAGTGAACTACCTTTCTTGAAGCTCTTTGGGATGACCGGAAGCATGTCTCCGAGAAAACCGCACATGGAGAACCTATGTTACCCGTTACAAACATCCCCAATGTGATTTGTCATGAAATAAGCCAATCATAAAAATGAGGTTCTTACAGTACTTTTGTTTTTGTGTTTTTTTTTTATGAAATGTAGTATTTAAGTTAACTTAATAATAAGTACAATATTTTAGTTAATTAAATTTAATTTCTCAATTTACTATTTTTAGCTAATTTTTTAAGGACTATTTTTAGTTAACTAATAAAATATATTATTGTAATATTATGTTAATTTATGAGTGAAATGTTAATTGTTGAGAACTAATAAAAAAAAGAATATTTTTTTTAGTGTAACATTTGGTGTAATGAGTTGGAGATATAAATAAATAAATGGTGTGAAAGTTACATCATTTTGGTGTAAAAATTGCACCATATTTTGGGTTAGAGATGGCCTAAGGGAAAAATAAAAATAAAATAAAATAAAATTTTGAAAGCTGAAAAATGTAAATAATTGAGGATGCACAACTTCTAAAGAATATGGAAATAATCAAGAATAAAAAAGGGGGAATTATAATTTGTTCATTATTTTTTTAAGGAAACCTCACACTTTTTACCCCACTTAGCTGTAGTAGGGTATTTGATCTTCATCTTTTTAGAAATATATCAAATTAGTCCTTCATTTAGTTAACCGTTAGTCAACGTTAACTAGTCTAGGGGTAAAACAATACTTTTAGTCATGTTTTAATATTTGGTGAATGTGGCATTTTTAATATAATATTAATTTTGTAACGTGGAAATTACAGTTTGGCCTCTATGTTTTAACGAAACATTACTTTTTTACTCGATTTATATGTATTAGGGTTTTTCGTCCTCATCCATTTGGAAATTCATCAAAGTGGTCCCTTTGACCAAAAAACTAACGGTCAAACATAGCATATGCCGAAAAAGTACTATTTTACCCTCCGTTTAAAATAATTGTATATTAAAAACTTGAATAAACTTTTTTAAAAAGGAATTAATTGATTTTTTTTTAAAAAATAAACCGTAAATGGATCTCCACTATCTGAGATGGATGATGAAGATCAAATAAAATTTAAAAGAAATGTTTCCTTTAAGAAAAAACTTTTTTTTAAGATTTTTTTTTCTCTCCAACTGTCCATCACGATGATGGATGATTGGAGATTAAAACAATTTTTTTAAGAAAATGGAATTAAAAAAATTATGGAATAAAATGTTTTGAAGAAAAATTTTCTTAAAAAAAATTTGATCTTTAACTGTCCATCTTTATGATGGAAGGTTGAGGATTTAAGTAGATTAAAAGAAATAAAAAAAACAATTTGGTAGAAATCTCTGTGGATGGAAATTTCCACGAATCTCCATCCTCCCCCGCCACTAAAGGGGGAGACGCGGCGGGGGAGGTCTTGCCTCTATATGTTCGCGGCGAGGAGGCTCTGCCCTTCCTCAGCCATGAACGATGAAGGCGACACAAGCCTATTCTTGATTTTACGGCGGGGGATGATGAAGATCGATAAAGATCTCCATCCATTGATATGGTGTAAATCCAATACACCAAAATGTTATTGAATTTTTTAAAATATACTTAAATCTCCAACTGTCCATCACAATGATGGACGTTTTGAGATTCAATGTTAGTTTAAAAAGTGTTTTTTTTTTGCCAATTTGTTTTTGATATATGTTTTTAAATTTTCTATATATAATATTATTCAACTTAAAAATAGGTTAATATTATTTAAAAATGCCACGTGTCACCAAAAATATTAAAACAAGACTAAATGTACAGTTTTACTCCTGCATTGTTTACTTTGACTAACTAAGGGACCATTTTGATGTATTTCCAAAAAGATGAGGACCAAAGATCTTTATACATATAAGTTGAGTAAATAGTAATGTTTCGTTAAAACATAGAGACCTAACTGTAACTCCTCCTAAAAAAACAAAAAAAAAGGACTTAGTCAAGTGAAAAAAGAAGAAGAAAGAAAACAAAATATTCATAGAGGAGAAAAATAGAGAAACAAGAGAGGCCAAGAGAGAACTTGGTGATGAATTATGATGAAGCCGACATGAAGGCACGACGCGATGCTTTAACTGATGAATGATGATGGAGGCGCACATGCTGCATAGTAAGATGTCTGATGTGGTGAAGTGAAGAGTGAAATAATATGGAAAAAATTAGGATTTTTCATTACATTCTAACTCAAAACGACGTCCTTTTGACTATAGGTTTTTTAAATTAATCGGGTCCATCAGTTCGTGTCTGGCATTGTCCCTGGACCCGAACCCGATTCAGACCCTATACAGGTTGACACTTTTATACCAAGACCCAACCCGCAACCCGAATAATAAGACTCATGCCCGACCCACACGATTCGGGTAAGGTTTGGTACTCGCAGGTTTGGGTGAAATTGCCATCCTTAGTCTCGATGTGACCCAGTTTTTAAAATATGGATGAAATAAAGCTATAAGTTAAATTGCAACATGTTAGCAGTAGTAGTGAAGAATGAATTATTGAAACATTTTGAAATATGATTAGTTCAATTGCATCTAATTAGGTTTTCATCGACTTAGCTAACCATGATTTGCATCTCAACCTTCTTACATTGAAATAATTAAGTATCATTGTCATAACGTAAGGTACTCCATTTTGTGATTGACGTATTTCTACGACAAACCACATTAGGATGTCTTTGTAATGGGTAGATTAGTATCTTAATATGCTCAACAGTTTGATAGTTGTTATAGGGATTTTTCGGTTGCATGACATGTCAGCAAAGATAGTGGATAATCTGGAAGATATGGCAGACCACGTCATCAGAGAAGAAAAATAAGCCTGGTCGGGTATAGTCAACCAGTCAACATTTGACCAAGTCACAGTTGATGTTACTAGATAAGGCGGTTAGATTGAACCGATCAGCCAAGATAGGTTTAAATCCGATTGGGTAACAAAAGCGATCGGGAAAAAGGACCTGATCTGGTTGCAAAACTGTTGGCCAAGAGATGCTTAGTCAAGACAATAACACTAGTTCAAATGTGATTCAAATACAAAGAAAAATCTTACTCAAACAAGGAATCTAGGACCACATTCCAATAAGGAAATATTACTATTTCCCCTTACATATCAAAGAGTCCAGATCAAGCAATAACTTAGCTATTTTAGAAGATTGCATACCAATCAGGAAATAAGTCCTAAACGGACTACTCAAATAAAAGTCATGCGAAGATTCTAATTCAATTCGCAAGATCTCTGAAACAGGAAATGAGTTAAATACGATTTCAACAAGTAACAAGTTCTAATTAAATACCACCACCTTTCCTTACTTGTACAACAAGGATTAGGGTTCTATCCATATATAAATAGACCTAATCTCATTGTGTAAGAGGAATCAAACGATCTAAGTATAAGGGGATCTATCGATCTATGTGTAAAAAAAACATAACAACTACTCGAGAGAATAAGAGATTGTGTGTGTAATCATTCTATTCATAGTGGATTTCTTCTCGCGGTTACCAGCAACCATTGATGTTTCCCCGCCTTGGGGTTTTACCACGTAAAACATGTGTTATGATTTATTCATCTTTTATTTTCTACTTTTATACATTATCAATCACAAATACGAACAGATCGTATCACATCCATGCGAAGAAAGAGGCTTTGATTATTTAACCATAGATTGGTTGAAATTTCGATCTACCTACGTGTTAATGTTTGTAGGTTGACTTTTCAACTATCCAAAAATCACCATCAACAATTAGCGATAGAAGGAGGGGGTATAACTCAACTTCAAGGAACCCTCATGAACAGACCATAAAAAGAATTCTGATATGGATCCTACATCTAAAACACCCCAACAAACGACTATTGGAAGTGCTAGGGAGCCCGAAGCAGGAGCCACTGTCGTGACCAAATTCGGAGGGAGAAGATTCACGAGGCTTCATAGTGTCAAAAATCCATCTGAGGAATTGCTTTCTTATTCCGATAGCTTACGAAAAAAAAGTGAAAATACTATAAAGCGTGTGTCTACTAACCTAGAGAGAGGGGGGGGGGGGGTGAATAGGTTTTAGTTGATTTATTACCAACTTTTCAACTTAATCAATTTTAATAATGCTACCCCATATTAGCAATCAACCAATCCAAAATAAACATGCGGAAAACAATAAAAACACAAGGATTGATTTACGTGAGAAACCCTCCAACTGGGCAAAACTCACGGGCTATCCTTCTAGCCACACACGGTCATCAAATCCACTATTTGAATGAACGTTTACAACCTAGGTTGACCTCAAGTCACACCATACTTGGTCACTAACCCTTTCACTCTACCCAACTGGCCTTTAATAGTGATCATAGACCAACAAGCTTGTGCACTAATCCACTTAGTCACAAAGCTTAACAATCAATGAAGAGATTAAACAACCTATGTGAATATGTGATAATATTCTATCATGCAATTAATGCTAGGCTACACTAAATGCTTATCTAAGGATTTAAAGATGTCAATAAGTGCAAATCCTAGATATCAATATCTAAATATAAATGCATGAAGATTTAGCTAAAGGGCAAAATGGTCCTATGAGATAACTATCAATGAACATATATTCTCAACCAACAAACAACAACTCAATCATGTTATAAATGCCATTAAACACAAAGACATGCATTAAATCAACATATGAGGCTAAACCTAGGCCAACAAGAACACAAATAAATGTAAAGAGATTTAGGGCGTGTTCAAGTTACCTAGTCAATGAAAGCTAGAAGAATCCATGATAAGATGATGCTTGTGAGATGCTAGATGCTCATGGATTGAAGTGTGGTTGAGTAAATGTGGGTTCTTAGGAGTTTTTCTCTCTTAAGGAAGCTTGGGCTCTCCAAAATGGCTTCTTAAACTCACTAAAAATGAGCAAGGAAGAAGAGAGAACATATATAATAGGTTTAATCAAAACTGCGTCATTTTGACAAAAACACGCCCAGAAAATATGCAGTGTGCGCGGGTGTCAGTGCGCTGGTCGACAGGCGCACCACCCGCGCACACCTACTGCACATGTTGCGTGGGTGTAGTTGCGCTGGTCGACATGCCCACCACCAGCGCACACCTACTGCCCATGTTGCGCGTGTGCAGTTGCGCTGGTCGATAGGCGCACCACTAGTGCAGTGCGCGGGTTATGCGCGGGTAAGAGGACCCGCGCACTTACTCAACAAGACCCAAAAACACACAAGTGCAAGTGTGAAGTGTGAAGAGAAAAACACACAAAAACAATGAGCACAAATGCAAATAAGAACAAAGTATGCAAGAGTGTGTGTGTGCAACTAGATCTCTTCAAGGAAGTAAGCACATGTGATATACCTTTGATGAGCTATTCAGCTTGGTCACGAACAAAGATGGCCTAATCTACCCTTACACATTTAAACCCCAATTGTGGTTTGTCAACGAAATAAGCCAATCAAAAATGAGGATAAGGTTGACTCAGATAAGGTTGCTTTCCGAAAGCTTCGTGATCACATTCGTCAATTACAGGATGGCACCACATTATTGACTGTTAAAAAAGTAGAACCTGTTCGGCCAAATTTCTGACCAGCGAAAGATTCGGGTCCACCAAAGATAGAACCTGTTCGGCCAAAGATTCCAATCGGCCAAAATTATTGTCTGCCAAAGATATAATCTGGTCAGTTAAAGTTCTTGGTCAGCTAAAGATAGAATCCAGTCGGTGAAAGAGAATCTGGTTGACTAAAGTTTCTTATCAGAAAAAGATGAAATCCGGTCCGTTAAAGATTCCGGTCGAAAAGAAAGGCTTGGTCTATAAAATAAGATAAACTGAGAAGAGAAGTCGAATCTTAATGGAGTCATTACAATGGGTCACATCCATAGAAATCAAGACCATCTCGAAAACTACAACATAAATAGACAAAACACCATGACACTCTCGCAAGCCCTAACAAAGAAAAAAAGGGTGCTAGGGGGTGGATTATTTGTTCTATCATTGCTAGGAGATGCGCAAGCAAGTGGATTCGCAAACAGAGTTCGGTAAAAAAAAATTCAAGATGCATTCGAAGAAAAGTTCATTTTGATGAGTGTTGAAAAGCGGACCAATGATAGTAGAAAAACATCACAAGTCAATCATCAGTTAAGTCGGATAAGCAATCTATTATCAACTAACCCGACAACAATCTAATAATTTACAAGCTAAGCAACTAGACTTCGGAGTCGTGTCAAAGCAATCATCAACTGAACGATGAGCCATCAACCCTCGAAAGCTTACAATGGATTCACAAAAACCTCGCACTGGCTCCAGGTCGCTCAAATGGGTGGTAATATGGTCATTCGATCAAAACCATATGTGCGACGACTAGAAGTTGACTGTATTTCACTTCCACCTCCTTACTGAGATTATTCGCAAAGAACTATGCCGCATACAACTAGTGAACAAAGCAGCAAAATCGGAGTGTCGACCTAATTGGCTCATCGTAGCTGTTCTGTTTGGTGGAACTATTTAGCTTATCACAATCGCCCGGTTCACCATAGGTACTCAAAGGTTGCAGATATCTGGAGTCACTGTTCTGTCAGATATCGCAACTGGCTACTTAGCAAAGCATAATAAAGGTAGAAAAAAGGATACGATGTTAAAATCTCTCCGTTTGGATAAAACCTACTTTAACAACTACTGGGGGGCTACGGGTGTAGCACAACACAGTGGAGCAGGCAACGTAAAAAAAAAACTCGGTGATTCGGCTGATGGATGTAAAATATATATATATATATATATATATGATAACTGACCGGTCCAAAGCTGATCAGTGTAATAAGATAATTGATCAGTCCAAAGTTAATCAGTTTAAGAGGATAACTGATCAGTCGTAGAGTAATCAGTGTAATTAGATAACTTATATATGTATAAAAAAAGATGGACTAGAACGGAAGTGGAAGTATAAGACAAAAGCCTGTGGATCAATCACCACCTCTCAGCACATGCAAAAAGTCGAGTAGCGACAGACCATCTCAATCTCTATGGTTTGATCAAAGGATTGCTCGCGGACAAAAATCCAGTCATTCCTTATAAAAAAATGGAATTAGATGGATCGTTGTAATTCGTAGAAGGTCTTAAAGATCTTTGCCTTATGGAATGTTTGACAATATTCAGGAAGTCATAACTCTACATCAGAGATAGAAACGCCCCCACTACACAGATGGGTCAAAATTCTCTAGACTACACGACCGAATAACTTAAACGAGGAGGTAAAAGATTGTGAAACATTTTCTTCACCCATATTCATCTATACTGTGCTTCTAACATGATATGCAACATATGTAGTTTTTGCATATTTCTCCTAACATTAGACCATGCATACATATGCTGCCGTAGTGTGATTATCAATTACATGATAGATATTACAAACACACATTTTACAAAATGCATACTGTATGTTTTTCATATAAATCACCCTTCATGAAGAATTCATGGGTACTGTATCATGAACAACAATCGTAGGCGGTACAATGCCTGGATCTAACTATTCATGTTCATCATTTATATATGTTTATTATTTGTGCAAATTTTACTAACATGCTTAGCACAAAGAAATAGAGCCTGTTCAAACAAGGCATCTGCACTCAAAGAAGTGTTAAAGATCGGACCAAGTCCGGCTAAACGTCCAAAAAGTCAAAAGACCATTAAAGGGGAAATTCTCCAGATAAAATCCAAGTAAAAGTGTTTGAAATTTGTCTCTGCCACACAGAGACATGCCCGAACACCCGAGATTGCTTAGGCAAAGGGTGCTCGGGTGTTTGGGGGGCCATCTGAGGGGGTCAGAAGCAGAGTCAAAAACAAAAGGGTGATGCATACTCACCAAAACTAACTGGGTGCATTAAAAGTACTGTTAGAGCGCCTTCAGGTGATTAGATACCTGATGGGATGCGTAGAAAGTTGGATTGGGTAATCAAATAATCATATTTGAATGCCAGTTAACCAGATACTCGACTAAGATAAGTTAAGCTAATTGAGATGCAGATCATACCCATCGCACTGAATCTTGAGTAACAAACTACTGCGAGACATCCCAGTAATTTAGTTACCAGATAAAAGACAAGTGTCTATAAATTAGATACCATGAAAATGGTCCCGAAAAACACTACTTGGTAAATATTAAGATTGATCGTGAGCAGCCCAAGCAAGCAAGGTCAAGGATTGTTCACACAACCAACCAGAGATGATCGGTTAACAGGATAACCAATCGGGTCAGACCAAGTTCGGTCAGTTAATGAGATAACTGATCGAGTAAAAAAATGACCAGTTAATAAGATAACTGGTCAAATCAAAGATGTTTAGTTAATAAGATAACTGGTCAGACCAAGTTCGACTGTTAATAAGATAACTGATTGGGTCAAAAACGATTAGCCAATAAGATAGCTGATTAGATAAAAAACGATCAGTCAACAAGATACCTGATCAACTCAGCGATTGGTTTAACAAGATGACTGACTGGCCACAAAACTGATCAGTGTAATAAAATACCTTGATCAAATTGAGGTAATAAGATACTCAGTATAAAACCAATACAAAAAAATACTTGGTTAAGAATACAGTTTACTACGGGGTAACCATATACTCGAGCAAACTAGTTAGCTAAGCCAATGGGTTACTCAGTCAAAATGACAATTGGTTCAATTAAGTCAAATAGCTTAGGCGAACAAAAATAATACTACTTGGCAAATGACGAGATTGATCGAGAGCGACCCGAAGCTAATCAACACAAAAGCCAATTGGAACCATTGACCAGAGCGGAGATAACTGATCAGTTTAATAAGATAACTGAACAGTCGTAGAGTGGTCAGTTTAATAAGATAACTGATCAGTTGTAGAGTGGTCAGTGTAATGAGATAACTGATCAGTTACAAGGTGATCAGTTCGATAAAGATAACTGATCAAATCTAAAGTGATCAGCTTTACAAGGTCTAAGTAAAGCGTACAAATTGACTAATCCAATGGGATACTCAGACTTAAGACCATTTAAGCACTTGGTCCAATTAAGTTAAGTGAGCTGCTCAGCTTGAGACAAAAGTCGATAATATGCTCAACAACTCACCGAGCAGATCCTTTAAGAAAGTAGATCAAGATGTTAAGCTCAAGTATTTAAGAAGGTATTGTTATTGGTAAAGATTGGTCGGCTGACAAGCCAGCTTTGTTACTGAAGTATCGGTAACTAAGTATGCCATGTTATCAAAAGTCAACCAAACAACCAGTCAATACCTGACCAAGTCTTCATCGTGAGCAAGCCCAAGTGGACAAACTCAAAGACTAATCATCTATCAAGCAAAACTTATCAGTTCAATAAGATAATTGATCAATCTCTTTAATAAGATATTTGGTCAGAATAATGAGTCTACTGAGATACTCAGATGATAGAGTTCAATGAGATACTTGATCAGTTTGAGGTAATTAGGTAGTGAAAAATCAGTTAATAAAAAACGTTGTCAAATATTCAGCTTATCACAAGGTATACAAAACTGATCAGAAAGATCGGGCGGAAAGGAAACTGACTAGATGGAGATAAAACACTGTCAGCCCTAGAACTGACTGCGTGCAAATAAAACACTGTCAGCAATATAACATTCTAAAAAGAAAAAGGGGTAAAGACTTTTTTCGCTTACGTTATATTTCTGTTAAGTTTAATATGTGTAGGTACAAGGCTTTAATGGACAAGCGCACAAAAAGAAAAACAATCATGAGGCTTTCAAACGCATGATCTAAGCCACCTGAGTTGAATGCCTTGAGGTTGGTTTGGCTTGGCTTGCTAAAAATCAGGTAAGAACCCCAGAAGGTGGGTGGAAACTTAGATTCGGTGAGTCAAGACCCCCCGCGATGCAAAATAAACGTTCTGGTTGCCCTAAGCCAGAAAGCCTAAATCCTTGTCTAACACCCGAGCGAGCCTCTGGAACAATTTGCAAGAAGTGCAAAGACCAGGGAGCAATTGCAGAAGAGCTAACAATGGTCTAAATCGAATACAAGATCATTTGGTGATTAGCCATGGTCTAACTAGAACAAGAGCAAGTTCATCTCACAATAAAGTATCCAAAGGCATCTCATCGACCTGATTTGTGTCACGAAGAAACTTACAGAGAAAGGTCCAAAGATGTATCTCAGCTACATAATGTGTCTTGAAGATTTTCAGTCCGTAGGAGAATAAAAAAAAATGACGTGGTCAGAATGTCAAAGAATCAAAGGGAAACTATTCAAATCCCCTACATCGAGGCGCTAAAAACTCATCTCACGGATTGGAGGGGGTATTGTTATAGGAATTTTTTCGATAACATGACATATTAGCAAAGATAGTGGATAATCTGGAAGATATAGCAGACCAAGTCATCACAGAAGAAAAATAAGTCTGGTCGGGTACAGTCAACTAGTCAATATTTGACCAAGTCACAGTTGATGTTACTAGACTAGGCGGTCAGACTGAACCAATCGACCAAGATAGGTCTAAATCCGATCGGGTAACAAAAGCGATCTGGAAAAAAGACCTGATCGGGTTGAAAAACGGTTGGCCAAGAGATGCTCAGTCAAGATAATAACACTAGTTCAACTGCGATTCAAATATAAAGAAAAATCTTACTTAAACAAGGAATCTAAGACCATATTCCACTAAGGAAATATTACTATTTCCCCCTACATATCAAAGAGTCCAGATCAAACAATAACTTAGCTCTTCTAGAAGATAGCACACCAATCAGAAAATAAGTCCTAAACGGACTACTCAACTAAAAGTCCTATGAAAATTCTAATTCAATGCGCAAGATCTCCGAAACAAGAAATGAGTTAAATACGACTTCAACAAGTAACAAGTTCTATTTAAATACCACCACATTTCCTTATTTGTACAATAAGGATTAGAGTTCTATACACATACAAATAGACCGATAATCTCATTGTGTAAGAGGAATCGAACGATCTAAGTATAAAGGGATCTATCGATCTGTGTAAAAAAGCATAACAACTACTTGAGAGAATGAGAGATTGTGTGTAATCATTCTATTCATAGTGGATTTCTTCTCGCCGCCACCGACAACAGTGGATACTTTCCCTCCTTGGGGTTTTACCACGTAAAACATGTGTTATGATTTATTCATCTTTTATTTCCTACTTTTATACATTATCAATCACAAATACGAACAAATTGTATCACATCCACGCAGAGAAAGAGACTTTGATTATTCAACCCTAGATTGGTTGAAGCTTCGATCTACCTATGTGTTAATGTTTGGCGGTTGACTTTTCAACGATCCAAAAATCACCATCAACAATAATGATCGGCAATCTTCTCGGCATCTCAAAGCTTTAGGAACAAGAGCTTCAAAGGTATATTACTTGACTTGTTCTCTTGAAGAGATTATGTGCACACATATACAATTCATTCATTTGTGTTTTATCTTCATTTTAGTGTGCATCACACCATTTTCACACTTGCACATAATGCATATAGGTTAGTGTGTTAGATCGCTTGAGAATAAATCTTCTTCTCATTGTAGCGGTCTTGGCTGTCGTCATGTTGTACCGTGAAAACTATTCCTATGGATTTAGCGGTCCATATGTCGTTGTGGTGAACCGCGACAATCTTTCCAAATGGTCCAAGTGTCATTTTGGTCCACCACAACATTTGGGGGTGACAATTCTTATAGAGGATTTCGCGGTTCAAATGTTATCTTGGCTACCGTGAAAAATAGGCACGAAAAACCTTCCAGAGGTTTTGCTGCCTTGATGTCGTTCTGGTGAACCTCAAATTTCATACGTGAGGTTTTCACTAGTAACTTTCGCGGTCTTATCTTCATCATGAAGCACCGTGAAATAGGACCGCAATTTTCTGGTAACGTTTGGGTTACCTTTGTGACGGTTGTTTTTCTTCATGGTCAACCGCAACATCCTGACCGCAAAACATTGTTCTTTGCAAAAACGATGTAGTTTTGTAGGAACCCTGTAAATAGACTAAGATACTATCTTGTTTGTCAAGAACTTGGAAATTCTGAGATATAGGGAGAGACTCTAGTTCTTAGAGAGAGAAAGGTTCAAGAAACCATTTTTAACACTCTAAATCCTCATTCATGTGCATTTAAGGCATTATCAAGCATGAGTCTTCATTGCATCTTCACTTGGTAGGTAAGAACACCATTCCATCTCATTTATTGTTCTTCTTGTAATTACCAAGACATCATCTTTATTGCTTTGTGTTTGAGGTTTTGGTGATTATAGGGGTTAGCTAATAGCTAGGATTGTTGGGTTTCATTATTCACATCTAGTTAAGCATTTAGTGTTAGTCTAGCACTTATTTGCATTTGGGCATTCTTAACATATTCACTTAGACATTAATTCTCTTCATTGAGTCTAAGTCTTGTGGTTACATGTGGTAGTTGCAGAAACAAAGAGAAGTCTTGCAACCAAAGGTGTTGGTTGGCAAGCATTTGTTAAGTGTCACTATAAAAGGCATGCGGGTAGATAGGTTTAAGTTACGATTGATAACTCGTTTTTTGTGTCGTTACCAAGTTACGAATATCAAAAAATAATTATAAAGTTGTTCCTACGCAATGTGCTCTAAAGTTTTGAAAACTTAGTAAAGCGGTAAGCGAGGGTATCGTCCACAGGGAGGTGTTATCCGTCGATTGTCTCTCGTTTTAGTGATTATTGAAAGCAATGTAAATAAGAACATGGAAAGGGTGAGAGTGGCGTGTTGGACCCTCGGGTTACAGATTGCGCAGCGGAAGGTTTTTAAAATTTTTTATACAATCATTAAACTAACTCATTTGTACATTAATAATCAAATTAATATTAAAGTGAAGATTCATTCCTACGTAGGAGGCTCCTTCACTTTGATACGAACTGCTCCTGATTTGAACCACGTGATCTTCCTCGTTATCTTCCTGAACTGGTAATAGCGTGTGGGCGCGTCACGATATTCAGGACCTGTATGGAGGAAGAAGAGAAGAATACACACAAAAAACAAATTCTAGAAGTGCAGCATTTGTGGTCTCACCACACTCTAATATTTTTTTTCTTTTGTTTTTGCTTTTTGTTTTTGCTTTTTGTTTTTGCTGTTCACGACTACTTGTTTTCTTCTTGTTTTGTCGTGTATGTATTCTCTCAAAAACATATCACAAGTAATCTGATTACATTGATATGTCATTCGGTTTCATTTTATTTTTAATTAAATATATATCTCATATATATCAAATAAAAACAAACTAAAATCTTATTTGATTTTTAAAACTTTTCAAAAAAGAATATCTCATATCCTTTTAAATTAAATATTTATTTTTGAATTCAAACATTTCAAATTCAATTTCAAATATTTAATTTAATAAAATAAAATAATCATATTATCTTATTTTATTCAAAATCAAATATCAACTAACACCCTCCATTTAGTGATTAACAACATAATTAAATAATCTTATTATTTAATTTATTTAATCACCATTATTCATTAATTAAATAATCCCATTATTCAATTAACTCCCGAATAAATACATGTCACTTTCGTAACACAATTAATTGGACAATCCAATTAATTAACCGTGACCCTTGTTACCTAAATCGATCAGGCTAGCAAAGGGACCTAGTGGACCCACAGTAGTTTGAGCTCCAATAATCCTTAGAAATTATTAATTAATATTTCATGATTATTAACTTCGGTGTTATTCCACTAAAAACCCGAAGCTGCACTCTCTCAACTGTAGACGTTTTTACACAAACCAATAACTCTCGGTGTCCATCGATATAGCTATTACATATGGTATAATCCTCCACAAGTAGTTCATAATTAGAGCTGGGTCATAATGTCCATTATACCCCTCTAATCATATCTTTCCATTAAGTACCATTGATTCTCTAATGAATCATAAATCCTACATTCCTTACGGAATTAGGAGATCGCTCATATTGTTCAAGCCCCGAATCAACCCTTAAGGGAACTACCATCTACTTCTCACAAGAAGGAGTGGATTCCATTATTATGTACAAACCTTCCTAGCCACAAGCCAAACCGCGATCCCAACATACAGAGTATATTGATCGGGAATGCAACTCCGACCTCACCCATGGTATATCAAAGACCACGATCTAACCTGAAGGAGTCGATAAGACACTCAGGATTAAGATCACCCACATATAGCCATCATTAGTTGATATATATGAATCTCATCGTTAAACGGATCTTAGTAAGAGATTCATATAGATCATGGCCCAGTCCTATATGATCACATCATACAAGGTGCCTCCATTCTCATATCTACATATGAATGATCCAGGATAGGATCACTGTACACTACGAAATGGACCACAGCTGTAGATTAACCACAAATAAAGTACCCAGCTTTATTTGCTATCTACGGACTCTTTAAATTGCTCGTTTCAAACTGAATCCATCTATATATGACACTCATATATTCTGTTTGAAATTACATCCGGCAATTTTGGATGTTAAGTGCACATGTTATATAAAGTATGACACAATATGAATGAATATACTACTTCTTTTATTTATGTTCAAATTACATTTACATATTACAAGCTTTAGGGCAAAAAACCCCAACAATCTCCCACTTGCACTAAAGCATGTGAGTCATGTCTCGTAACCCTAGACCTTCTAGGTGACCTTCAAACACTTTAGCCGGTAAGGTCTTCGTAAATGGATCAGCATGATTGTCTTGTGAGGCTATCTTGGTGACGATCACATCTCCTCTCTGCACTATCTCTCTAATGAGATGATACTTTCTCTCTATATGCTTCCCTCTCTTGTGGCTTCTTGGTTCTTTGGAATTAGCCACATCACCACTGTTATCACAATAAAGTGTGATGGGCTTATTCAGATCTGGAACAACTTCCAGATCACTCAAGAACTTACGGAGCCAAACAGCCTCTTTAGCAGCTTCACAAGCGGCTACGTATTCGGCTTCCATGGTGGAGTCAGCAATGCAAGATTGCTTTATACTTCTCCACACAATGGCTCCACCACCTAGGGTGAATACTGATCCAGATGTGGACTTTCTAGAATCCCTGTCTGACTGAAAATCAGAATCTGTGTATCCTAACGGGATCAAATCCTGTCCGGAATACACTAGCATATAGTTTCTCGTTCTCCAAAAATACTTGAGAATAGTTTTGACAGCAACCCAATGATCTAATCCTGGGTTGGACTGGTACCTGCTGACTACTCCCACTGCATAGCAGATGTCCGGTCTCGTGCATAACATAGCATACATGAGACTACCTACTGCTGATGCATATGGCACACGTCTCATATCCTCAACTTCTTGAGGTGTCTTAGGACACTGTTCCTTAGACAAGTGAATCCCATGTCTAGAAGGTAAATTACCTTTCTTGGAGTTCTGCATCGAAAATCGCATAAGAATCTTGTCGATATATGATGCCTGAGACAATGCTATGAGTTTGTTCTTACGATCCCTTATAAGTTGGATCCCTAGAACATAACTCGCCTCTCCCAAATCTTTCATTTGGAATTGGCTAGCCAGCCAGCCCTTTACACCAGACAACACTCCTATATCATTCCCAATGAGTAGGATGTCATCTACGTATAGGACCAAGAAAACTACTTTCTTGTCAATGATGCGCTTGTAGACAAAAGGCTCATCAACGTTTTTCTCGAAGCCATAGGTTTTGATCACATCATCAAACCTTATATTCCAAGATCTAGATGCTTGCTTAAGTCTATAAATGGACCTTTGCAACTTGCAAACCTTTTGCTCTTGATCTGGAGACACAAATCCCTCTGGTTGCATCATGTATATGCTTTCATCCAGATTGCCATTCAAGAATGCAGTCTTGACGTCCATTTGCCAAATTTCATAATCTAAATAGGCAGCAATGGATAAGAGAATCCGAATAGACTTAAACATGGCTACTGGCGAGAAGGTCTCTTCATAATCGACCCCCTCTTTCTGGGTATAACCCTTGGCCACTAGCCTTGCCTTGAAGGTCTCTACCTTCCCGTCTACTCCTCTCTTCCTCTTGTAGATCCACTTACATCCTATGGGTTTTACCCAATTCGGTAAGTCTACAAGTTCCCAGACTGAGTTAGAGTACATAGACTCCATCTCGAGATTCATGGCTTTAAGCCATTCCTCTTTATCAGGATCTTCCATTGCATTCTTAAATGTCAATGGATCATCCACACTATCAGCAGAGACAAGATCTTGTCCCTCACTTACACCCAAATAGCGTACAGGCTGTCTTACAACCCTCTCACTACGTCTAGGTGGTAGTGTATCCTGACTAGGAATTATCTGACTTTCAGATGTTAATGGATTAACAACTCTAGTTGACTGAGTACTGGTCTCACCAGGCTCCAACTCATTTAATACAATTTTAGAACGAGGTTTATGATCACTTATATAGTTATCCTCAAGAAACGTTGCATTTGTCGATACAAATACTTTGTTATCTTTAGGACTATAGAAGTATCCACCTCTGGTCTCATTGGAGTATCCTACAAACAAGCAGACCACAGACTTGGGATCTAGCTTTCCAGTTCTGTTCTTCAGCACGTGTGCTGGACACCCCCAGATGCGAAAATGTCGTAAACTAGCTTTACCACCATTCCACAACTCTAGGGGAGTTTTAGGAACAGATTTGGATGGCACTACATTCAAAATGTATGCCGCTGTTTGTAACGCATATCCCCTAGAAGGAATTTGGTAATGATGAGAAACTAATCATAGATCTCACCATTTCCATCAGGGTTCTATTTCTCCTCTCCGCTACACCATTTTGCTGAGGTGTACCAGGAGCTGTGAGTTTGGAAACTATCACATGCTCGACCATGAAGTCTTCAAACTCTTGGTCAAGGTACTCACCTCCACGATCTGATCGTAAAGACTTGATAGTCCTACCTAATTGATTCTCAACTTCAGCTCGAAATTCTTTGAACTTTTCAAATGTTTCGGACTTTCGTTGCATTAGGTAGACATATCCGTATCTTGAGTAGTCATCTATAAAGGTGACATAATACTTATAACCGCCCCTAGCTCTAACATTCATCGGTCCGCAGACGTCTGTATGTATGAGTTCTAGTGGCTCTATAGCTCTAAGCCCTTTTCCAGTAAAAGGTCTCTTAGTCATCTTACATTCTAAACAGGATTCGCAGACAGGTAAGGTGCCAACCTTTAACTCACTTAAAGGTCCACTTTTTACTACTCTGTCTATCTGGTCAAGGTTGATATGACCAAGCCTTAGATGCCAAAGATACGTGTCATTATCTGGAGAAATCTTATGTCGTATAGTTTTAGGTTTTTCAACCTTAAACATTTCGGTGTTAAGCAGTAGTAGTGTGTATTAACGGTCTTAACACATACAAATTGTTTTCATTAATTCCTGAACAAATATTCAGACCATTCTTTCCAATAATAACAAACTTATTATTAAAAGAAATAGAATACAATTGTTCTAACAACTTAGAAACGGAAATCAAATTCCGTGTAAATCCAGGAATATAAAAAACATTGTTCAATAATAAAAAACTATTATTATTACAAAATTGCAATCTTATTTCTCCCACTGCTTTGGCCGACACGACATCCCCCGACCCCACACGCATCGAGAAGGCTCCCTCCTCAAGCTGTGTCCAAGAATCAGTCCACTGCAAAGAAGAACAAACATGGTTAGTGGCCCCTGAATCAACTATCCATGGTGAAGAATCATCTTCAACTAAACATGATTCAAGAACAAGTAAATCATATTTACCTTTCTTCTTCTTCTTGGCTACCTCCTCCAGGTACTGAGGACAGTTCCTCTTCCAATGCCTGACCTTGTTACAATGGAAACATTTTCCTTTGTCTTGGTCGGTGGAGGTGCCCTTCTTTTTGCTTTGGGCCTTCTTGGGTTTAGGCTTACCCTTCGCCTTTCCAGCAGACCTCTTCCTATTCTTATTATTGGAGGAAGATGGTTCCGCAACATTTGCCTCACAGGTCTTACTTTTTCTGTCCTTGGTCATGGACTCAAAAGTAGCGAGCTCATTGAGCAACTGTGTGAGACTAAACCTTAACTTGTTCATCCCGTAGTTGTTCTTAAACTGATCGAAGCTCTTCGAAAGAGTCGTCAGTATGATGCTCACTTGACTGGGTTCATCAATGGCCTCGCCATTGACTTCTGTCGTGTTGAAGTAGGACATCATGCTCGGTACATGTTTCCCGAACTGATGCACCTTCCTTCATGCGAGCGAGCATAGCGGAACGAACAGCTTCGTGTCGCTTTTGCTCGGAGGGTTGCCCGAACATAGCTTGCAATGACTCCATAATATCGAATGCTGTAGTCATTGCTTCATGCTTTGTGACAAGCACGTCTATCATAGAAGCTAACAGATATGTTCGGGCCTTCTCATCAAATGAGACCCATCGCTGGTATGCTTCAAGAACTAGTTCGTGTGGCATTGACAGTAGGCACCGGAGGACATTCCTTCGTAAGCACAAACTTGAGGTCTTTGGTGACCAGTATTGCATTAATGTTAAGTTTCCATTTTGTGTAGTTATCACCAGTTAATTTATCGTTTGCAAGTATTTGTAATAGTGCAGATGACATGGCTGAAAAAAACATAAATTAAAGATTCATTTAGTCATACATTCTAAACATGTGCTAATGTTCGGCATAAAATTAAACATGATGCATGAAAATGTTTAATGAACAAGAACAACCCTAAAAATAATGTTTCTATGCCACGACAATCCAACATACCACAAGCAAGTGCCGCTTTAGGGTCAGTCAAATTCTTGCATGTTGGATCGAGACCTTCTCAGTCAAAGGATATACCAGAATAACTCTTATGCCAATATCATTCAACCATCGTTTATTAGGTCAGGTTTTTAATTAACCAATTTAATTAAAACCTTGTGAGTGTAACCCATCATTTCAGATCTCAGGAGCTTAACTCGAAAATTGCCGCCTTAGGGTCGGTCAATCCCGAAATCCCCTCCGAAATCCTATCTGTTAGGAAGTCAACCTTGGTATTGATTCTTATGGAAACCCTCCTTAGGGAGGACGAAAACAAAGCCGTCACGAGGCCCCACTCGAATCTCACGGTGTTGAACTAATGATGGAGACCGCGAGATATAATGTCATATATCCCTCTCCCACTCACTATTTTACATTAAGGGTTTTCTATTAATATTAATGCACCTAGATTAAACTAGATTAAACGGCTAATTTTAATCTAAGCGTCAAGTGCATTAATCACAAATTATTAGAATCCTATTCCAATAACTAATAAACTAAATTGATTTTTAACACTTAAAAAATCTAGTTCATTAGTGATAATTCAAATCTATGTAAACTGTTTACTAAGACTATAATTATTATTAAATGTGTATTTACCAAGTTTTAACTATTAAAACTAAACACATTATTAGGTCCAATTATTATTAGGAGCTTAATCAAATTAATCCTAATATATATTAAGGACCCTACTAATCTTAGTATTTAAACTCTTTAATAAAAAGATTAGTAATTAATGAGATTTACCAAGTTTTTTACTCCTAAAAACTAATCCCATTAAAAAATAGCCAATTATGTGAATAACTCATTTTAATCAAATTAAAAAAAAATTAAACACATAATATAGATGGCTATAATGCATGTATGATATATCAACATATATATATGTGTAGGCACAACTTATTTAAATGACATGTATATGCATGGCAATGCTTAATCATCAAATAATTAAAACATACATGAGTTGACCGAGTGTTGTGGATTATTTAACCTAAAAATTGGAATCTAATTACAAAAAATATTCCCAAGGCATCCCTTGGTCTTCTTGTAATTTCCAAGACTTCCAATCTCTTCAGGTCATGTGCGCCGGTAGTGTGCGCGCTGAGGCATTGCTGGACGAAGCGCTGGTATCATGCTCGCGCGCTGAGGCATCGCTGGACGAAGCGCTGGTAGCATGCTCGCGCGCTGATAGGCGCTGGTGGTATGCGCTTGTCTGCGATGCGCGCAGCTGAAAGGGCGCTGATGGCATGCGCTTTGTCTGCGATGCGTGCAGGTGGAAGGGCGCTGATGGCATGTATGCGTGCAGGTGGTGCGCACTGGAAGCATGCGCAGGACTTTGAGCGCTGGTAGCCTGCTTTGTGCGCTGGTAGGCTCGCGAGAAGGCACGTTGAGCGCTGGTCATGCACGCTGGTGACGCTGGTGGCATGCTCTGGTGCATGCATGCTCGCTGGTCTTCATGCGCACGTTATACTACCAGGTCTCTTGATTACATATATTTTTTTTAATAATACAACAGTAAAATAAAAAAAATATAACAACATTATACAACCCAGAAACACTCTAAATCCACAACACCATAAAAAATTACGATCAACCATGTTTTTAAATTAAACAATTTAATTAAAAAACATCATACACTCATCAAAAAAAAATGTGTGCCTACACATTCATACATATCAGGAGTAATCGAATTCGATTATACTGTACAAAAATTGGCTCTGATACCAATTGTTGGACCCTCGGGTTACAGATTGCGCAGCGGAAGGTTTTTAAAATTTTTTATGCAATCATTAAATTAACCCATTTGTATAGTAATAATCAAATGCAATATTAAAGTGAAGATTCATACCTACGTAGGAGGCTCCTTCACTTTGATACGAACTGCTCCTGATTTGAACCACGTGATCTTCCTCGCTATCTCCCGGAACTGGTAACAGCGTGTGGGTGCGTCACGATATTCAGGACCTGTATGGAGGAAGAAGAGAAGAATACACACAAAAAACAAATTCTAGAAGTGCAGCATTTGTGGTCTCACCACACTCTAGTATTTTTTTTCTTTTGTTTTTGCTTTTTGTTTTTGCTGTTCACGACTACTTGTTTTCTTCTTGTTTTGTCGTGTATGTATTCTCTCTCAAAAACATATCACAAGTAATCTGATTACATTGATATGTCATTAGGTTTCATTTTATTTTTAATTAAATATATATCTCATAATATCAAATAAAAAACAAACCAAAATCTTATTTGATTTTTAAAACTTTTCAAAAAAGAATATCTCATATCCTTTTAAATTAAATATTTATTTTTGAATTCAAACATTTCAAATTCAATTTCAAATATTTAATTTAATAAAATAAAATAATCATATTATCTTATTTTATTCAAAATCAAATATCAACTAACACCCTCCATTTAGTGATTAACAACATAATTAAATAATCTTATTATTTAATTTATTTAATCACCATTATTCATTAATTAAATACTCTCATTATTCAATTAACTCCCGAATAAATACGTGTCACTTTCCTAACACAATTAATTGGACAATCCAATTAATTAACCGTGACCCTTGTTACCTAAATCGATCGGGCTAGCAAGGGGACCTAATGGACCCACAGTATTTTGAGCTCCAATAATCCTTAGAAATTATTAATTAAACTCTTTAATTAATATTTCATGATTATTAACTTCGGTGTTATTCCACTAAAAACCCGAAGCTGCACTCTCTCAACTGTAGACGTTTTTACACAAACCAATAACTCTCGGTGTCCATCGATATAGCTATTACATATGGTATAATCCTCCACAAGTAGTTCATAATTAGAGCTGGGTCATAATGTCCGTTATACCCCTCTAATCATATCTTTCCATTAAGTACCATTGATTCTGTAATGAACAATAAATCCTACATTCCTTACGGAATTAGGAGAGCGTTCATAGTTGTTCAAGCCCCGAATCAACCCTTAAGGGAACTACCATCTACTTCTCACAAGAATGAGTGGATTCCACTATTGTGTACAAACCTTCCTAGCCACAAGCCAAACCGCGATCCCAATATACGGAGTATATTGATCGGGAATGCAACTCCGACCTTACCCATGGTATATCAAAGACCACGATCTAACCTGAAAGAGTCGATAAGACACTCAGGATTAAGATCACCCACATATAGCCATCATTAGTTGATATATATGAATCTCATCGTTAAACGGATCTTAGTAAGAGATTCATATAGATCATGGCCCAGTCCTATATGATCACATCATACAAGGTGCCTCCATTCTCATATCTACATATGAATGATCCAGGATAGGATCACCGTACACTACGAAATGGACCGCAGCTGTAGATTAACCACAAATAAAGTACCCAGCTTTATTTGCTATCTACGGACTCTTTAAATTGCTCGTTTCAAACTGAATCCATCTATATATGACACTCATATACTCAGTTTGAAATTACATCCGGCAATTTTGGATGTTAAGTGCACATGTTATATAAAGTATGACACAATATGAATGAATATACTACTTCTTTTATTTATAGTTCAAATTACATTTACATATTACAAGCTTTAGGGCAAAAAACCCCAACATGGCGTGTGTGACGTGTAGCATTTGTGTGTGTGTGTGTGTGTGTGTGTGAGGTAAAGAGCATAAAAATAAAGATGATAAAAATAAGAGAACATGTAGAGATGAGAATGGTGATTAAAGTGATAAATATAAAATGGTGAATAGGAGATGCAAGAAAATGGATACATATGGTACTCATGACCACCAAAACATTCGGCGCCACCTAGAATAACTAATTGCAATAACATTCCTATATTGGGTTCAACCTAGCTTTAAGTACGACCTCTAGATATTAAAATGGGAGAGTCGTCTAGTCATCTAAAGCTACTCACCGAGGATGTATCGCATGAGCAACTACTAAGGATCGCGTTTAAGCACATTTATTAAAGAGATAAACATAAGATCGACCATCGATCGCTACTCACATGTCACTTGTAAGCAAGGTCACATAAGCATGTAGGTTTATAGAACCGAAACCCACAAAGGCATCATGTATACACTTCATGGATTCCACCCAAACAAACAAAAATACTCAATTCAATCCAAAACATGCATTTCAAATAATCCATCGACATATGAGCAATCATGGGATGCTTAATTAATCTACTCCAAATCCCAATCATGAACACATACCAATTTCAACTCTACATGCCATGAATGTAAAGACATGAGCTATCCCTAACATGCATCAAAAGTTGGGTTGTCAATCCTACTTAATACAAGTCAAGTGTCAAATTAAGTGCAATTGTATGGGACAATACAAGAAGAAATCAAATACAAGTCAATTAAATAAATGGAACTAGTATTAGGGTTCACATATTTTCCAAATGGGGATACATATCAAATAAAGAAAATACAAGAGAAGAGTAGATAGAATAAACCCAAGGTTGTCAATCCCGGATCTCTAAGCTCGGAGAGTAGCCCAATTGTCATCTCGGATCTCCAAGCTCCATCGAAGCTCCTCCTCCTCATAGAAAAGGTAGGGTGCTCTTTCCTCATGAATCTCCTCCAAAGATGGGTGGCTGCAAGTAGAGAGAGATAATGGGGAGGCAATCCATGGAGGAAAACCTCCATGGATGCCTTTGGAAGCTCCTCTCTCTCTTGGAGAAGATGAAGTGTGGAATGGATGGATTAATTGAATGAATGGATCCCTGTTCTTGTGGAAAAAATGGCGTATTTATAGGCTTGAGAGGCTAGGGCACGAAATTGGCATGAAAGGACGACCTTGCCCTTCTTAAAATGGCTGAAAATGTGACTTTTGCCTAGCCGGAACACGTAGTGCACGGGTAAGGTACCCGTGCTACACCCGTGCTATCTCTTCTTGCTTTCTGGTCTGGGCATGTGCACGAGTAAGTGCACGGGTAAGATACCCGTGTAGTACCCGTGCACTGAGCTCTTCCTGATTTCTATCCTCCGATGCACGGGAAATATCACGGGTAGTGCATGGGTAGGTTACCCATGCACTATTGCCTTCAAGCATCCATTTTTGCACCATTTGACTTGTTTTTCTCTGAAAAGTCACTGTTTCCGTCTCCAGCAACTGAATTCCATTGAATGCCTGTAATCACTACAAAACGAGTCATTAGACACCAAAATATGCTCGAAAACAAGTTAAAGGATATGGTATTGAGGGCCAAAATATATGACAATTTTGGCTCGATCAATGATCGTCAATTAGCTTAGCATTTTATTTAAAGAAGGCACTTTGAAATCGATCTCAACCATTAAAATCATTTAACGGTCCAGATGAAAAGTGCTAGTAAGTTATCTCAATTATTAACAAAATTTCCTAACCATTCAGATTTAAAAGAAATATGGAATCAAACGATCATGATTAACGCCACCCTTTTCAACCATTCACAAATTTCCAAGTTAATTCTTTAATTAAAGTAATTATTCATAATGAATGAGATATGTTGAGAAGCCAAGCAACAACTCAAAATCATTGTTACAAGGGTTAGGGACAAATGTCACACTTCAATAAATGCAACACAGATGAGCTCAAAAAAGATCAATTCTTGTTTAAAGGAAATATAAGGCAATAATCAATCAAGTACATGAATACCAGTAATTCTCAATGTCTAAATCATGAGTTCATGACTAATGTGAGGGAGAGGATCAGTAAAGCATAATATACATAAACAATACAAATATGGGAGGAAATAATGGTTGTTACGAGACTCATCTAAATAATGCAAAGAGGTTATGTCAACACAACAAAAGACAACAACACAGTTGTTAGAAAAAGCAATGAGAGAAGCCAAATGGCAAAAGTAAACTAACCAAGTTAAGTATCGTGAGAGATGTGTAATACACATGACGTGAGAAGTTCAACCAAAATCCTTATAAAAGAAGGCACTACCCATTTTAGGTAAGGGCAAGAAAAGAGTAAAATAAATAAGTTACAACAGAGAAAACATTTTAATAATTTAGCGAGTTCTCTTACTTGAGCGTCGAAGAGTGCTCATCAAAAAGTCCGGCAACCTTTTGATTCGTGTTTATTTTGCAGGAAGAAGCCTCAACAGAACTGGTTCTACCTTTTTTATAAATCAAGTCAAGATTTTCAAGAAGAAACGTCGAGAAAAACAATTTAATTGTTGGTGTATTCGTTAAAAATTTCTACACCGACACAACCCAAAAGTATTAAAAAAAAACTTACAACCAAAAGACTAGTTTATTTATTTATTTATTTTTTGAAGTATTGCAATAACTATTACAATAGGAACTGTCAGGACATGCTGAGATCAAACAATATATGTGCCGTTCAGATGTCTATTCCCGTAACAAGGATAACTACTCCCATAACCCGTGAAGAAAACTCCCCACCATGCTTGTAAAATGCGCATGGTGGAATTTGAACCCTTCACCACTTATGTAGAAGGGAGATGCACTACCAGCTCTGCTAAGAGGTGATGTGTAAACGACTAGTTTATTAGGTTGTGCCATCCATTAATATATGGGCAATTACCAAATAAGTCTTGGACTTTTACTAAAATTCCAAGTAGTTTGCGACCTTTACATGAGTGACCAAATTGGTCATCATGTTTTTCCCAAGTGCCAAAATGGTTTTTGATCTTTCAGAAATACCAAATGGTTCTTATTGACGGTTAATTTTGACTAAAATTATGAAATTACTTTAATACCCTTATTTAAAATTGATAAATAAATTAAAAAATTATATATATTTTTTTAAAAAAAGAAAATAAATGTTAAAGGAAGATATGACCTCTGGTGAAGGTCCCAGGGAGGCCTCCTCCGCAATTTGGGTTTCCATATCGAGGAGTAGGCCTCCCCAATCTAGGTTTTCTCATCCAAATTGCAGAGGTGTCTAATCTGAGTTTTCCCACCCAAATCATGGTGGTTCGCAATTTGGGTTGTTCTAAATCAGGGATGAGGCATCCCCGATCTGGTTTCCCAAATTGCGGAGGTCGATCCGACCTAGGGATGTTAAAAATATTTGAACTCGGGGGGACCCATCCAATCCCGCCCTATACGAGGTGTGGTTTTAACAAAATGAATAGGGTTGAGGGTGAGTTTGGGGTCGATTCCTACGCGTCGTTTAAGAAACTGGGCTGGTTTGGGATTTGTTGTCCTTGTCCCACCTCGACCCACTTATTATTTATTTATTAATAATATTAATATTTAATCAACTAAAATTTAAGATATATTCTTTTAATTAAAAAATATATTTAACATGATTTTTTTTAACCAATTTAAACCTAATTTTTATTCAAGTTTAAAAAAAGAAGAAAAAAACCATAGTTATTATACAAAATTGGGGCAGGGCTAGGTCGGGGCCACCTTCCCCCGCCTGGAAAATTCCCCGACTCTGACCTCAGTCTTCAATAGTCAGGATCGGGGGCAAATAATTTTGATAATCGGGTTTGAGATTTGTTGACCATGTGCCATTGACATTCCTACCAGATCAGGGACCTCCCTTATCTCGGTTTTTCCACCCAGATCGAGCCTAGATCATGGAGAATGTCTGTGATCTGGGTTTTCCAGATCATGGATGAGTCCTCTACGATCTCAACTGCAATGACTCCTTAACATAAGAAGATCGCCGTATTCCACCTCCGACATCCATAGATCTTCAAAAGTCGAGATTCAAAAGTATAATTACTTGACTTGTTCTCTTGAAGCGATTATGTGCACATACACAATTTGTATATTTGTGTCCCTTCATCGTAGTGCATCATTCATCGCACACACATACAATTTGATTGCATGTGTCCACTTTATTAGTTTTACTCACTACACATACTCACTACGTGTATCATGATCCCTTTGGTATTCGTGCGTGTTACATTGTTTGAGTTCTGTGAACTCATCTGCTTGTTCCGCATATGATTACAGTTTTCCGGTTTATGTGTGTGTGTGTGTGTGTCTATACTAAATTTGTTTCTGTTTGTTGATCAGATACGTCCATGCTTGTACGTTGATATGCTCTTATTTTTGTGCGAAAGATCGAACACTCGAGAAGGCCTATTTCTTCTCGTTATATGGTTTAGTGACCTATGGCTCGAGACCGTGCTTTGGATTGCAAAAACTTTCGAAAGATATTTCGTTGCCCATGTCTCATCATGGTGAATTGCGGATGGTTGGCCGTGAAATCACTCCAGTGATTTTCGCGTTCCATGTTTCGTCGTGGTGGATGTGAAGTGCAACCGCGAACTTCTCCAGTGATTTTTACAGGAGTTGTTTTTCGTCATGCTGGATAGTGAAAAGTTGGACGCGAAATCACACCAGTGATTTTCGCGGTTCAAGTCTCGTCACGATGGACCATGAAAAGGAGACTGCAAACTGGGAGTGAAATCACACCAGTGATTTTCGTGGTCTAGGTCTCGTCATAGTGGACTGTGAACTTTGACGGTGAAAATGAGAATTTTAACAAAACGAAATAGTTTCTTCTAGGGCTTTATAAAAACCCCACCTTCCCATTTCAGCCACAAAGGAGAGAACCCTAAATAATGAAAATCCATTTCTAAAAGAGAAAAACTAGGGTTTTAGAGAGAGAAGTCTTCAAGACTTCTTCATTAACTCTCTATCCTTCATCCCATGTGCAGTTAATGTCTTCGTCATTCATAGGTCTTCATTGAACATTTCCATTGTTAGGTAAGAACAAATCCCCTTCCATTTATTATTCTTTACTTCCAAGACTTCACATTTATTGTATTTATTTGAAGTTATAGAGATTGTTTGAGGGTTAGTTAATAACTAGGTTGTTAGGTAGATTTCTCTATATCTAGTTAAGCATTTAATGTTGTCTAGCATATTTTGCATTGAGTATCATTACATGTTCACTTAAACACTTTACTCTCTTTGTTGAGGTCAAGTCTTGTAGCCACAAGTGGTGGTTGACAAGCAAAGGAAAGTCTTGTGGCCAAAGGTGTTAGTTGCACAAGCAATTGCCAAGACCCGCTATAAAAGGCTCGAGGGGTAGATTAGGAGGTGCTCAAGCCAAGGGTAGTGGATTAGGGGATATCACTAAGATTGAACAAACAATGGTGAGTGGGAAGTGATGATATCTTGAGGTTGTCGAGAGTGAGAGTCCTTGTATCATTTAAGGGTGTAACCTTATTTAAATATAGTGAATTTCTATAGCTTAAGTGGCTAATGAGGCTAGTCCCCTAGGTTTTCACCAATTGGTGGTTTCACACGTAAAAATCAAGTTTCCTGAAAATACTCTTAGAGAGATAAAAACTAACCTAGGGGGGGGGGGTGAATAGGTTTTTAGCCAAATTAATTTCCATCTTTTGGTTAGTCAAAATTAATCACAACAAAACTCTAACAAACAATCATTGTAACAAGATGCAGAAAATAAAATAAAGACACAATGATTTATTTTACGTGAGAAAACCCAATAGGGTAAAAACTCACTGGCTTAAAAGCCACTCGAACCCTCAAATCCACTATTTGCAAATACAATTACAACCTAGTTTGACCACATCACACCTAATCGGTTACTAATCCGTGTTTGCTACCCGCGGGCCTTTAATAGTGATTTTAGGCTCTTGCTTGTACACTACCAACGGAACATACAAGACTCAACTCTCAATAGAAGAGATATGCAACCTAATGTGAATATAAAAAAAATATTCTAAATACACAAATGCTAGGTCAACACATTTAATGCTTATCTAGGAACTAATAATGACATGTAGAACATTCCTAGAAATCATGTTGCTATATGACATGCTCATACCTTGGCTATATGAAATCAAAACATTCCTAGATGCAATACTATCACAATACAACAACCCAAACATCAACAAAAATCTCTATTTGTAATAAAAATTCTAATCTAGATGCAAACAAGTATAAAAGAGATTTCTTGTTAAGCAAGAACACAAAAATGGATGAGAATGGTATTCTACTTACCAAGTAAAATATGTTGATGAAGACCCATGCTTAGAAATATCCTAGATGAGGCTAGATGATGCTTGAACCATGAATGAATGATAGGTGATTGGGTTTTGGACAATAAAAATGGTTTCTTGCTACCTTTTCTTGCAAGTCATTCTTAAGCTCTTAAAAGAATGAGAGAGAATGGATTCTGAAGCTCTATCTAGGCAAAGAAGGGAAAAGAACATATATATATATGAAGCCCTAGATGAAATGACACCGTTTTGAAAAAAAAATAGCAACTGAATCCCGTCAATATCGCTTGCTGGACCGCGACTCGGGCAAGTGTCCAGAACGCGGTACACACAGTAGTGCACCGTCTGGACAACATGGCGGTTAAGACCGCTGAACGTGCATATGCACAGGACATGGTCTAGGCAGCATGGGCGTGCTGCTATTTACCACGTCAGGGACTGCTGTGCGTACATGTACATAGATCGCGGTCCCCAAAGCATGCACCTTCTCGAACCAACCGCTGTTGGGACTGCGGCAGAGGTAGGTGTCTAGCAAGCGACCTGCACCGCGGTGAAGAGGAAAATCCTCTTTTCCAGGCAACCTTAACACACTAACTTAAATGCAAAATGTGCAAGTGTGGAGAGTGATGAATGACATACAATGCATCATTCAAATATATGAAAACAAGAATATAATGCATGCAAGTGAGTGTGTGCAACTACATCTCTTTAATTAGGAGTAGAGTCAAGTAATCTACCTTCCTTAATGCACTTGGAGTCCAATGCCTTGATGATGGGAGATCTTCAATTCCTAATCTACCCTTTATAATATTTGACCCTAATTGTGATTTTGTCAACGAAATAAGCCAATCATAAACTGAGACATTTACATGTCCTTTAGTTTCCTCAATTTTATACTTGATTTTATTATAGTGTTGTTTGCTATTAAAATTGACTTATAAAAAATTTGATAACATAACAGATTAATTGGTAAATAACCTATTCACCCCCTATAGGTTAATTGTATTAGCATTAGACACATTTTCAATTGGTATAAAAACTGGTACCTAGACATACATAGGTAGATCCTCGCTTTATTTGGTGTCTTGCATACATTGCATCTCATTCATTAAACATTATGAGTGGCATTGAGATGTTAGAGGGTGTGTCAAACTTAAGACCATAGTTGCTCACTGGAATAATTACTCCTCATGGAAAGGGAGGATGGAATCCTACTTTCGGTAATTGATGAGAGTGTGTGGATGTGTGTGGAAGAAGGATACTCACCTCCCACGGAGAGATTAAAGAATTGAGATTCTTTGCCTAAGCCCAAGTCTAAGTGGACCAATGAAGATTTTGAGGCTTCAAAGTGGAATTCAAAGGGCATTCATGCCTTATTTTGTCTAATGGATGAGAATCATGCCAAACTCACCCAAATGACTCGAAATGCACATGAAGCTTGAAAAATTTTAAGAACTATTCACAAGGGGACTCACTATGGTTAAGAAGTCCAAGCTTCAAGTGTTGTAAGCTCAATTTGAAAGGACCAAGATGGAAGAAGAAGAAACATTTAATGACTTCCAAATCAAGTTGGTGTACATCGTTAATCAAAACCATCAACTTGTTGATCCTTACTCCGAAGCAAGAATTGTACAAAAGATACTAAGATCGCTTCCAGGGAGATTTGACTGCAAGGTCACCGCCATAAAGAAAACAAGGACTTGGATACAATGAAAGTAAATGAGCTCATCACGTTGTTTCAAGCTTATGAACCCAAAAAATTATTCTCTTCTAAGAGGAAAAAGAGGATTGCTCTAAAGTCTATCAAACAAGAAGATGATAGTAGTGAAGAAGAAAAAGAAGAAGACAGTGGCATCGATAAAGAAATGGCATCGTTTTATGAAAGGTTCAAAGAAATTTTGAAACATGCTGACAAAAGTCTTATTAAGAGAGAAGGAAGTGAAGAAAAAGATTCCTTCAAGAAGTTTTGAGCCTAAACAAGAGAATATCAAGAAAGTAAATCGTTAATGCCATGATTGTGGAGGCTATGGAAACATATCCACAGATTGTGGAAATTCGAAGACTAAAAGTCGAAAAGGCAAGGCAAATGCCGACTGTTATAGTGAAAGTGAAGAGAGTTCTTTAGATTCAGATGGATGTGTAAGTGAATTCCTAGCTTTTCCTGCTTCACATGATGACAAATTAAATGCAGCCTCAAGTCAATCATCACTTAAAGTCAACAACAAATGTGTTTGCCTTAACCACGAGAGCACTAGTGGTAGAAGATTCGACGAAGTAACTTCAAGCTCGGAGGATTTGAGTGACGGTAGTATGAATTATGGAGACTACATTGAGTATTTCCAAAGGTCCTTGAAAATGAACGAAGAGATTAAGAAGTTGAAGGAGAACAATCTTCAGGTAAGGACTAAGATGGATTCTTTCAATGAAGACACGGAGGATGCCTCTCGATATTCTAAACAATTAAGGAACACCATTTATGAAAAAACTCAAGAACTCAGTGACTTGAGTTTGGAATTGCAAGTCAAGGACGATGCATTGAAAATTGCAAAGAAGAATGAGATGGAGTTGAAGAAAGAGATTGAAGATATGGAGAACTTTTTGGAACCCAGATCACTGGTAACGCAACAGAAATATGTTTATAATTTTTTTTTATACAGATCGTAAATGATCTAGGACCAGTGAACTTAGGATCGCAATTTTTTGGAACTTATACATATATCATTATTACAATAACAAAATATATGTATACACAGGAAATTGAAATCAATCAGAAGAAGAGAAGAAATCAATTCTTCATACCTACGTAGGAGGCTAATTCACTTTACGATATGCTCATGGTCTGTACCACCGATCTTCCTAGCTATTCCCGAAACTGGTAACTGCATGTGGGCGCGTCACGTACTCAGGAACTTAGGAGGATGTAGAGAAAAGAAGAAGAAACTATTTCTTCCAAGAGAAAAATACTTAGAACAACTTGTGTTCTTAAAAAAAATATTTTTTTTTTCTTTCAATAGTGCACCACAACAGACATCTCTTTTTTCTCTTTTATTCTTTTTTTTAATCTCACGCACATTGATGCGTTTTTCTCTTTTTGAAAATTGATGATGTGTTGACTTTATTTTAAAATTCAAAATCAATATTTAATTAAAACCAATCAATTAAACCAATCAATCTAATCTTTTAAAATATCAAATATATTCAAAGATATTGATTAATATTTAGTTTATTTGATTAGATTTGAATTCAAACTATTTAAATTCAAAAATTAAAAATTTAATTTTAATAAAATAAAATAATCATATTATCTTATTTTATTCAAAAACAAATATCAACAAACATCCTCCATTTAGTGATTAATAACATAATTAAATAATCTTATTATTTAATTTATTTAATCACTATTATTCATTAATCAAATAATCTCATTATTCAATTAATTCTCGAATAAATACGTATCACTTTCGTAACACAATTAATTGGACAATCCAATTAATTAACCTTGACCCTTGTTACCTAAATCGATCGGACTAGCAATGGGATCTAATGTAACCACAGTATTTTAAGCACCAATAATATTTGGAATCATTAATTAAACTCTTTTATTAATATTCCTTGATTATTAACCCTGTGTTATTCCACTAAAAACCCGAAGTTGCACTTTCTCAACTGCAGACGTTTTTACATAAACAGATACAACTCGGTGTCCATCGATATGGCTATTACACATGGTGTGATCCTCCATAGTAGTTCATAATTAAAGCTGGGTTATAATGTCCGTTATACCCCTCTAAATACATATATCCTTTTAAGTACCGTTGATTCTTTAATGGACAATAAATCCTATTTCCTCACGGAATTAGGATAATGCTCATATTGTCCAAGCCCCGAATCAACCCTTAAGGGAACTACCATCTACTTCTCACAAGAAGGAGTGGATTCATTGTGTACAAACCTTCCCAGCCACAAGCCAAACCGCAATCCCTACATACGGAGCATATTGATTAGGAACTGCATCCGACCTCACCCATGGTATATCAAAGACCACGACCTAACCTGAAGAAGTTGATATGACACTCAGGATTAAAATCACCCACATATAACCATCATTAGTTGATATATATGAATCTCATCGGTAAACGGATCTTGTTGAGAGATTCATATAGATCATGGCTCAGACCTATATGATCACATCATACAAGATGCCTCAATTCCTTTATCTTCATATGAATGATACATGATAGAATCACCGTACATTACGGAATGGGCTGCAGCTATAGATTAACAACAAATAAAGTACCCAGCTTTATTTGCTATCTATGGACACTTTAGATTGCACGTCTCTTACTGTATCCATCCGTATATGACATTCATATACACAGTTTGAGATTACATCTGGCAATCTAGGATGTTAATATGCACAAGTTATAAAATAAACAACGCAACAAGAATGAATTGCACTTTTCTTTTTATTATTTCATAAATCCATTTACAAATTACATCTTTAGGGCATAAACCCCAACAATCTCCCACTTGCACTAAAGCATGTGAGGCAAGTTTCGTAACCCTAGACCATCTAGGTGACTCGAAAACGCTTTAGCCGGTAAGGTCTTCGTAAATGGATCAACATGATTGTCTTGTGAGGCTATCTTTGTGATTATCACATCTCCTGTCTGCACTATCTCTCTAATGAGATGATACTTTCTCCCTATATGCTTCCCTCTCTTGTGGCTTCTTGGTTCTTTAGAATTAGCCACAACACCACTGTTATCACAATAATGTGTGATGGGCTTATCCAGATCTGGAACAACTTCCAGATCACTCAAGAACTTGCAGAGCCAAACATCCTCTTTAGCAGCTTCACAATCGGTTACATAATCGGCTTCTATGGTGGAGTCTGCAATGCAAGATTGCTTGATACTTCTCCACACAATGGCTCCACCACCTATGGTGAAAACTGATCCAGATGTGGATTTCCTAAAATCCATGTCTGACTGAAAATCAGAATCCGTGTATCCTAACAAGATCAAATCCTGTCCGGAGTACACTAGCATATATTTTCTCGTTCTCCAAAGATACTTGAGAATTGTCTTGACAGCAACCCAATGATCCAATCCTGGGTTGGACTGGTACCCGCTGACTACTCTCACTGCATAGCAGATGTCCGATCTCATGCATAACATAACATACATGAGACTACCTACTGCCGATGCATAGGGTACACATCTCATATCCTCAACTTCTTGAGGTGTCTTAGGAAACTCTTCCTTAAACAAGTGAACTCCATGCCTAGAAGGTAAATTACCTTTCTTGGAGTCTTGCATCAAAAATTGCACAAGAATCTTGTCGATATATAATGTCTGAGACAGTGCTATGAGTTTGTTCTTACGATCCCTTATAAGTTGGATCCCTATAACGTAACTCGCTTCTCTCAAATCTTTCATTCGGAATTGGCTAGCCAAACAGCCCTTTACATCAAATAACACTCCCGCATCATTCCCATTGAGTAGGATGTCATCCACGTACATGACCAAGAAAACTACCTTTTTGTCAATGATGCACTTGTAGACACAAGGCTCATCGACGTTCTGCTCAAAGCCATAGATTTTGATCATATCATCAAACCTGATGTTCTAAGATCTAGATGCTTGCTTAAGTCCATAAATGGACTTTTGCAGCTTGCAAACTTTTTGTTCTTGATCTGGGAACTCATCGAGCCAAAAATGTCATACATTTTGGCCCTCATATCCTTTCTCTTTGTTTTTTTCTTGAGCGTTTTTATATGTATTTATGGCTTTTTTGGTTGTTATTGCAGGCATTAGGTAAAAATACATGAAGATAGGCAAAAAAGGACTAATTGGTGCACAAAAGAGATGAAGAAGACAATGGGTAGAACACCTTTGCACTAACCGTGTAATCACCCGTGCACTAGAAGATGGAATTTGGAAGGATCTCAGTGCAAGGGTAACTGCACGGGTAACACCCGTACAACCACCCGTGCAATCCACCAGACTAGGGAGCAAAGCCTCGGGAGAAATTCAACTGCACGGGTAATGCACGGGTCACCTACCTGTGCACTAACCCATGCACATTGCACAAGTCAGGAAGGAAATGAAGATTGCACGGGTAAATACACGGGTACCTTACCCGTGCTATACGGGATTCTCAGCTAGCCACATCAACATTTTGGCCTAATTTTTGAAGGAAGTATAAATAGTTTCATATCTGATTTTTCAAGAGAGACCCACGACCATACACCCATTCCATACATTCTTCCTCTCTCTAAATCTCAAAAACATTTCTCTCTCAATACTTCACAAAAAACCCAACATCATCTTCATCAATTTCTACTCATAAGGACATAGGAAGGGGGATTGGAGCTTGAAGAAAGAAGGTTCTACATGGGTCTTTTCTATTTCCCTCCTTTTTATTCTTGTATTCCATTTGTTATGAGTAGCTAAATCCCATTAAGGGATTGATGTGATTCACATGTAAATATGGGTATTTGTAATGAACTCAATATCTTTTATTAAAATCTATCTAATTTGTTATATTCAATGTTTAACTTGATTTCAAAAGCAATTTGTGTTTGATTGTACATGACTTTCTTCATGAGTTGTTTGAGAAATTATATATGTAGAGAATTGAGTATACATGATGCTTTGTTCCCTTAGCTCAATTGATTAGGAGGATTGAATAAAGGTACATGACCCAAGTGAGATTCAGACTTATTAACTCACCTAATTCTAATCTTTCATGGGTAATCAAGACTATACATCCTAGGATTGTTTGCATGTGATAGATTAAGCATCAACACTATACATGATAGGTTGGTGATTTTAACAAAGAGATTTGTCCCTTATGTGATAGATGTTCTCTTATTGTATAACCAATTGTGGGTGGCCAATGCTATACATGATGGTTTGGGCACTCACAAGTGGTAAATAACCACTCCTATACATCCTAGGGTGGTTGCATTAGTTAATGACCATTAATGTGAGTTCATTCTTTACCCATTGTTTGCTAGTTGAATTCATCAATACCTTAATCCACATACCATATATCCATACCTTTTTAGAATAGTACATTTTAGTTAGTTTTAGCTTAGCTTGCATCTTAGTTTTACTTCTCTTTAAAACCAAATCAATTTACTTTTCTTGCATTTTTACGTAAGCATTAGTTTAATCATAACTATCGCTCGATCTCTATGGAACGATACCCATACTTGCCATATACTAGTTTTATACTTGTTTGAGTGCATCTTGGGATTTTATAAATTTGTTTGATTATTGCATACCACAGCAAAATGCTTGTTCAAAATGGCGCCGCGCCCGGGGATCGGAATACATAGTTATGATTAGATTTAGTTTTAGTTTTAGTTTAGTTATTTATTATTTGAGTTTCTTTTACTTTGCTTGCATTTGTTGTTTTGAATTACAGGTGCATAGGTACATGCATGGGAGACGTTCCTTGAAAGGCGAAATAGTACCGGGATTTAACAATATTCCTTGGATTGGAAGATTGATCAGACAGTTTGAGAACAACAACCGTGAAGAAGAGATGGCTGAAGAAAATCCACAGAATACACCAGTTGTGGAACAAGGAACAAATGAGGAAGACTTGGGACTCACGATTGGGGAGTACACTCTTCCCTCGTTGTTGGGGATGAGCAACCAATAGTTATTGTGTTGGATGACACCGCTAGATTATACGAATTGAAGGGGATGCATGTGAACTTGTTACCGACCTTTTATGGGCTTCCATCTGAGGATTGTCTTCAATTCATGAAGGAGTATAGTGCAGTGTTGGAGACATTTCCCATAGTAGTCAGGGACAGAGTATTGACTAGGGGACAGTTGCAAATGCGTTGTTTCCAGTATTGTCTGAAGGATCGTGCCAAACAGTGGTACATGGCATTGAGGTCGGGAACGCTCACATCTTGGGCCTAAATTTGTAAAGTGTTTTACAACAAATTTTCCCCAACTGCAAAGCCAAGAGAATTGAAGATCAAGATCACCACCTTTAGTGAAGAGGTCGGGGAACCATTTCATGAAGCATGAGAGAGATTTCATCTTTTGCTTGCTCAGGTTCCACCACACACCTATACTGAAGAATTGAAGGCAACTTCCTTCTACCAAAGTCTCTCCACCATTACTCAGATGATGGTGGAAAATGCTTGTGAGGGTACAATCGTTGACAAGAGAGCTCAACAGGCATATGATATCATGGAGAAACTAGCTTAAAATTCACAACAAAGGTCTTCAAACATAAGAAGGGGTGGAAAGATAGAGATTGATGGGAATACCGGAGTAGCCATAGAGATGTCAAGAATGGCTAAGGAAATGCAGTCAGTAAAGGAGTTGATGAAGAATATGTTCAAGCGAACAACTCAGGTGAACCAAATCACAGAGGACACATTGAATGGAGTAGATGGACAATTGAAGCATGAAGAAGCCCATATGGTAGGAGGGTTCCAAAGGCAGAGGAATGATCCCTACTCCAACCAATACAACCCAAGGTGGAGGAATCACCCAAATTTCTCACGGAGCAACAACAACAACAGTGCAAACAACCAAGGGTATCATAATCAAGGGTATAATAGGTACAACAATCAAGGAGGACCAAACAATAATCAAAATGCTTGTCCAGGAACACAAATCCCTCTAGTTGTATCATATAGATGCTCTCGTCAAGATAGTCATTCAAGAATGCAGTCTTGACTTCCATTTGCCAAATTTCTTAATCAAATTAGGCAGTAGTGGATAAGAGAATCCGAATAGACTTAAACATGGCTAATTGTGAGAAAGTCTCTTCATAATCGACCCCCTCTTTCTGGGTATAACCCTTAGCCACTAGCCTTGTTTTGAAGGTCTCTACCTTGCTGTCCACTCCTTTCTTTCTCTTGTAGTTCCACTTACACCCTATGGGTTTTACCCCATCTGGTAAATCTACAAGATCCCAGACTGATTTGGAGTGCGTAGACTCCATCTCGCGATTCATGGCTTTAAGCCATTCCTCTTTATCAGGATCTTTCATTGCATTCTTTAATGTCAATGGATCATCCACACTATCAGCAGAGACAACACATTGTCCCTCACCTATACCTAAACAGCGTTCAGGTTGTCTTACAACCCTCCCACTACGTCTAGGTGATATTTTATCCTGATCAGGAACCATCTGACTCTCAGATGTTTGTGGATCAACAACTCTTATTGGTGAAACACTAGTCTCACTAGGCTCCAACTCATTCAATACGATCTTAGAACGAGGTTTATGGTCACCAATATAATTATCCTCAAGAAACGTTGCATTTGTCGATACAAATACTTTGTTATCTTCGGGACTATAGAAGTGTCCACCTCTGGTCTCCTTAGAGTATCCTACAAATAGGCGGACCACAGACTTTGAGTCTAGCTTTCCACTTATGTTCTTCAGTACCTGTGCTGGACATCCCCATACGCGGAAATGTCCCAAACTAGCTTTACGACCATTCCACAACTCTAGGGGAGTCTTAGTAATAGATTTGGATGGCATTACATTCAAAATGTATGCAGCTATTTGTAATGCATATCCCCAGAAGGAATGTGGTAACGATGAGAAACTAATCATAGATCTCACCATTTCCATCAGGGTTCTATTTCTCTTCTCTGCAACACCATTTTGCTGAGGTGTACCGGGAGCTGTAAGTTGGGACACTATCCCATGCTCGACCATGAAGTCTTCAAAATCTTGGTCGAGGTACTCACCTCCACGATTCGATCGTAGTGACTTGATTGTCCTACCTAATTGATTCTCAACTTCACTCGGAATTCTTTAAACTTTTCAAATGTTTCCAACTTTAGTTGCATCAGGTAGACATATCCATATCTTGAGTAATCATCTATAAATGTGGCATAATACTCATAGCTGCCTCTAGCTCTAACATTCATCGGTCTGCAGATGTCTGTATGTATGAGCTCCAGTGGCTCTGTAGCTCTAAGCACTTTTCCAGTAAAAGGTCTCTTAGTCATCTTACCTTCTAAACATGATTCGCAGACATGTAAGGTGACAACCTTTAACTCACTTAAAGGTCCGATTTTTACTAGTCTGTCTATCCGGTCAAGGTTGATATGACCAAGCCTTAGATGCCAGAGATACGTGTCATTATTTGGAGAAATCTTATGTCGTTTAGTTTTTGGTTTTTCAACCTTAAACATTTCGGTGATGAGCAATGTAGTATGATTAACGGTCTTAACACATACAAATTGTTTTCATTAATTCCAGAACAAATATTCAGCCCATTCTTTCCAATAATAACAAACTTATATTAAAAGAAATATTAAACTAAAATATTAAAAGAAACAGAATATGATTGTTCTAACAACTTAGAAACGAAAATCAAATTCTGTGTAAATCCAGGAATATAAAAAACATTGTTCAATAATAAAAAACTATTATTATTACAAAATTGCAATCTTATTGCTCCCACTGCTTTGGCCGACACGACATCCCCCGACTCCACACGCATTGAGAAAGCTCCCTCCTCTAGCTGTGTCCAAGAATCAGTCCACTACAAAGAAGAACAAACATGGTTAGTGGCCCCCGAATCAACTATCCAGGGTGAAGAATCATCTTCCACTAAACAAGATTCAAGAACAATTAAATCATATTTATCTTTCGTCTTCTTCTTCCTGGCTACCTCCTCCAGAACTGAGGACAGTTTCTCTTCCAGTGCCCAACCTTGTTACAATGGAAACATTTTCCTTTGTCTTGGTCGGTGGAGGTGCCCTTCTTTTTGCTTTGGGCCTTCTTGGGCTTAAGCTTACCTTTGGCCTTCCCAGCAGACCTCTTCCTCTTTTTATTATTATTAGAGGAGGAAGATGGCTCAGTGATATTTGCCTCACCGGTCTTACCCTTGTTGCCCTTAGTCAAGGACTCAAAAGTAGCGAGCTCATTGAGCAACTGTGTAAGACTGAACCTTAACTTGTTCATCCCGTAGTTGCTCTTAAACTGATCGAAACTCTTCGGAAGAGTAGTCAGTATGATGCTCACTTGACTGTGTTCGTCAATGGTCCCGCCATTGACTTCTGCTGTGTTGAAGTAGGACATCATGCTCGAGACATGTTCCCGAACTGATGTACCTTCCTTCATACGAGCGAGCATAGCGAAACAACAGCTTCGTGTCGCTTTTGCTCGGAGGGCTACCTGAACATAGCTTACAATGACACCATGATTTCGAATGCTGAAGTCATTGCTTCGTGCTTTATGATAAGCATGTCTGTCATAGAAGCCAACAGATATATTTGGGCCTTCTCATTAGATGAGATCCATCGCTGGTATGCCTCACGAACTCTTTATGAGGCATTGGCAGCAGGCGCTGGAGGACAGTCCTCCGTAAGCACAAACTTAAGGTCTTTTGTGACCAATATTGCATTAACATTTACTTTCCACTTAGTGTAGTTATCACCGGTTAATTTGTCGTTTGCAAGTATTTGTAGTATCGCAGAAGACATAATTGCTGAAATAAATAAAGCATTCATTCAGTCATTTATTAAAACAAGTGCGAGTGCTTTGGCATAAATTTAAACATGATGCATGAACATGTTTAACGAACTAGAACTACCCTAAAACCAGTTACTATACCACGACAATCCAACATACCACAAAGAAGTGCCGCCTTAGGGTCGGTCAAGTCTTTGCATGTTGGATCAAGACATTCTCAATCAAATAATATTCTAGAATAACTCTTATTCCATATCATTCAACCATCGTTTATTCAGTCAGGTTTTTAATTAACAAAACTTAATCAAAACCTTCGTGAGTGTAACCCACCATTTCATATCTCACGAGCTTAACTCGAGAATTGCCGCCTTAGGGTCGGTCAATCCCGAAATACCCTCAGAAATCCTATCTGTTAGGTAGTCAACCTTGATATTGATCTTTGTGGAAACCCTCTTTATGGAGGACGAAAGCAAAGCTGTCATGAGGCCCCACTCGGATCTCACGGTGTTGAACTAATGATAGAGACTGCGGGATATAAATGTCATATATCCCTCTCCCACTCACTATTGTAAAACTATGGTTTTCTATTATCCGCTAATGCACCTAGACTCTACAGGATCAAACGGCTAACTTTAATCAAATTATCTAGCGCATTAACAAATTCATTATTAGAAACAAATTCTAATAAACTAATAAATTATTAATGATTTTTAACTATTAAAAATCTAATCTATTAGTGAATAATCTAAGCTTTTGTAAACTATTTACTAAGCTCAGATTATTATGATAGTGTTTACCAAGTTTTAACTATTAAAACTCTAACATTTTATTCGGTTCATTTATTATTAGGTTATTAATCATATTAATCATAATTACAATAAAAGACCCTATTAATCCAACTTATTAAACTCTTGAATAACTAGATTAATATAAATGAGAATTACCAAGTTTTTTTTTAAAAAAAAACTAGTCTCATTTTCATATCCAATAATGTATTTAATGATTTTAATCATATTAAAAAAAATACATAAAATATTAGGCTATGATGCATGTATGACATATCAAATATATTTGTGCAGGCACATCTTATCTAAATGACATACGTATGCATGACAATGCTTTTATCATCACATAATATAAAGCATACATGAATTGACTGAGTACTGTAGGATTATTTAACCTAAAAAAATTTAGAATCTAAAATTACAATAATATCCCCTAAGGCATTCCTTGGTCTTTTTGTAACTTCAGAAATCTTCTAGGTCACTCTGATTCATCTCATGAATCCTTCTTCGCGATTTTCCAAGTCTTTAATATAGGTTGCATTTTTTTTAATACAATATCAGTAAAACTAAAATATATATATATATATATATATATATAATAACCCATGAACCCTAAATCCACAGTACCATATAATTAACGATCAATAATGTTTTTGTATATTAAAAAATTTAATATACATACAACATACAGTCAATTTAAACAGTGCCTACACAATCATACATACAGGAGCATCGAAAACAATTTCCTGTTCCAAAAAAAATTGGCTCTGATACCAATTGTTGTAACCCCGATCACTAGTAACGCAGCGGAAATAAGTTCAATTTTTTTTATAGAGATCGTATACGATCTGGGACCAGTGAACTTAGGATCGCAATTTTTCAAAACTTATACATACATCATTAATACAATAATAAAATATATGTATACACAAGAAATTGAAATCAATAATCAGAAGATGGGAAGAAATCAATTCTTCATACCTACGTAGGAGGCTCCTTCACTTTACGATATGCTTCTGGTATGTACCACCGATCTTCCTAGCTATTCCTGGAACTGCTAACTGCAGTGTGGGCACGTCACGTACTCAGGAACTTAGGAGGATTTAGAGAAAAGAAGAAGAAACTATTTCTTCTAAGAGAAAAATACTTAGAACAACTTGTGTTCTTAAAAAAAAAATATTTTTTTTTCTTTCAATAGTGGACCAAAGCAGACATCCTTTTTTTCTCTTTGATTCTTTTTTTTAATCTCACGCACATTGATGCGTTTTTCTCTTTTTAAAAATTGATGATGTGTTGACTTTATTTTAAAATTCAAAATCAATATTTAATTAAAACCAATCGATTAAACTAATCAATCTAATCTTTTAAAATATCAAATATATTCAAAGATATTGATTAATATTTAGTTTATTTGATTAGATTTGAATTCAAACTATTTAAATTCAAAAATAAAAAAATTTAATTTTAATAAAATAAAACAATCATATTATCTTATTTTATTCAAAACCAAATATCAACAAACATCCTCCATTTAGTGATTAATAACATAATTAAATAATCTTATTATTTAATTTATTTAATCACCATTATTCATTAATCAAATAATCTCATTATTCAATTAATTCCCGAATAAATACATATTACTTTCGTAACACAATTAATTGGATAATCCAATTAATTAACCGTGACCCTTGTTACCTAAACCGATCGGACTAGCAAGGGGATCTAATGGACCCACAGTATTTTAAGCACCAATAATCTTTGGAATCATTAATTAAACTCTTTTATTAATATTCCTTGATTATTAACCCTGTGTTATTCCACTAAAAACCCGAAGCTGCACTCTCTCAACTGCAGACGTGTTTACACAAACATATATAACTCGGTGTCTATCGATATAGCTATTACACATGGTGTGATTCTCCACAGTAGTTCATAATTAAAGCTGGGTTATAATGTCCGTTACACCCCTCAAAATGCATATATCCTTTTAAGTACCATTGATGCTCTAATGGACAATAAATCCTATTTACTCACGAAATTAGGAGAACGATCATATTGTCCAAGCCCCGAATCAACCCTTAAGGGAACTACCATCTACTTCTCATAAGAAGGAGTGGATTCAACTATTGTGTACAAACCTTCCCAGCCACAAGCCAAACCGCAACCCCTACATACGGAGCATATTGATGAGGAACTGCATCCGACCTCACTCATGGTATATAAAATACCACGACCTAACCTGACGGAGTCGATATGACACTCAGGATTAAGATCACCCACATATAGCCATCATTAGTTGATATATCTCATCGATAAATGGATCTTGGTGAGAGATTTATATAGATTATGGCTCAGTCCTATATGATCACATCATACAAATCACATCATACAAGATGCCTCAATTCCAATATATTCATTTGAATGATACAGGATAGAATCATCGTATATTACGTAATGGACCGCAGCTATAGACTAACCACAAATAAAGTACCCGGCTTTATTTGCTATCTATGGACTCTTTAGATTGCACGTATATTATTGTATCCATCCGTATATGACATTCATATACACAGTTCTAGATTACATTTGGCAATCTAGGATGTTAATATGCACAAGTTATAAAATAAACAACACAACATGAATGAATTGAAATTTTCTTTTTTATTTATTTCATAAATCCATTTACAAATTACATCTTTAGGGCATAAACCCCAATAGAACTCTGTCTCGGGTTTAAAGGTGGGAGCCAAGAAAATTGATAACTTGCTAAGTTTTGGCAAGATGCATGGTGCAAAAAAAGAGGTCTCACGTATATCAGCGAGAGGATTACCCCTTGCTCTGACATGACCATCTTTGTTAAAGATGAAGCTTTTGTATGGCAACCTCCACCACAACATGCAAAGAAAACCTTTGAGCTTGGAGAATCTTCCAAGAAGAGTCAAGTCCAACTTCCTCCAAGGATAATTGACCAAGCTCAATCCTCGAAGATGCCTCAACCAAGTTTTCATCAACCAAAGGGGCAAGCTCAAGCCCAAGCTCAACCACCTTAACCAAATGTTCAATAATTAAAGAGGCAACCTCAACAAGCTCAATCCCAAAGAAGATCTCATCCAGCTAAACCTCAAAGAAAATCTCAACCGGTTCAACCACAAAGACAACCTCAAAGGAAAGGTAAAGCTTCCATGAGCTCACAATGCAATGATATGGATTATAACCTTATAACTGCATATAATTTTTGTGGTGTAATTGCTCATATTAGACTAAAATGCGTTATGTATATAAAGAAATGTAAACATGAAAGCATGATTGAGAAAAGAAAGAACCGTAGAGCTAAGAAGCATGTTCACAGGATACTTATAGACTCTAGTCCTAAGAAAGTCAATTAAGACTGATAGAGTGGCACAAAAATGGGTTAGGAAAAATGAATATTGTTGCTTTAAAAATGACTTCTTTGTGAAAGCCTATGCCTCTAACACTTGGTATCTCGATAGTAGGTGTTATAGGCAATTGACGGGAAACAAGGATGTAAGTTCCTCATATTTTGATTGGCTTATTTCATTGACAAACCACATTGGGGATTATTCTTTGTAAGGGTAATTTAGGCCTCTTGAGTGTGATCAAGCTTCAAGGACATCATCTCTCTCAAAGAGCATTTCAAAGGTATCTCACTAGTTTAACTTTCTTTGAAGAGATCTAGTTGCACACACTCACTTGCATGCATTATGTTCCTATCTTCATGTAATTGAATGATGTATTGTATGCCTCTTTTCACACTCCACACTTGCACATTTTGCACATCTCTTAGTGTGTTGAGTTTGCCCAGAAAAGAGAATTTCTTCTCTTAGCGCGGCCTAGACCGCTTGGCAAGACATACTTGCACCGCGGCATACAGAGCGGTATACCTCAGCAGAGTCATGCTTCATGTACAGCTTCCTGTACTCTTGCACGCAAAGCGACCCAAGTCGCGGTGTTGTCCAGTAAGCCTCTGTTGCCCATACCGCGGCCTGTGCACCTGCATGCACAGCGCCCTGCACCGCGTTGTTGTCCAGACGATGCACTGCTATGTGTACCGCGGTCTGGACACTTGCCTGCGACGCGGTCCATCTAACGGTATTGACGGGATTTTGTGCCCTAAGTTCAAAACGACGCTGTTTCAACTAGGGCTCCCTTATATATGCTCTATCTTCTTCCTTGCTCGTTTTTATGAGTTCAAGAAGCCATTATTGAGAGGCCAAGCTTCCCTTAGAGAGAGAAACTCCCAAGAACTCATCTTTACTCAACCAAACACAAATCCATGTGCATCTAACCTCTTCAAGCATTATCTCATCATGGATTCTTCTTGCTTTCATTGACTAGGTAACTTGAACATGCCCTAAATCTCTTTGTATTTATTTATGTTCTTGTTTGCCTAGGGTTAGCTCTTTTATGTGATTTTATTGCATACCTTTATGTTTATTGGCATTTACAACATGATTGAGTTGTTGTTTGTTGGTTGAGAGCCTTGTTCATTAATAGCTAGCATTTAGGACGATTTTACCCTTCTAGCTAAATCTTCATGCATTTGCATTTAGATATTGATATCTAGGATTTACATTTATTGACATCTTTAAATCCTTAGATAAGCATTTATTGTTGCCTAGCATTAATTGCATGTTTGAATATCTTTTACATATTCACATAGGTTGTTTAATCTCTTCATTGATTGTTAAGCTTTGTGACTAAGTGAGTTAGTGCACAAGCTTGTGGTCAAGAATCACTATTAAAGGCCCGTTGGGTAGAGTGAAAGGGTTAGTGACCAAGTAAGTGTGACTTGAGGTCAACCTAGGTTGTAAACTTTCGTTCAAATAGTGGATTTGAGGACCGTATGTGGCTAGAAGGATAGCCCGTGAGTTTTGCCCAGTTGGAGGGTTTCTCACGTAAATCAATCCTTGTGTTTTTATTGTTTTCCGTATATTTATGTTGGATTGATTGATTGCTAATATGGAGTAGGATTATTAAAATTGATTAAGTCGAAAAGTTGGTAACAAATCAACTAAAACCTATTCACCCCCCTCTAGGTTGTATTAAACACACTTTGTGTATTTTCAAAGGATCTTCTCAAGAAACTATTAGGAAGTATGCCCTAAAGCAAGAGTTTTTTCTGTAACAAATCATTTGATATCAATAAAAGATTTTTGATTACAAATAAATTATGTAGCATGTAAAAATCGTTTATTATATATGTTAAAATCAAAATATTCTAAGGATCTAAGACTAAAAGAAACATAAAGTATTATTCACATAAAGAAGTTTATGTGTGGTACACATAATTCTTTATTTAGTCTAAATATGTTTACAAGTTAAGATACAGGCTTGACACCCTATCTTGATTAAAGTTATGGATATTTTGTTTTCAATTGGGAACTGTTGAGTCTAGAATCACCAAGTGAAAGATTTAGAACAAAAGACCTAGTGCATATGATGTATTGAACAGATCAAGTGCATAATATAATTAGATTTTACCATTAATGGAATAATACATTCACAATAGAGCAATTGAAATATCTATCTTAATCATGAGATAAATAAAGCTATCAATGGGTACGACCACAGAATAACCGTTTAGTCCTGATAGTTTGACGTTATTGATTCAAATGTCATAGTGGACATATATTTATAGATATGGACATCATGACTCTTATATTCAAATAAGGGTAAATAACACCTTATGGGTCATACGAGGACTTGGATAATAAATCTTGGTACATAGTATTCAATATGGAGTTATTGAATCATGATTTATGATAAATCAAAATTATCCCTTGGTCGTAAGGATGGTCTGAAGGAATAAAATAATTAATAATGCAACGGTCGAAAGGCATTTTCATTATTGATATTTTTCACGAGGATACATATTTTACACAATTACTTAGGGTAAAAATATTTAATACATTTTATTTTTATTCAAGAGTGCAATTTTAGTTTTTTAGTGGACTAAACTAAAATTAATATATTTGGGCTCAATTAATTAAGAGTTAATTGGTACTTGGACCAAATATATTGGAGCTTGTAATTAAAATAACCTGTCGATCCTCAAACTTCACAAGTTAAATTGGATCATCTAAAAGGAACCTATTGGACTTAAATGTTGGGTTCCAAGACAAAGACCCATCTTACTTCTTTTATTTCATTTCCCATAAGAAATGGAAAATAAATTAAAACAGGATTTTGATGGAAAAATAAATAAAATAAAATAAAAAGGAAAAGACTTCTAATAAGATTAGACTTATTAAATTGCAATAGGATTTGTGATTCTTGTGTCTTATAATAAAACAAATTATTCTTTTCTAAACCTATAAATAGGTGGCTTAAGGGAAAGAATAGATTTACACAAAGCTTGTCATTCTCATTGGCTTTGACAAAAGCTTGAAGTAAGTTGTAAGTTTCAAATTCGATTTGAGCTTTTAATCTTTTTCTTTAAGTCTTGTAGGTGGATTTACACCTTAGTTCAAAGAAAAAGGAGCCCACACTCCTAGGTGATTCGATCTTGTGCTAAGTGCGGAAGATTTGTGGAGACTAAACTACAAAGGTAATCTCTAAATTAATTCAATTTGCATTGCGTTTAGAATATAATCCGGCGATGTTTTGAAATTTGTTTTTTAAAGTTCTGCATATACATTTACTTTCAAAACAGCTATTTTTCCCTACAATTAGTATCAGAGCCAGGTTATTATATTATAATCTAGTGCATCTTGAATTAAATCTTTCTACAAATCTTTAAATTTCTTTAATAAGCATGTTATGTTAGAAGAGATGGCACTCCAGGGTTTATTCTATGTATGTGATAATTAATATGTACGTAATGCATGAGATTAATTATTATTTCAATTTAGATCGTATATATGGTCAAGAGTTTAATGTGTATTTTTCCGTTATCAATTTCAACAAGAATGGTGGCCTATCATCGCCATGTTTCCTTCTTGATAGATTTAAGTTTTTTACTTTTTCGTTAATATTTTATATTATCATTATTGATGTAATAAAAGAAGAGTCTAAAATGAATCCAACGGTGAAAACGACGAAGGAATCTAGTCCCAGACGTGCCCGTATGAGTCGCCGGAAGATTACTGCGCAACATTTGCGTGTTGCTGTGCACCAAAGGTGTTGAGGCACGTTTGGCATGGTTTTGGGGAAATTTTGGGCATGTGGAGCTCCTAGAAGACATGGAAAAACACATGGGGAGTTGGCTTTCTTGTTGGGGAAGTTTTCATTTCGGGAATAAATGTTTAGGAAAGACTTGTCAGGTGGTTTCCAACTACTTATGAGAGTTTGATTCCTTAAAGAAAGTTTTTTTTTTCTTCATTTACAAGTAATTGATTTCCTGAACTCACAAGATTTGTGAATTGGGTGGAAATCTATTTTGAAAATAAAGTTTTATTTTTAGAAAAAAAAAGAGTTTCCTAATTACACAAAAAAGTTGTGGAATAGTTGGAAACCTATTTTGATAAGGATTCTTCTCAAACAAGTTTTAATTAACAAGAGTTGTTGATTAACTAATTAAATTTTCTTTATATATAATTCATTAATTCACACGAGTTGTGGAATAGATTGAATTATTAATTATCCTTGGAGTATGTGAATACAAGGTCAGGTTGAAGACGAAGACGAAGACATAAAGATTCAAGTTTTTGTAATCTTTGTAATGTTTATTTTATTTTTTTAGGGATGACCATAGATTATGTTAGTTCTTGAGTTTTGTGTTGGCATAATTCTATATCAAAATAAAATTTTCTTTGTATTGATTAGTTGTCTATGATTTGTGGATAATCAAGCTTCAAGGAAGATTGAACAACATTCAAGCAAAGTGGTGGCTTCAAGAGAAATAAAGCTAATTTGCTTAGCAAAAGGTAAATCGAGACCTCTTTCCTCTTGCAAGGCCTAGGCATACATACACATTGCATTCATATGTGTCCCTGCATATTTGTACATAATTTGGTTTAACACAATACACACACTTGTATTTGTATACACATGCATTAGACTTAAAATTGACAATTTCATTATTGCATGTTTTAGGAATAGTTATAGAAAATAGCATACTTGTGTGTTCTTGTGTTTATCTATTTTTGTTTATTTGTTATTAAACTTGATTTTGATCTTATATAATTCCTATTAGAGTTTCAATTAATTTGGTTACTCATTCATTTAGTTTCAAGTTCAAATTAGATGGTTAAGAAACTTTTAGTGATTTTATTGTACATGGTTTTCGTCCTTGATTTTCAAGTTTAATTTCATATCTTTTGTGAAAGTTGTCTTGATGTTTGTTGTGCGTGAGGGAGTCCCGGTTTGTAATCCAAAAACGAATTCGAAATCGGAGTTTGGAGGCCAGAGATATGGCCAAAGAAAACAAGACAGCGCAAGAGAGATAAGAGGTGCCAAGCACCTCCTTCCGTGGAGGCACGTTGCTGGTCCCGTAGAGCCCATGTGCCTCCACGGGAAGCCAACATGGCAGCCTCCCATTGGTTGTTTCTTTCTTCCTTGTCTCCCTCCTTTAATTTCTCTTGTTCCCTCTCATTTCATTAAAGAAGAAAAAAATTGAAAAACATAAGTGCAGAAATTTCTCTCCAAATTTTCTCATCTTCCAAACACCATAACTTTCTCATTTGGAGTCCGTTTTGAGTGATTCGAATTGGAGAATCTTTTTCTACCAGTCCGCTATTATTTCCACAAAGTTTGGAGTCAATATATTGAGTTTTCAAGTAGGAATACTCACAAAAACAAAGCCGCACGTTTTTCTTTCAAGGTATTGATTTCTATTTTGTTCTTGATCTTCAAGTCTTCAATTGCCTTGGGTTTTCTTCTCATATATATATATATATATATATATATATATATGTATGTATGACATATAATCATTGATTATAGAAATGATCTCTAATAGAGGTAGTTTGAGCTTCAATTGATTAACATGTTGAGTTAGGTTTTTCTAAATCTATGTTTTCACATATATGAGATGTTGTATTGTGGTAGCTTCGAATCTAGGACTATCTTGTGTGTTTATTGACCTGATTTTGTTGATTGATAGTCTTCTCATATGCTAGGTCTTTTTAATTGAAGATTAATTGAAATAGCATATATGATTGATGATTTAGAGCTTGTTTGAATCTAATTGATTATATTGAGAATCTTAGCTCTAATATTTTGCTAGAGATGTACATTTGATTTTATCAAATTGATTCTAGCATTTTTATGTGATTGAACATAATCTAGAATTTTGTGTGTGTTAGGGGTTTTACATACTCTAGGTTGTTTGTTCATGATACAAGTTCTAGATATAATTGATTTGTGCTTTTGATGACAAATATCTAGTTCTTCATGTTTTGTTTCTAATCCACACATTTCATATGTACATGCATCATTGAGTGTGATTGCATAGTGTTTTAGGATTGTAAACTAGAATACATATGATATGTGCATATTGATTCAATTCTAGTTTCCATAGGATATATTGATCATATATACGATGTTGTGTGTGTTTGCATCATTTGCACTCACTTAGATCATTTACCTTGCAAAAGGTTGTAAGACTCATTTCTTAGAGTGAATCTTTGAATTGAGCATTGTAAGTCTTAGCTAGGATCGGGGTGATTCGGATAACTAAGCAGCGGAAGTCACATGTTTGGAGAGAGGATCTTCAACTTGTGCATGGAAATAGTTGAGCAAGTAGGTAGCTCTTTCATTGTGAAGGGTTGAAGGGTAGATTTCTAAGTGAAGTGGTCACTTTAGAGATTGTATCTTTTATCTTACTAGTGAAAGGTGTTTTCCAGTGGTTGTAGGTATCAACATGTGGATATTTCATCTTAGGAGGTTTTACCACGTAAAAATCATGTGTTGATTTTCTCTATCCCTATCTCCTTATATTTGTGTATGTGTTGATATACATCTTGATTGATATCTTTGTAATTAGTATTCATATTATATCAACTTCGTATGTGTTTAAACTTTTTGTATAAAAGCCTTGTTATAACTTGAGTCTGTATTACATACTTGTTATTGTATATATTGTCTTTGTTTGAACAAAAATATCTTTAATTGTATTGATATAATTTAAATTTGTTTTTGAAGTGTGATACAAGTTACTTAGAGGGACAAACTTGTGTTGTTTCAAGGAAGCGGAAAAGGTGCAGTAACCTATTCACCCCCCTCAAGGTTAGCTTTATGTAAATTAACCGTGTTTGTATTTTTCGATTAGATTATTATTTATTTGTTTATTTAGCATTTATTTTATTATTTGGATGATTATATGAATGCTATGCATAAAATAACATGTCATATAGAATAGTGAGTGCCACTCATATCTCTTTTATGCCATGACATGCATCAAATGGTTTAGGTTTCTAAAGGCATCTAGAAAACATGGTAAATCATTTGAGTGTAAATCCACAAATGCCAAAAATCGAGTAGGAGAATGTATAAGATACCTATGGCCTCCAAAGTTGATCAAATAAGATGTTTCATTGATACTCCCTTAGGAGATCATATGAATGGAATCTTAGGAGATCTCAAAAAATGATAGATTAGACATTGACTTGATCAAGATTATATTCCCCTAGGAAATAATTCTCGTGATAGAAAATTGAGGGTTGAAACTTTTGGTTATACACTAAATATGGATTTATTAATATCCTCCATAAAGTTCTTGTTAATAAAATCCATAAGGCTAAATTGACAGTGATAATTAATATTGAATATTGGATATTCAAGATATATTAATAATAAAATATTTCAAATCCAATTAATAAATGCAAAGTTGGAAACGTACGTATCTAGTATAGTTCTGGCAAGGAAAGACTTGGTTCTTAAGTGAACCGTCATGTCCCACCTTCCTTTCTTGGGAACTACCGGATATGTTCTTACCGAGGAGCATTTATAAAAATAATATATGAAATCTTCAATTAATAAACAAAATGTGTACTCCCCTAGGATGCATTTTGTTTATTGAGTTAGATCACCGTTGAATAATAATTATCATAAATCGTGGTATGTATTCAAGATAAATTTATTATTGAAAGGAAAGTTATGAATGTTTTTTCTTATACGTAGTTTATTTGTTTTCAGCAAAATGAGTACATCATCCCTATTTAACATCCTCAAAGATAACTATTTAAATGGAAATATCTATGAGCAATGGAAACGTAAGTTTGGCATTATGCTACAAGCTGATTAACTCACTTAGGTGTTAGACACTCCATGCCCTCCTCCTTCTAATGAAAACTCTACTGATGTAGAGAGGGAAGCATGTAGCAAGTGGCAGAGAAATAATGAAATGGCCAAGTGCTATATTTTGGCTACCATGAATGACGTGTTGTAACACTAACATTAAGGGACTAGTACTACTGCTGAAATTAAGCTATCTCTTAGAGAGATATTTGCTATGAGGTCTAGGAATGCTAAGAGAGAAGCTGTAGTGGCTTTTATGAATCTTAGACAGAAACCTGGACAAGATGTTAAGGATCATATGATGAATTTCATAGACATCTCAACACAGTAGAGATCCATGGCGCTAAGATAGATAGTGAAACATAGATCGACATGGTCGTGATTTCACTATCGGAATCCTTTGATCAATTCAAGTTAGACTATAACTTGAATAATAAGGATTACACCTTGCAAGGATTGATCCAAGATGTGAAAAACCGATGAGAAGATTCATGTTAAGAACAAGGATAATGAGGTCCACACTTTCGACAAAGCAAGAATATAAGCCTTATACTAAGCTCAGTCCCAAAAGAAAAGGCAAGAAGCAAAAGAAGAATAAGGTTCGTTTGCCTGTCAAAAAGTTGACCAAGAAGGATGGAAAAGACAAAGGAAATTGTTTCCATTGTGGGATCAAAGGGCATTGGAAAAGAAATTGCCTTAAGTACTTTAGAGAGCAAGAAAGAAAAAGGTAACATGTTTTTTGGCAAATTCTACGGAATCCTGGATTGTAGATTTTGGAGCCACTAATCATGTTTGTAATTCCTTACATATGTTCCGGGAAATGAGAAAGCTAAGTAATGAAGAAACCTGTTTGCACTTGGGAACTGGAGCAAGATTGTTGGTAGAAGCAGTGAGAGAAGTCGTTCTTTATTTTGATAGTTTTAGAAGTTTGATTTTTAAAGACGTTTATTATGTACTAAAGTTTAGGAGAAGTTTGATTTTTGTTTCTAGCTTGATTAGACTTGGTTATTCGATCGTTTTTAATAAAGAAGTTATTTTTAGCAAGATTGACAAAGTCTTATGCAAAGGTATATTAGAAAATAGTCTTTATCATATTCAAACTAAAACTATCTCACTGCTTAACGCTGAACAAGAAGAACCTAATTCAAAGAGAATAAATTATCTAAAGAGAAAACTTACTTGTGGCACTTGAGATTAGGATATATTAATCTAAATAGGATCAAAAGGTTGGTAAGCGATGGAATTTTAAGCGAGTTAAAAATCCAAGAGCTTTTAACATGTGAATCTTGTTTAGATGGTAAGATGTCCAAAAGACCGTTTACGGCTAGGACTCTTATATACAGATGTATGTGGTCCGACAAATATTAAAGCAATGGGAGGATACGAGTACTGCATCAATTTCACAGATGATTTCTTAAGAATTGGATATGTGTATCTCATGCGACATAAGCCGGATGCTTTTGAAATGTTCAAAGCATTTAAAGTTGAAACTGAAAATCAAATTCAGAAACGCATTAAAATCTTGAGATCCGATCTTGGTGGGAAGTATCTTGCTGGTGAGTTTCAGCATTATCTTATAGGCAATGGAAATCTATCACAACTTTCTACGCCATGCCTCAGCAAAATGGCATGGCAGAAGGAAGAAATAGAACTCTCTCGAATATGGTTAGATCTATGCTCAGTTATTCAACACTTCCAAAGTTCTTTTGGGGATATGCCTTACAAACAGCTATATACATCTAGAAAACTGTACCGTCTAAATATGTTCCTTAAACACCATATGAGTTTTGGAGTGGGCGAAAGTCTATTCTATGACACATGAGGATATTTGGATGTCTAACACATGTGTTAAAGGGAAAGACAGAAAAGATGGAATCAAGTTCAGAGACGTGTTTTTTTGTTTGATATCTAAAAGGAACTAAGGGTTATTGAAATTCCCTTAACCACTTATAGTGTCTATTATACCTACAGAAGGGGGGGGGGGGGGGGGGGGTGAATAGGTTTATTCTCAAATTCTTGCACTTCTTTTTCACACAATGAATTTATGCACACTTAGAGAACTTAACAAGTAAATTGCTTTAACAAGTCGATGTGAATTCAATTAAGCAAGTGTTAAAACAGTACAAGTTAAAGTAAGTGGAGAAACTAAAATATGAAAATCAACATAAGAGATTTTTTTAACGTGGTAGAACCTCCAAAGAGGAAACATCTACAGGTTGAATTCACAACCACCGGCAAACCATGTTCCAGGGGGGGGGGGGGGGGGGGGGTGAATAGGTTTATGCTCAAATTCTTGCACTTCTTTTTCACACAATGAATTTATGCACACTTAGAGAACTTAACAAGTAAATTGCTTTAACAAGTCGATGTGAATTCAATTAAGCAAGTGTTAAAACAGTACAAGTTAAAGTAAGTGGAGAAACTAAAATATGAAAATCAACATAAGAGATTTTTTTAACGTGGTAGAACCTCCAAAGAGGAAACATCTACAGGTTGAATTCACAACCACCGGCAAACCGTGTTCCACTATGACGTATAAAAGTACACCCTCAAAAGTGACCAATCCACATGAACAGTCTTAAAGATATCCCTTCTACTTTATCCTAGGGCCTAGTGAAACACTTTGCCTACTTTCTATCAGAGAAGCTACTCTCACACCTCTAGAAAGTAACTTTCGATCCGAGACGCTACTCTCAAGCCTCTAGAAAGATTTCTTGCTTGACTATCCGGATCACCCTGATCCTAGCCAATACTTCCTTGCTTAGCTATCCGGATTATCACGATCTTATTTAAGACTTCTTGCTCAAGTCAAAGCTACACTCACTCCAATAAGAGACTTCCACCTTTTGCAAGGCAATGATCTAAGTGAAATGCAAACATACAAACATTATGCAATCACAAGCAAATAGAGCAAGTAGATCAAACACACTCTATGAAGAATTAGATTTGCACAAATCAAGCTCACAAGCAAATGTAACTAATTCTTATGAACATGTGATTAGAGATCTAGATTAGTCATTCAAAATCATTCACAAAAATTATCTAGAAACCTAAACATGTCAATCAAAACTAGACTAACAAGTTTTCAATAGAAAGCACAAAACTAACTTTGATATCAAGTGAACAAGTTAACACTTGAAATCTACAACATATTCAACCAAGCAAGAACTAGATTTGAATGATAGAGATCACAACCAAAATATCCTAGTTCTAGAACATGAAATTAAAATCTAAAAATCCACAATCAAGATCAAAAAGACAAAGTATTCTAGATTCAAGTTCATGTTCATCAAAATTAGCTAGAATGATATTCAATCAAAAACACAAAAGCTAATTTTGAAACTCACTCAAACAAGCCTATAAATGGAATCAAAATCATTCTAAACATTTTTATTTGATCAAATAAGAATATTCAACAAGTTGATCACAAGAGAAATGTAGAGAAAAATGATTCACTTACAAAATGTTGAACACACGTTGAAGATTAGATCAAAACAAAAAATTTGGACATCATTTCACTTTGAAAATGGGTTTGTTCCTCTCTCAAAGACCAACAATTTTGGCTTTTGAATTTTCTAAAATAGGAGTTGATTTGAGAGAGATATCACAAAAATAAAAATGGAAAAACTTATGAAATTTCTGTGCGAAATTTGAATATATAGGAGAGGGAAATGACAAGGAGAGGGAGCTAACTAGGGTAAGCAATGACCACTCGCCATCTCAGCTCCTCGAGGAAGCACATGACCATCTTGGGGGCAGGAGGGGTTCCTCCTCGAGATGGCCACGCATCTTCTCAGGGGGGCAAAGCGGCCTTTGGCCATTGGCCATTTCTCTCGCGCTCATCTCGCGTTCTTCGACAGTTCTTCGGCCTTTGAACTCTGAATTCGAATCCATTTTCAGATTACAAACCTTTACTCTCTAATGGACATGGACATTTACAAAACTTTCACAAAAGATATGGAAATTGACTTGATACACAATGACGAAAACCATGCACGATAAAGACACGGAAAGTTTCGTAACTTCCAACTCAGAACTCGAAAACTTATGAATGAGTAACTGAAACGACCAGAACTCAATATAGAACAATATGAGAACATATTGAAGTCCGATATCATAAAAACATAAACAAACAAGCACAAGGACATACATGTATGCCATTTCCTAGAGATAGTCCTAGAACATGCAATTTTACAAAAGTTGTCAAAATAAATCTATTGAATGTGCATACAACAATAAGTGTGTGAAAGTGTTATACCAATTTTAGCACAACGATACTAGGACACAAATGTATGCTATGTGTGTGTGTGTGCACTTACGCCTTGCAAGAGGAAGAAGAATCTCGATATCTTAACATCCAAGTAAACATCTTTCCTTATGAAGACAACTTTGCATGAGAAGTTTCTTTCCTTCTCTGAAGCTCATATCAATCACGAACTACCTAAGCAACTAATCCATACAAATAAAGAGAGTTTTGTTATGGAATCAAGCCAACACAAATCAAAAACCTAACAGATATTCTTTCTATAGTCCCTCGGACAATAAGGTATTTGTTTCAGTAAATGCAACCTTCTTAGAAAAGGACTATATGAATAAATTTGTGCCCAATAGTAGAGTTATCCTGAATGAAATTTCGGGAGAGACAACTCAACGGAGTGTTTCAACTAATGAAACACAAACAATGCTAACAGATGATGTAGCGCCATCTGAAAATCAACAACCATTAGTTTCTAGACATAGTGGGAGAGTTATAAGACAACCAGATAGATATATCGGTCTTAGAGAATTTGTTGAGAATCTTCCTGACGATATTGGTCCTTATCGTATAAGGAAGCAATGGAGGATGTTGATGTTAGCCATTGGTAAAAGGCAATAGAATCCGAGATAGAATCTATGTACTCTAATCAAGTCTGAGCACTTCTAAACTTACGTGATAGGATTAAACCTATGGGATGCAAGTGGGTATACAAGAGATAAAGAGAATAGATAGAAAAGTAGAAACCTTCAAAACTAGATTAGTAGCTCATGGTTTCACACAGAAAGAAGGTATCGATTATGAGGAAAACTTTTGTCCTATGGCAATGCTAAAGTCCATCAGGATCCCTTTATCCATAGCAGCGTATCTCTAGACCTAGAGATATGGAAAATGGATGTCCAGACAACATTCTTGAATGAAAATCTTGACGAAAGCATCTATATAGTACAACCAGAAGGATTCATTGAAAATGGCCAAGATTAGAAAGTCTGCAAGTTGCAAAGGTTCATTTATGGATTTAAGCAAACATCTAGATCTTGGAATATAATGTTCGACCAAGCTATAAAATGTTATGGCTTTATTTAAAATGTTGACGAACTTTGTGTATTCAAAAGGATAAAAGGCAACAAGATGGAATTCCTAGTTCTTTATGTTGATGACATCCTACTCATTGGGAATGACGTAGGAGAGTTGACAACAATTAAAGAATGGCTAGCAAAATAGTTTAGCATGAAGGACTTGGGACAAGCAAGTTTTATTCTTAGTATACAATTTATATGAGACAGGAAGAATAAAATGATTACATTATCCCAAGTTTTCTATATATACAAGATATCGTCTAGGCTCACGTTACAAGATTCCAAGAAAGGTTTCTTACCTTTTATGCATGGAATCAACCTATCTAACGTGCAAGCTCCTAAGAATGAACAAGAAGAGCAATACATGAGTAGGATTTCATACGCATCTGTGATTGGAAATCTTATGTACGTAATGGTTTACATGAGACTGGATATATGCTTCACTGTTGGAGTTGTTTGTAGATATCAATTTAATCTGGGATCAGATCACTGGGTGGTAGTCAAGCATATGTTCAACTACTTAAGAATGACTAGGAATTATATGCTTGTATGCTATGGAGAGGAACCAGTACCCATAGGGTATACAGATTCTGATTTCCAATCAAATCTAGATTCTAGAAGGTTTACCTCAGGTTCTATGTTCTCACATGGTGAATGAGCTATAATATAAAAAAGTATCAAGCAATCTTGCATTACTGATTCTACCATGGAAGCCGAGTATATAGCTACTTGATAGACCTTGAAGTTATCCCTAATGTAGAAAAGCATATCACACTTTACTATGATAATAGTAGGGCTGCGACTAATGCAAGGGAGCTGAGGAGTCACAAGAGAGGAAAGCATATAGAAATAAAATATCATTTACTTAGGGAAATCGTACAGAAAGGGGATGTGACGGTATGTAAGATAGCATCAGCAAATAACCTGGCAGATCCATTCACAAAGACTCTGCCGCAAAGAGTTTTGACAGTTACCTAGAAGGTTCTGGGATGAGGGATATGACACACGTGTTTTAGTGCAAGTTGGAGATTGTTAGGAAGTATGCCCTAAAGCAAGGGTTTTTCTGTAACAAATCATTTGATATCGATAAAAGTCTTTTGTTTACAAATAAATTATGTAGCATGTATAAATCATTTATTATATATGTCAAAAACAAAATATTCTATGGATCTAAGACTAAAAGAAATACAAAGAATTATTCACATAAAGAAGTTTATGTGTGGTAGACATAATTCTTTATTTAATCTAAAAATGTTCACAACTTAAGATACATGCTAGAAACCTTATCATGATTAAAGTTGTGGGTCTATTGATTTCAATTGAGAAGTGATGAGTCTAGAATCACCAAGTGAAAGACTTTGCACAAAAGACCTAGTACATATGATGCATTGAACGGATCAAGTGAATTGTATATTTCGATTTTACCGTTGATGGAATAATATATTCACAATAGAGCAATTGAAATATCTATCTTAGTCCTGGGATGAATAATGTACCATCTATATTATGAGTTGTGATGTTTGAGCTATCAATGGGTACGACCACCAAATAACATTGTAATCCTGATAGTTTGACATTATTGATTCATATGTCATAGTGGACATATATTTATAGATATGGACATCATGGCTCTTATATTCAAATAAGAGTAAATACCAACTTATGGGTCTTACGAGGACTTGGATAATAAATCTTGGTACTAAGCATTCAATAAGAAGTTATTGAATCATGATTTATGATAAATCAAAATTATCCATTAGTCGTAAGGACGGTCCGAAAGAATAAAATAATTATTAATGCAACGGTCAAAAGGTATTTTAATTATTGGTATTTTTCATGAGGATACATATTTCACACAATTGCTTAGGGTAAACATATTTAATATATTTTATTTTAATTCAAACATGCAATTTCACTTTTTAGTGGACTAAACTGAAATTAATATATTTAGGCTCAATTAAATAAGAGTTAATTGGTACTTGGGCCAAATATATTGAAGCTTGTAATTAAAAAAATATGTGGATCCCCAAACGTTACAAGTTAAATTGGATCATCTAAAAGGAACATATTGGGTTCACATGTTGGGTTTCAAGACAAAGACTCATCTTACTTCTTTTATTTTATTTCCCATTACTAATGGAAAATAAATCAAAATAGGATTTTGATAAAAAACATAAATAAAAGAAAATAAAAAGGAAAAAACTTCTAATAAGATTATACTTACTAAATCATAATAGGATTTGTGATTCTTGTGTCCTATGAGAAAACAAATTATTCTTTTCTAAACCTCTAAATAGGTGGTTTAGGAGAAAGAATAAATTTACGCCAAACTTGTCATTCTCATTGGTGTGGACACAAGTTTGAAACTAAGTTGTAATTTTCAAATTTGATTTAGCTTTTACTCTTTTAAAAAAAAATTCTTATAGGTGGATTTACACCTTGTTTCAAAGAAAAAGGAGCTCACACTCCTAGGTGATTCGATCTTGTGCTAAGTGCGAAAGATTTGTGGAGACTAAACTACAAAGGTAATCTCTAAATTAATTCAAATTGCATTACGTTTAGAATACGATCCTGCGATGTTTTGAATTTTTTTAAAGTTCCGTAGATACATTTACTTTCAAAACAATTAATTTTCCCTACAGAAACTTGTTTTGAGAGATGGTGGGTGTGTCGCCTTTGGTGACGGAACCAAAAGGAAAGTCGTAGGCATGGGACTCATCAATAGTTTCGGCTTACCAAAGCTCATCGATGCTTTACTCATAAATTGCCTTCAAGCCAATCTCTTGAGCATCACTCACCTTTTTAGGGACTCTCACTCCGTTAGCTTTCACAAAGATTGTTTCTCCACTTTAGGTGTAAGCCGAAAAGCCATCTTTAGAGGCAATAAGTCAATCGATAATTGTCTCTACTTTAAGCTTAATGCAATTGCATGTAATTTGATTGAGCATAAGCATATTGAGCTACAACACCAAAAATGCTAGTTGACCGTGCGTTGGTCGAAGCTTGTATATAGACCTGTTAGATAGTTTGATGTTTCTTACTGCTTTTAGTTATATGTATAACTTCTAATTTTTGGTGTTTGTTTTAAGTACCTTTTCAATCCCAAGGTTTTCCATGTCACCACAGTCTAACAAGTCATTTTGATTTATGTCTGGAACCTTTATTTATGAGACTTGGTACTCGTTTGACACTAACTACAGTTGAGTTGGTTTTAGTGGTGCAATTAGGCAGGTACTTACTGACCGGAGAGCATATTTGGAAAGTGTTTCCATATGGGAACAATCTAATAACGGGGTTGAACAAGGAGCAAACCTCGGTCTTTCTGTCCACTGTGAATAAGGAGTACATAGCCATGAGGAGCTCATGCACACAACACCTTTGAATGCAACATGCACTTGTAAATGACGACTTGAATGAAGGTACTCTTATCCTCTTTGTGATAACTTAAGTGCTTTAAAATTTCAAGATATGTATGATTAGCACTTGAGAACCAAGCATTAATATTCATCAACATTTCATTAGGGAACTAGCTAATTTGTTTACAAGCATTTTGGATGCGTATATGTTTAAAACACTTAATTAGTCTATTGGGTTGTGTGATTTTTCCATGATATGCCTTAAATGATCCCTTTAGGGGAGCTTAAACTAAGAAAGCATACTTGAATGATTATATTGTCAATGTAAATTTAATGGTTATTCTTAAATGCTCTTTTGTGATTGCATGAGATTCACTGTTTTGATCTCCTAATAATTTTTTTAAATAAACCGTGTACGGTTGCTTTGTTTGATATGCATGTTAGCACCGTAGTTCAAGTTTTCTTACTATGGTTTGAGGAATGTGTAAGGACCTCTATTTTATGATTGGCTTATTTCATGACAAACCATACCACATTGGGGATGATTTTGTAATGGGTAGCTTAGGTCCTCGTTGGCAAGCTTCCAAGCATCTCCATAACTTCAAGAGCAAAAGGTATATTCACTTGACTTTATCTCTTGAAGAGTTTAGGTGCACATACACACTTCAAGCATGCTTTGTTCATCTTGCATTTGTGTTCTTTATTGTTTATATGTGTGCATCCTTTACACACTTCACACTTGTACCTTATTGTTAGATCTAAGTGTGGTTTTGTGTGGTGTAATTCATTTCCGTTTGTGTGATCGGAAATGTCCGTGCTTGCACGATGGTGTGCTTGTCTTAGTGCGATGGTTGACCATTTGAGAAGGTCCCATTCTTCTCTTGGTTAAGTGTTAGCTTTGGTTTGGTTGTTTGGAGTAAAGTGTCTAGTTTAAAAAGAGAGGATTTCAATGATTTAAATGTTTTTCAAAACTGACCTTTGTTTGGTCTTGTGACCATAACATTTTGTACAAAGCTTCAAAATGAGTTTTGAAATTTTTTTTACAAACTAGACACCTATACCTTTCCAACGGTATATTATTCTCAATATTGCATGACTGTTTGGATTGGTTTTGAAATCTCCAAAGTGACCACCAAAACAGGGCAACTCTGATGTTGTCCGTCTCTGACCTTTGGTCACTCAAATGACCATATCTCTTTCTATATTCATTGAAACGTCATTCCGTAAAAAGGAGTAGAGAGTAGACATCCATACCTTTCTAAGAGTATATTATTCGATAAATTTCGATGTTGTTTGATTATGTTTTGAGCCATTTGAAAATCAGACTGTTGTGCTGATTTGCGTGTGCACGGGTCCCTACCCGCGCAGTCACCCCCACTGTCTTCTCAAGTGTTTTTCATGGTCCCAGTGCGCTGGTAACTTCGCTGGTTCTACTAGTGAAGTATACACGCGCACTGTGTCATTTTTACCAGAAAATTATGTTTTAAACTTTCTCAAAACGACGTAGTTTCACTTGGACCTTAATACTTCATCATCTTCCCCATTTTGACCTAAAGCTCATAAAATTATAATATAACGAGAGAAAGAGCTCCCTTAGAGAGACAAAGCTTCAAGTTTTGTTCTTTGACTTTCCAAACCCAAAACCCATGCATCCATGACATCCATTGCATCAATCACACATGGGTCTTCATCAATCTTGACTTGGTAAGTAAAAACAAACATATCATCTTCATTTATTATTTTTTAAGTCCAAGATTTCGTTTTTAATGCACAAGATTTGTATAAATCATTTGTGAATGCATTATTGAGTTGATTGATAACAAGATTAGGTTTGTTTTGTGATAGCTTAATTGATTAGGTCATTTTTACCTAAAAGCTAGGTCATAAATATTCATGTGTGATTTATTGATAACTAGGTTGAGAAATTGTATTTTTAATCAACTAGTTAATGTTCATGAATATTTGATTGAGTTTGTTTGTGATAGCTAGCATTTAGGACATTATTGCCCTCTAGCTAAGTCTTTATGCTTTGCATTTATACATTGTTGTTTATGCCTCATTAATTGCATTTCTTGATTGCATATTTATTGCCCTTGTTATATGTTTGTGACAACTTATGTTGGTTGGACTTTATTTGACAATTATGTTGTTAGATTTTATCTCTACATCTAATTGAGTCCTTATGTATGACCATGTAGGCATTGTTTGATAACTAGGTTGTTAAATTGCATTACAACATCTAGTTAAGCATTTTGTGTGTGGTATTACACATTATTGCATTTGAGCACATAGTCTCACATTCACTTAGACCTTATACTCTTCATGAGTCAAAGTCTTGTGGCTTTTAGGTGAAGTTGCACAAGCAAGCAAAGTCTTGCAACCAAAGGTTGGTTGGCAAGCATTGGTTGGCACGAGCCATTGTAAAAGGCCTACAGGTAGAGTAGGAGGTGCTCACGCCAAGAGTAGTGAATCAGGGGATATCACTAGGGTTTGAACCAAGAGTGGTGAGTGGTAGTGTCCATAGCCCGAGGTTGTCGAGAGTGAGGGTCCTGAGTATCACTTGAGGGTGTAACCTTTTATTCATATAGTGGATTTATGTGGCTTAAGTGGCTAGCGTGGCTAGCATGGCTAGTACTGTGGTTTTTCCCGTTTTGAGGGTTTCCACGTAAAAATCAAGTGTTCTTTAATTTCCGCACTTTACTTGATTTTTATTATTGTTTGAATTGGGTTTTGCTTGTAATATTGACTAGTCGAAAAAGTTGGTAATAAACGATTAACAACCCATTCACCTCCCTCTAGGTTGTTTAGACACACTCTTGAGCTGTATTTTCAGAATGTCTTTTTGAAAGTACATTTGATTGACCTCAAATTTTTCTACATGTCTTTTGATTGGATGATGTTGCATTCTTGAGCTCTCTCTTGAAAAAAAAAGCTACTGATGCCTGGATTGCAGCCGCCCAATGTAGGAAAAGGCTACCTATTTAAAATCGAGTGCAAGCCATCATGAGAGTTACATATGCATGTAAAACAGAAAACATGCTTTCTATGTGAAAAACATGCTGATAAAGGAGAAAAACAAAAATGAATGGATATATGTGTTGATGGTGTGGGGAGAAGCAAAACAAAACCAATGTAAAATTTATGTCTTGTAAAAATATAAAGTTGATAAAGTAGAACACTATGCACTACAAATGCTTATAAGTATCTATATCCTCTTTTCACGACAAAAGGGTTTAATGGTTTGACTTTATTTGAAAATCCTTTTTATATTTGCCTTGCATGATTCATACATGTTCTGAGTTATCTCATGTATTATATTCAAGGTAGTCTTCACACACATGCATGAAATTTTGAACTTCTCCGTGAATCCCTCGTCAAATTGCTTGAGTTGTGTTTTGAATTTAATCTATTGGTTTTGAAATATATTTGTGAATAGCTTTCTTTGCCGAAACAACTCGATAGGAGGGGAGGGGGAGCTTCTTTATCTATCTCATGAGATAAGGGACTTAAATTTGTTATGTTTTGTACAAAAATGAGGGAAAGTTACATGCGAGGGGGAGCATTGCAAATTTTTGCATTGTTTTGAGTATCTCACATGTCCTTGTTGTTTGGGAAAAGTTGTTTGTATTTACTTCTCACAGGTGTGATTACAAGAGATTAATGACCGCTTTGTAAGGTTAGATTTTCTCTCTCTTTGCAATGTGAGGATGCGATACACATGATGCAGTAAATAGCTTTTACCTTTTTTGTTGTTGTGAGATTGGGTTTTGTCACGAAATAGCCAAATGAGAGATTGTAAGAGCACTTATTTTGTGATTGGCTTATTTCTATGACAAAACTATTGGGGTGGTTTTGTCTAGGTAGTTTAGGTTCTTCATGTGGTCATCAACATCTTGATCAAAGACAACTTTCCCCGCATTTCAAGATCTTCAAGAGCCGAGCTTCAAAGGTATAATTACTTGACTTTTCTCCTAAAGACATTAGGTGCGAACACACACAATTTGCATATTTGTGTCCCTGCATCGTAGTGTTGGGGTTTTTGCCATAAAGCTTGTAATTTGTAAATGTGAATTAAACATAAATAAAAGTAGTAGTTTATTTATTCAAATTGTTTCATACTTTTATATAACATGTGTATTTAACATTCAAGATTGCCGGATGTAATTTCGAACTGAGTATATTAATGTCATATACAGATGGATTCAGTTTGAAACGAGCAATCTTTAAAGTCCGTAGATAGCAAATAAAGCTGGGTAGTTTATTTGTGGTTAATCTACAACTGCGGTCCATTCCGTAATGTACGGTTATCTTATCCAGGATCATTCATATGGTGATATGAGAATGGAGGCACCTTGTATGATGTGATCATATAGGACTGGACCACGATTTATATGAATCTATCACTAAAATCCGTTTACGCTGAGATTCATATATATCGACAAATGATGGCTATAAATGGGTGATCTTAATCCTGAGTGTCTTATCGACTTCTTCAGGTTAGATCGTGATTTTTGATGTACCATGGGTGAGGTTGGAGTTGCATTCCCTGATCAGTATTCTCAGTATGTTGGGATCAAGGTTTGGCTTGTGGCTGGGAAGTTTTGTACACAATAGTGGAATCCACTCCTTCATGCGAGAAGTAGATAGTAGTTCCCTTAATGGTTGATTCGGGGCTTGAACAATATGAGTGCTCTCCTAATTCCGTGAGGAATGTAGGATTTATTGTTCATTAAAGAATCAATGGTACTTAATGGGAAATGTGTAATTAGAGGGGTATAACGGACATTCTAACCCAGCTCTAATTATGAACTACTTGTGGAGGATTATACCATATGTAATAGTTATATCGATGGACACCGAAAGTTATTTGTTTGTGTAAAAACATCTACAGTTGAGAGAATGCAGCTTCGGGTTTTTAGTGGAATAACACCGAAGTTAATAATCATGAAATATTAATTAAAAAGTTTAATTAATTATTTCTAAGGATTATTGGAGCTCGAAATACTGTGGGTCCATTAGGTCCCCTTGCTAGCTCGATTGATTAAAGGTAACAAGGGTTACGGTTGATTATTTGGATTGTCCAATTAATTGTGTTACGAAAGTGACACATATCTATTTGGGAATTAATTGAATAATGAGATTATTTAATTAAAAAATATTAGTGATTAAATTGATTAAATAACAAGACTATTTAATTATGCTATTAATCATTAGTTGGAGGGTGTTGATTGATAAGGATAAGTTAGATCCAGATTGAAAGTGCGGCTTCGAACCGAAAGGAAAGTCTTTTTTACCAGGTATTGGTTTTCCACGACCTATCCACCAGCTGAGCCTCGATCGAACCAGCCAACCAAATATCCTCCTTACCTCTCTGGCTATATCGATGCAATTGAGAAAATCCAAAGAAGACAATGAATCCAGAGGAAAGGTTTGGTCAAAGATCTCCGAATCACTTGTTCAGTGATTTGGCTCCAGATGGAATCTTCGCATATTTCCCTTAATACCTCAATTTGACCTAGTCCTGTCACCATCACAATTTGGACATCACCACTGGGATCGTTAAGGCCCCATGAAGACCGCTCTGTTCTCCTTCATTGGGAAAACGCGGTACTCATTAGCGAGCATCTGGTGACCAACGATTCCTAGTGGGAGGCGTTAATCAAAATGTTCAAGTAAAGTAGCCATCAAATGCGAATTGATGTTGAAATGGAGTCCTTACAGAGGTACTTCTATTATCAGATGAGGCAGAACCAGAACCTGGAGATCAACCAAGGACTGACTGCTAGAGCAAGGATTGGATTGGATAATTGATAGTAAACTTTTCTTCTTCTTTATGTTCCCTAAAGGTATATGAAGATGAAATAAAAGTATAGAAGATGAAATTCAAATACCTTCAGCTCTCCCGGTTTGCATTCAAGACTTCGAGTCCCATCTCGATGCGTGGCAAGGGGCGAAAGCGATCAATACAAAGAACTCTTCATTAGAGCAAAGCCTTAATGCCGAACTTGGTAAATGAACAAAAACAACTAAGAGGTCTCTTCCCTTCTATGCTTGCTTGGATCTTTGTGTTTGAATGAAGATAAGATAATTTGATTATTTTATTTTTATCAAATTAAATATCAAATTTGAATTTAAAAAGGTTAAATTCAAAGTTATTAATTATCCTTATAGATATTAAGGGATTAATTAATAAAGGTTATCAGTTAAAAGAATAAATGTATATAAGATGAAAACTGATACAATGCAATTAAGAGAAGAGAAGATATAAGTTCTCTTAAGTGCATTGAATGTTGGTTTTTGTGAAACCAAAAAGAAGAAACCGAGAGGTGTGAAAAACAATTTTTTTTTTATTCATGGTGGCCAAATTTCCATACATAGAAAACAAGAGTTGTTTTCGTAAGTTTCTTCTACCTCCATTCAAGTTCCTGAAACCCGTGACGCGCCCACTTGCTGTTGCCAATCACGGGACATACCCGTGAAGATCTTGTGGTTCAAATCAGGAAGCAGATCGAAAAAGAAAGTAGGAGCCTTCAAATGCTGGTATGAAATCGTTTCACCTTTTTTGTTGTTTTCGATTATTACTGTACAATTTGATTTACTTGATGATTGCATAAAAAATTTAAAACCTTATTCCGCTGCACAATCCAAAAAAACCTGGCATAAAACGTAGTGTATTATTCATCTCACACACATACAACTTGATTACAAGTGTCACTACATTAGTTTTACTCGCTACACATACACACACGTGCATCACGATCCCTTTGGTATTTCGGCGCATCACATTGTTTGAGTTCTGTGAACTTATCTGCTTGATTCCGTATCTGATTCAAATTTACGATTTATGTGTGTGTGTGTGTGTGTGTGTGTGTGTGTGTGTGTGTGTGTGTGTGTGTGTGTGCGTGCGTGCGTGTGTATGTGTGTTGAAATTTGTTTCTGTTTGTTGATCGGAAACGTCCGCACTTGCATGTTGTTATGCTCTAGTTTTTACGTGAAGAATCGACCACTCAAGAAGGCCATTTCTTCTTGTTACGTGGTTTGGTGTCCCATGGCTTAAGACTGTGCTTTGGATTGCAAATCTTTCTAAGGATTTTTCATTGTCCATGTCTCGTCATGGTAATCATGGTAGGTTGGCCGTGAAATCACTCCAGTGATTTTCACGGTCCAGGTCTCGTCGTGTGAACCGCGAAGATCTATCATGAACCTTTTCCAGATGTTTTCGCGGTCCATGTTTCGTCATGTGGACCGCGAAGTGCAACCACGAACTTCTCCTAGTGATTTTCTGGGAGTTTTTTCGTCGTGTTGGACCATAAAAAACTAGGCGCGAAAATCACACTAGTGATTTTCACGGTTCAGGTATCGACACGATGGACCGGTAAAATGAGACCTCAAACTGACGCGAAATCACATTGGTGATTTTCACAGTCTAGGTCTGGTCTTGGTAGATCGCGAAATGGGAAATTTTACAAAATGAGTTAGTTTCGTCTGGGGCTATATAAATACCTTACCTTTCCATTTCACCCACCAAAGAGAGAACCCTAAATCACGAAAAAAAAATTCTAAAAGAGAAAAACTCAAGTTTTATCGAAATAAGTCTTCAAGCCTTCTTCATTGACTCTCCATCCCTCATCCTATGTGCATTTAATGTCTTTATCATTCATGGGTCTTCATTGAACATCTCCATTGTTAGGTAAGAACAAATCCTCTTTCATTTATTGTTCTTTACTTCCAAGACTTCACATTTATTTTAATTATTTGAGGGTTAGTCAATAATTAGGTTGTTGGGTAGATTTCTCTACATCTAGTTAAGCATTTTATGTTGTCTAGCATATTTTGCATTGAGCATCATTACATGTTCTCTTAGAGACTTTACTCTCTTAGTTGAGTTCAAGTCTTGTAACCACAAGTGGTGGTTGACAAGCAAAGGAAAGTCTTGTGGCCAAAGGTGTTGGTTTCATAAGCAATTTCCAACCGCTATAAAAGGCTCAAGAGGTAGATTAAAAGGTGCTCACGCCAAGAATAGTGAATCATGGGATATTGTTAAGTCCATTTTGTACGTAAATTTGGCCCCTATTTCCTATTGTTTTCACTCATTTATCGGGCATTTTTGGTGTTTTAAGGTGTTTTTTGAGCTTGTATAGGTAATAATCACTAAATAAGGTGTTAGAGCTTAATCGAAGAGATTTGGGGGTTAAAAGAGCTAAAATTGTAAAGGCTCGTGTCGAACTTCCAACTTGCAGAGACCATATCTCTCTCATCAAATCGAACTAGGTTTTGAGCCACATATATTTGGAGAGCCCCGAATGTCTTGTTTCTAGTAAACTTTACAACTACCGATTTCGAGTTTCTAGAAGGAGTTATGCACGTTTTAGTAACTAGTGGCCAGAGCTTAAAGTCTTTCCAAAAAGTAAAGTAACCTGGTGAAGCCACTTGCCCAAGTTGCTTCTCAAGTAGCTTTACTCACTGCCGAAATTTAACATCTCGAAGCTATCTGTAAAGACATTTTCCCATGTAGCTTCTCAAGCAGCTTTAGTCCTCCAACTTATCAAAAATGACAAATTCCAAGCCCTAACTTCTCTCACATATAAATGCAATCTCTCTCCTTTTCCTAAACCACTAACTCCCATCCAAAATCCAATCTTCCAACCATTATTTGGCCACTAAATATCGAAGAAGTTAGAGAGGACTTCCAAGCCACCAAGGAGTCCATCCTCTTTGGTGGCACACACCACCATCACCACACACCACTTCATTCCATCCATCCATCTTAGAGATATTAGAGAGGAAATGAGGGAGCTTTCTTATTTATGAGTGAGTTGTGCTCTAAAGAAGATGAGTGAGTTGGTCATGAAAACCGATTGACAACTGTAGAGACCTGGGTTCGAATCCTGATGGCGGATGGGTTCTTTCATTTATCACTCTTAACTCTCTTTTATTACTCTTTGATGGGTATTATCACCACTAAGAATTTGATGTAAACCTAACACTATTGCCATTTTTATTAAATATGTTTGTTGATTGTTGAGTGGACATTTAAGTTCACAAAGATTTTAGGTGATTTGTTAAGGACCGAAAGGTGACGCACACAACGTGCTCGATTAAATGTCCATTAAATGTTGAGTAAGATAGAAATATGCGAGCTAGCACATTTAGTTGCTAAATGTGTATCATTGTTCTTAATCAACTTGTGTGTATTTCTAGTAGTCAACGAAAGATAGATTATTGTTGCATATGAGTGTATCCTTTATTGCTCGAGAGAGACTATTGGTGAGAATTAAGTGAACACGATTTTCAACATTAGTTATCATGTTTTTATGTATTTGTGTGAATGTTATGGTGGAGTCATTTACTTAGTGTAACCATATCTCTTGTAACTCTCCAATTCATCAAATATCTCATGTTTATCTTAGTAAATATCATTGTATATAATCTATGATTTCTAGCAATATTTACATTTAATGCATAAAATATCCATTTAAATAGTTTCCCATTCATTTAAACTAGGAATAATTGAAGGATGACACTTCCCCGTGGAACGAACTCGTATTTGCTTATATACGAATTTTCAAACAATTAGTGCACTTGCGAAATAAACAGTGTGCTTAATTTAGAACACGTCAAATATCACTAAGATTGAACCAAGAGTGGTGAGTGGGAAGTGACCATAGACTGAAGGTTATTGTGTTGGTTCTAGGTTTTTGGATTGCGCAGCGGAATGAGGTTTTAAAATTTTTTATGCAATCATCAAGTAAACCAAATTGTGCAGTAATAATCGAAAACAACAAAGAAGGTGAAACGATTTCATACCAGCATTTGAAGGCTCATTCATTTTTTTTCGATTTGCTTCCTGATTTGAACCACAAGATCTTGCCGGCTATGTCCCGCGATTGGCAACAGCGTGTGGGCGCGTCACGGGTTTCAGGAACTTGGATGGAGGTAGAAAAAACTTATAAAAACAACTCTTGCTTTCTATATGTGGAATACGGCCACCATGAATTAAAGAAAAAAAAAATACTTTTTTGCTCTCTAGCCGCACATCTCTCAATTTTTCTTCTTTTTAATTTCACGCATCAATTGCAATTTAATGCAATTGAATTGAGAGAACCGATACATTCTTTCTGCGTATATCAGATTTCAAAAGCAAATATATATCTCACATTTAATTGTTTTTTAAACTGATCACTTTCATTAATTCATCCTTTAAGATATCTAATATCTATAAGGATTAATTAATGACTTTGAATTTAAACTTTTTAAATTCAATTTGATATTTAATTAAAAATAAAATAAATTAATCAAATTATCTTATCTTCATTCAAACACAAATATCAATCAACACCCTCCTACTAATGATTAATCTCATAATTAAATAATCTTATTATTTAATCAATTTAATCATTAATATTCTTTAATTAAATAATCTCATTATTCAATTAATTCCCAAATAGATATGTGTCACCTTCGTAACACAATTAATTGGACAATCTAATTAATCAACAGTGACTCTTGTTACCTTTAATCAATCGGGCTAGCAAGGGGACCTAATGGACCCATAGTATTTCGAGCTCTAATAATCCTTAGAAATGATTAATTAAACTCTTCAATGAATTTTTTATGATTATTAACTTTAGTGTTATTCCACTAAAAACCCTGAAGCTGCATTCTCTCAACTGTAGATGTTTAATCAATTTAATCATTAATATTCTTTAATTAAATAATCTCATTATTCAATTAATTCCCAAATAGAGATGTGTCACCTTTGCAACACAATTAATTGGACAATCCAATTAATCAACCGTGATTCTTGTTACCTTTAATCAATCGGGCTAGCAAGGGGACCTAATGGACCCATAGTATTTCGAGCTCTAATAATCCTTAGAAATAATTAATTAAACTCTTCAATTAATTTTTCATGATTATTAACTTTAGTGTTATTCCACTAAAAACTCGAAGCTGCATTCCCTCAACTGTAGATGTTTTTACACAAACAAATAACTTTCGGTGTCCATCGATATAGCTATTACATATGGTATAATCCTCCACAAGTAGGTTCAGAATGAGAGCTGGGTCATAATGTCTGTTATACCCCTCTAATTACTTCTTTTCCATTAAGTACTATTGATTCTCTAACGAACAATAAATCCTAAATTCCTCACGGAATTAGCAGAGCGCTCATATTGTTCAAGCTCCGAAGCAACCCTTAAGGGAACTACTATCTACTTCTCGCAAGAATGAGTGGATTCAACTATTGTGTACAAACCTTCCCAGCAACAAGCCAAACCACGATCCCAATATACGGAGCATATTGATCGGGAATGCAACTCCGATCTCACCCATGGTATATCAAAAATCACGATCTAACTTGAAGGAGTCGATAAGACACTCAGGATTAAGATCACCTATTTATAGCCATCATTTGTCGATATATATGAATCTCAGCTTAAAGGGTACGTTTGGTACGCGGACGGGATAGGACGGGACTGGACTGAACTGGACAGGACAGGACATGACAGTTGTTCCATGATGTGTTTGGAATGTCTGGGACAGGACTGTGGACTGTACTGTTATGCGTTTGGTATGGCTGGGACATGACGGGACAAGAGGTTCAAATGACCAGAGTGTCCTCCTTGTTTTGTCTAATATTAAACAATATATTAAACAAACAATATTAAATAAATATTGTAATTAAAATATATTATAATATTAAACAAAAACAAGAGGTTCAAATGACCTCGTGTTTTCAATTACAATATTATTATATTTAACACAAATAGTAATATTGTAATTGAAATAAATTATACTTATTTAATAATATTATATATTAATATTTTATGTTATATATATTATTATATATAATGATATAATAATCATATCATTATATATAATATATAAGATATATATATAATATTAAATATTTGTACATATAAAATATATAATATTATAAAATATTTGTACATATAAAAAATATAATATTATATATATATATATTATAATATATGTAAATATATTAATAATATATATTATATATTTATATATGTATCCTATATAATAATAATATAATATATTTATATTATATGCTATATATATTATTAAAAAATATATAAATTAAATATATTAAATATATTATTATATAATAATATTTAATAATATATATAAATTATATTATATTATATTATATATATTATAATATTATATATATATTATTAATATATTAATATTATATAATATATAATATATATTATAATATATATATAATATATAATATATTAAATTATTATTATATATAATTTAATAATATATATAAATTATAATTACATATATAACATTATATATATATTATAATATTATATATATAATATATAATATATTAATATATTATTATTATATATAATAATATTTAATAATATATATTAAATATAATAATATTAAATAATATATAATAATATATATAGGATATATATATCATTATAATGTATTATATATATATATTAATATATTATTATATATAATTAAGAATATATATTAATATATATATATATATCATATATAATATATATTATATATGATATAGTATATATTATTAAATATTATTATATATATAATATTATATTTAATATATTATATATAATTTTATAATATATATAAATTATATTATATTATATTATATATGTAATTATAATTTTTATATATTATTAAATATTAATATATATAATAATATATTTAACATATTATATGTTATTATATATAATTTTATAATATATATATATATAATAAATTGGATATGTTTGTAATTGTTTGAACATTTAAAGGGTAAATTGGTCTTATTGACACTTGTCCCATGTCATGGGACAAGTTGTCCCAGGGTCTTGGGTGGGACAATTTTTTGTGATTTTTGTTCCACCTTGTCCCGTCCTATCCCATGCTAAGGTCGCGCCAAATATGGGACAAGAACAAGTTGTCCCACCTTGTTCTGTCCTGTCCCGCGTACCAAACGCACCCAAACGGATCTTAATGAGAGATTCATATAAATCGTGGTCCAGTCCTATATAATCACATCATACAAGGTGCCTCCATTCTCATATCACCATATAAATGATCAAAGATAAGATCACTGTGCATAACGAAATGACCCGCAGCTGTAGATTAACCACAAATAAAGTAATCAGCTTTATTTTGCTATCTACGGACTCTTTAGATTGCTCATTTTAAACTGAATCCATCTGTATATGACATGCATATACTCGGTTCCGAAATTACATCCGGCAATCTTGGATGTTAAATACACATGTTATATAAAAGTATGAAACAATTTGAATGAATAAACTTCTTTTTTTATTTATGTTCAATTCACATTTACAAATTACAAGCTTTAGGGCAAAAACCCCAACATATTGAGAGTGAGAATTCGTGTATCACTTAAGGGTGTAACCTTATTTTCATATGGTGAGTTTTTATGGATTAAGTGGCTAGCGAGGCTTGTCCCATGGGTTTCTACCAGTTGGAGGTTTCTAGTGGAGTCAAAATGGGCCGTGCTTGGCAGGCCAAGTCCAGCCGACACGGCCTAAGGACAGGCCGAGGCTCGCATAAGCCACATGCCAGGCTAGGCCTCATGTGCCTGCGGGCTTTCCTAGTGGCCACTGTGGCCCGGTTGTCATTGGCCAACGACAACTTTTAAACGAAATTGAATACTGTTGGGAAAACATTTTTGAAAAAAGAAATTAAAAAAATTCTTTAAAATGACCATTTTGTGCCCAATTCAATTGTTCTATAAATACCTGTTAGGATTTTAGTTATGTTGGCATTAATCTATATCAAAATGACATTTCCTTTGTATTGTTTAGTTATCTAGGATTCACAGTCTATCAAGCTTCAAGGAAGTTGGACAACTTTTCAAGCAAAAAGAAGCCTTTTAAGAGGAGAAAGCGGTATTGTCTACAAAGGTATTTTAAGACCTCTATCCTCTTGCAAGGCATTTAGGCACACACACACACACACACACACATTGCATCCATATGTGTCTCTGCATTGTTGTGTTCAATTGGTATAACACATTTACACACTTGATATTGTATGCTCATGCATTAGACTTAAATTGACAAATTTTGTAAATTGCATGTTCTATGACTATTTCTAGGAAATGGCATTCTTGTGTGTTCATGTATTTGTTTGTTTATGTTTTATGGATTTCAGATTAGAATTTGATCTTATATTATTCCTTATTGATTTCCAATTGTTTCGGATTACTCATTCATTAGTTTTCAAGTTCCGAGTAAGAAGTTACAAAACTTTCCGGTCACTTACCATGCATTGTCTTCGTTTTTGTGTATCGAGTTGAATTCTTATTTTCTGGTCAAAATTTCGCAGTTGTCCATGTGCGTGAAAGATTCCAATTTGTAATCTAAAAACGGATTTGATTCGGAAGTTCGAAGGCCTGAGAACGGTTGAAGAACGTGAAAGAGCATGAGGGAGGAAGCAAATGGCAAATGCCATTTGCCACTAATCCCCGAGGAGGTGCGTGGCCATCTCGGGGAGAGAAGCATCTTGCCCTCGAGATAGCCACACACCTCCTCGGGGATCTGAGGTGGCGCGTGGCCATTGGTCACCCGAAACCTCTCTCTTCCCCTTCTTTTAAATACTCATTTTCCCTCTAATTTTCATTTCAAGTGAGATAGAAAGAAAAGAGTGCAGAATTTTCTCTCTACATTTTCCCAACTTCCAGACGCCATATCTCTCTCATTTCTTATCTAATTTGAGTGATTTAAGTTGGAGAATCTTCGTATTAGGGTTATCTATCTTGCCCAAGTAAGTTTGAAGTCTTTTGTTCAAGTTTTGTGGTGGTTCTACAACTAAATTCGGGACTGCACGAATTTCCAAGGTATTGATTTATTATTTGCATTTTGATCTTTAACGTCTTCAACTACCTTGGGTTTTCTTCCTCTATATGTGTATGTTACTTGAACAAATGCTTTTGAGAAGTAGAGTTTCAATTGAAAAATAATTGTGCTTAATTAGAAACTTGAATTTGCGTTAGGTTTTTTCTTAAAACCTATGTTTTCATATGTTTGTGAGTTGTATGTGATTAGCTTGTTATCTAGGGCTATTTATGCTTTGATTGACTTTATTTTCAGGATCAATAGCCTTATCATGTGCTAGGACTCATTAGTTGAATAAATCTAAGATTAACACATTTGATTTTGTATTTAGAGCTAATTAGGATTGAATTGATTATTGATTGACTACATGCTCTAAATATATGCTAGAATATTCATTGATCATTTTCTTATGAATCTAGCATGTTTTTGTTTGTTACTAAAATCTTGAATATGTTCTTAATGTATATATTGTGATTCAAGTTTTAGTTGCATGAATAAATCTAGGAATTGAATGTGTTTTGGTGTTTCACATGTTCTAGGTTTTTATTCATGTATAGTAACTAGACTATTTTGATATTTGACCTTTCATGACTATGTCTAGGTCCCTATAAGATGTGTTGATCATCATATTCTATGGTGCATGTGTTTGCATCATTTTCATTACACTTAGATCATTTACCTTGCAAAAGGTGGAAGTCTTGGCTAGGACAAGTGGTTCGGATAGCCAAGCAAGGAGTATTGGTTAAGACAAGTGGTCCAGATAGCCAAGCAAGAAGTCTTAGCTTGGATCGAGGTGATCCGGATAACTAAGCAAGAAGTCTTGTCTAGGCTTAGGAGGATCCAGATAGACAAGTAAGGAATCTTCCTAGAGACGTGAGCGTCTTAGATATGAAGTTGCTTCCTAGAGGTGTGATAGTCACATCTTGGATAGGGAGATGCAAATTGATTCACTAGGCCCGAGGGTAGAATAGGAGTTGATTGCTTGGAGAGTGTATCATGAGATTAGTCACTTCTTTGAGTGTGTATATTTTATTCATCATAGTGGATTACGGTTTGCAGGTGGTTGTGGATTCAACCCGTGGATGTTTCCTCTCCAGAGGTTTTACCACATGAAAGTGATGCGTGAAATGTCTCTATCTCTATCTCTTTATATTTTGTATATGTGATCAATATATCTTGTTTAAGATCTTCATTTCTTCACATCTTTGTAAACAAGATTTTTGTAGAGAAAGAGATGCACACATTATTTGTTGAATTAACATTTGTCTCTTGTATTTTTGTAAATGTTTGAACATTGTATCTTGTGATATTCTATATCAAGTTGTAAAGTTCTACTTAGTGAATTTACATTGTAATATTTAAAGTACAACTTGTGGAATTTGCTTCGCATTGAACATACTTATATATAATATACATTATCTCTTGTTATATGTTGTGTAGACTAAGGGTGGTCAATTAAGCTTACATGTGATAACTGTTTTTCTCATAACAATCATACTAAAGGTTAATTTGTATGTTCACCAAGGTTTTGACAAAAGTCTCGAAAGAGTATTGAAAATAGAGTGTCAACCTATTCACCCCCTCTCTAAGTTGTTTAGTTCATAACCTTGTAGGTTTTTTCAATAGTGGAAATGGTGAGAAATGTCACATTTTTGAACCTTTGTTGCACCCAAGTGAGAGCTTTAATAAATTATGTTTAAAAGGCACCTATTATGGTGAACTACCAAAATTGCCCTTAAATAATTAGTTTTTTATTATGTTTGTATTTCCATCTCCACACTTCGAACACTGGACTCAGTAACACATCTCTCTCTCTCTCTACAATAAACTTGTCTGAAAATTGAAATCCCCTATAGCACAGCCACAATAAATTTTCTATAAATGCGTTTCTGAGTCTTATAACACTTTACCTGTTCCTTTTCATTTGTTCTCCGAGTCTTTTGTAAACCTGAAGCTTGTTTTGTGAATTTTGAATCTTCGAGCCTTTCTAAACTCTGTCCGAACCTTTATAAACAGTGTTCGAGCCTTTTTAAAGTAGTTTCCGAGCCTTTTACATCAGTCTTCGAGCCTTTGTGAAGTTGTGTCCGAGCATTTTGCATAACAGTTAGGTTTGTCAATGAAACAGTGTCTGAGCCTTTTACATAAGGCTCTGAGCCTTTTGTAAAGAGTGTCTGAGACTTTTAAATTGGTCTCCAAGCCTTTTTAAGAAGTATCTAAGCCTTTTACATAAGGCTCTGAGCCTTTTGTAAGAAGTGTCCAAGACTTTTAAATTAGTCTCCGAACCTTTTACATAAGTCTCCGAGCCCTATTCATCATCTTTCCCACTTGAAAATCTCAACCCTCAACAACTTTAACAATGGAAGATTAAAAAACGAAACCCAATTTGGGTTTTAAATTGAAAAAAAAAAAAGCTCTAGGGGCGCTGCCCCCTACCCCCCGCAAGCTCGACTCCCAAATGTGTCCGCGTAGTGCCACTCCATCACCGTACGAGTGATTGCCTGGGTTTCAACGGGACTTTCTCTCTCTACTTCACAACTTTTTCACTGTAAACTGAATGAAAAAAATCTGATGTGAAACAACTATTGGGAGTATTTTTGTTCGTTCACCATAATATGTGTCTTTAAACATAAGTTATTAAAGCAGTGACAGTGTTGAAATGCCACCTCCAAAAAGTGTCATTTAATTTTTGAACCCTTTTTCAATACCCCCCCTTCCAAATTAATTTTTTTCCACACCTCTCTATCTACTCTCTATAATATCTAATTTCTCATTTTTCTCTCATTCTCTCTCTCTCTCTCTCTAGTCCCTCTACTCTAACTTTTTCTACTCTCTACACACTCTATAATATTAATCTCTAATTTTCTAGAATAGTATAATCCCTAATGTCTCATTCTCTTGTCTCTGCTCTCCACCAATTCACCATTTCTCTACAAATTACAAACTAATAACAAAGGTAATTTCTTATTTATTTTAAATTTTATATTTATAATTTCTGCTTAGTATATTAATTTATCCTTAGTAGTTAGTAACTTTAATATTAATATTTATGTTTTGGTTTTATTTATAATATTTATGATTAGTATTTTTATTCTTAGGTTTATATTTAATATTTCTAATTTTATGTTTAATATATTTAATATTTATGGCTTAGTTTTTAATTTTATTATTTATGCTTAGTATTTTTATTATTTATGATTTTATGTTTAGTATATTTAATATTTATGGGATAGTTTTTACTTTTTAATTTTAATAGTTATGCGTAGTATTTTTAATATTTATGATTTTATGTTTAGTATATTAAATATTTATGGGGTAGTTTTTACTTTTTAATTTTAATATTTATGCTTAGTATTTTTAATATTTATGATTTTATGTTTTGTATATTCAATATTTATGACTTAGTATTTTTAATATTTATGATTTTATGTTTAGTATAATTAATATTTATGGCTTATTATTTTTAATTTTTATGATTTTATGTTTAGTATATTTAATATATATGGGATAGTTTTTAATTACTTAATTTTAATATTTATGATTTTATGTTTTGTATATTTAATATTTATGGCTTAGTATTTTTAATATTTATGATTTTATGTTTAGTATTTTAATATTTATGGGATAGTTTTTACTTTTAAATTTTTATATTTATGTTTAGTATTTTTAATATTTGTGCTTAGTATTTTTAATATTTATGATTTTATGTTTATTATAATTAATATTTATGGCTTATTATTTTTAATTTTTATGATTTTATGTTTAGTATATTTAATATTTATGGGATTGTTTTTACTTTTTAATTTTAATATTTATGCTTGATATTTTTAATATTTATGATTTTATATTTAGTATATTTAATATTTATAGTTTCGTATTTTTAATATTTATGATTTTATGTTTGATATTTTTAATATTTATGGCTTAGTTTTTAATTTAATAATTTAATATTTATGCATTGTACGAAATGGATCTTACTAGAATTTCTATTCATTTTGATGACGGATTGAACTTTGACAATGATGACTATCAAATTTTGTCACCGTCACCGGAAGTCGAAGTCGGGCAAGATAGTTAAGGATTACTTGGTCCTTCCGCCTCTACACCGGGGTCAACCGGAAAGACAAAATCACTGGTATGGGAATGTTTTGGCCTGGAAGAGGTAACTGGCCCGGAAGATCATGTAGTATTTATGGCTTGTTGTAAATTTTGTAAGAATTTATTGACCAGTTCTAAAAAAAGGAATGGGACATTTGAGAAGGCATAAAGATTCATGCAAGCTTAAACACAATCATGTAGATACTACTAGATAGACATAACTACAACGGAACCCAGATGGTTCCTTTATGATGTGGAGATATGACGATGCCTATGCTAGGGAATGCATGACACATTATATTTCACAAACCAATCAACCGATTAGTTTTGGTGACGGTTTTTTTTTTTGTTGAAAATTTTATCAATAAAGTATTCCCCCAAATTTAAAACTATGTCTAGAAACACCACTAAAAGCGATTTATAAAAAAATGTTTTTACTCTGACCCGAGTCAAATTGATTGCTCAATTAGAACGTTTAAATGTTTCTATTGCACTAACTTTCGATATTTGGAATGCACGTTCCAAACATGACTATTCATCTGTCACGGGACACTATTTAGATTCTGATTGGAAGATCCAAAAAAAAATTCGTGGTTTTCATCCCATGAATTTCCAACATACCACTCACAAATATTTATGACGTTAATTTTGAAGTTTTAAATGATTTAAAACTAGATAATGCATCATCAAACACGACATCCATTAACTTATTTTTATAGCCAACAATGTCCATTAAGTTAGGGGTCTTCTCTTCCACCAACGGTGTGTATGTGATGCAGCAAGAAAATCACACAAATAACAATCGATAAATAGGGGATAAATTATTAGAATCTGTTGATTCACACACGAATACCGGATCAAATCCTTCTATCAATCTGTTAATCCGTGCACGGATACCAGAATAACATGCATCAAAATTCGTTGATCTTCACAAAGATACCGGAATTTGGAGAAAAAAAGAGATACTCTCTCTAAAAACAATTTTTATTAATTTAAGTCTAATTGAAAAAACTTAATAAAAGTTATTTAAATAATGAAAGCAACCCGAATCTCCTAGTATTCGATATCTCATAATATTCGATATCTCATAAAATTCCTAAACAAGACAGCAACCTGAATCTCCTAGTATTCGATATCTCCTAAATTCCTAATAGAAAGAATTCTAAAACTCCTAAACCAACCTGAATCTCCTAGTATTCGATATCTCCTAAATTCCTAATAGAAAGAATTCTAAAACTCCTAAACCAAATCTAATAAAGAAATTAGATTTGATCTAATAAAGAAATTAGATTTGATTTAATAAAATCAAATCATTAAATAATTACCTACCTAATTAAAGGAAACATAATAATAATTATTAATTATGGTAATATTTTTAAAATACAAAATCTTCAAGAAAATCTTCATGTTTATCTCCTGCATCAGCATGTCACATCATAGTTTTAGTTGTGAAATCAAGTTTGAAGGTTGTAAGAGGTCATATAGATCGCATCAAAGATGCTATTTCTTATATCATCAGCTCTAATCAAAGAGTGAATTTTTTTTTCCAGATAATGTACAACTAACGACAAACAATCCAGGAGATTCCAAACATATATGCCGGTAAAGTGGAACACAACTTATTTAATGTTATAAAGGGCTATTGATTATTCTACTGAAATTATAGGTTATTATAATACACAAATGACCCTAGTGGGCTATCCAACTCTAAGTGAGGACGATTGATATGTGGCATATATTGTTATTAAAATTTTAAAGGTTTTTTACGATTCAAATGTACTTCTTTTCGGGGTCTATTACCCCACATCTCCTCTTGCATTGCATCAACTTGTAGAAATGTCTGAAATTTTGTACTCTCATAGAAATGATCCCATCTTAAACACTGTAGTTGCGGCGATGACGAAAAAATTTCAAAAATAGTGGTCTGAATATCCTTTACTCTATACCTTAGGTTGTATAGTAGATACTATGATTAACTTAAATGGTTTAAAAACTTTTCTTGAGCTTATTGGTCGTTGCTTGGATTTAGATCTTACTCAACATTTTAGTAACCTGCAATCCAAGTAGTTTGAAGTTTATCGTCTTTATGAGCATAGGTTTGGTGATAGAAACACGCAACAGTCGGATCAGCTGGACACCCGCCCGAAGAAGAGAAATTGGAGAATCCTAACCGGCAACCAAGAGTCTTCATCTTCATCTTCATCTTCATCCTCTCAACATAGGGAACTGAACACTTTCTTTGAAACTAAATTCGAAACTGCCCATCAAGAGGACTTCCAATAATTTGATCTGTTGTTATGGTGGAAAAGCCATACCGAGGGTTATCTAATACTGTCCCAACTAGCACGGGATGTACTCGTCATCCTTATGTCCACTGTTTGTTCAGAGCAAACATTCAGCACCAGTGGACTATAATCGAACCTAGAAGATCTTGTTTGACCTCTGAGACGTTGGAGGTATTAACATGCTTTAATGATTGGGAGCATGCAGAGATGAGGATGAATCATCAACTAGTGAATGAAAAACTAATTCAAAGGTTTTCCAACATATATTTCGATGAGGCTTCCGGTTCCGGCAGTAACCAGCAGAACTGAAGACTTAATTAAAAAAATTTAATTAAACATGTATTTGTAATTTTGTAATTCGATTGCACTTTTTTTCCCTCACCAAGTTATTATCCCATTGGGTTTTTTCTTCGCAAGGTTTTTAACAAAACAATCACAAATCATGTAAACTAAAATGTGAATAAGTAAATAAAATTCAAGTCTTTCTTATTTTCTTAATTCTTACATCTTTATAACTTTAATTATTCTTCGAATAATTTTAGTAAATAATTAAAATATAATTTAATCTATTTCTTACATTTTATTTCATTACTCATTAGACTAAAATAAATAAGAAATAATTTTTTAACTTAAAAAAAAAAAGAAATGCATTTTAAACTTCAAAATTAAAATACCTAAGTTAAAATAATAATAAAAAATTGAACTTAAAAAATTAAAAAAAAATTGAACTCAAAAAAATAAATAAATAAGGAAAAAAAACAAACAATTGAATTGAAAAAAAAAAAGAATAGGCGGCTTGCATGCCGACCTGGCCTGACCTGCCAGCACCGCCTGCTGAGGCCGTGCTACTGGGCCAGGCCGTGCCCCCACAAGCCTTAACAGGTCCGGCCTTGGAATGGCATGTTAAGGTGCCGGGCTTTTAAATCTGGCTTGTTAAGTGGCCTTGCATGCCCGTGCCAGGCCAGGCTAGGCCGGGCCAACATGTTTTCCCTTTATTAGAGGTTTCCCACGTAAAAATTAAGTGTTCTTTAATCTCCGCAATTTTATACTTGATTTGATTATAGTGTTGTTTGCCATTAAACTTGATTAATCGAAAATTTGGTAACATAATCGGTTAACTGGTAAATAACATATTCACTCCTCTTTAGATTAATTGTAATAGCATTATATAAACACATTTTCACAGCTTAGTTGGGACGTCCTGGTGTGCCTACTAACCTCAATCACCAATAATCTTAATATATATATATATATATATATAATCTTTTGTAAGTAGTAATTATTCTCATAATACTAAGCCCGACCTTTTTTTTATTAACTTAAGAATAAACCACTAAGGTTTATTTACTCGTATAAATATTTAAGATTGCTCAACCTATAAATTGAAAAAAAAAATGGTACTATTGGCACCTCCACTACTAAACTATTTATACTCCAATTTTTAAAATTTTGATTTAATTATATAAAATTAAATGGTTTAATTAATTTTTTTGATTTATTTCCAGAATTACCCATTTACATATTTTTCAAACTTAATTTACCCTACATCTTTTTCGAAAAAGTAAAAATAAAAATACACATCATCTCTAGTCTTTATATATAGTTTTTTCACATCCATTCACAGAACTTGTTTTTTCTTCTTATTTCATGGTGAAACCATCCTTATTAGATGCGATTTTTTTCTGTAGTTGATTGGATTGTTGGTGGTAGATTGTGAGTGTGATATTGATCGTTTGATAATTTTTTTTTTGAACGATTGAGTTAGAGTTTTGGTGTGGTTTCGTTTCGTTAGAGATTAGGTTTTCTTGGTTGCGATTCTTGGTTGCGATTCTTGGTGCGATTTCGTTGTTTTTTTTTTGTAAATAACATTAAACTAACTTTTGAAGATCTGTAATAAAATCTACAAAAGAATTGATACAAATCATAGAATGTCTGAAAGATTTGAAAGAAAATAAATCGGAGAGAAAAAAACAAACAAATATGGATCTGAAATTTGAAAAGAAAAACAACAAAACATGTTAAACAATAAAATCAATAAATACTAAATATGAGAACCATGAGATCGAGAATTGAAAGAAAGTATAAACAAAAATAGTAAACATTCTAATTTAAAATAATCTATATCATTAGGGTTTTGAAATAAAGAAAGTTAGGGTTTTAAAATAAGGAAAATGGAGTTTTATTAATTTTACTTTGTATATTATTTTTTTCAATAAAAATTATACATCCCTTTAAGTAATTTAATAAAGAAAAAAATAATATTAGATAATTTAAAAAGTGAGGTTTAAATAGTTCGGCAGGCGTGTAAAAAGGTACTAACAACAAATAAGACAAAAAAAAGCTCTTTTTCCACGTTTAATAGAATATCAATACCTTGACAAAAAAGATAAACACGATAATTTGACTAATTAATATCGTGAAAAATGTTGGCGGCGATATATAAATGGTTTGACCATTGTTAAACAGAGTTGCGATGTGGCATATATACTACACTAGAATGCAAATGTCAAAGTGAATATACTAAACAATTTTCCAAAATGACGAAAATTCAAACCCGTAATGATCTCAATGTTGAATAACAATACACATATAAGGTAGAGTCCACGGCGCTGCAATGACTTGTAAGACTCAACAGACTACAGGGTCATAAATCAATAAAAAATGATAAGTGACAATCTTGATGTCGCAGACATGTCTAGTACATAAATCTTTCTCATAATTATCTTTAAGTTAACAATGATAATTAAAGGAGAGACATCTTTGATAATCGCAATTCGCAAGAGATTAGCTTAAGTCATTTTTGTCTTATTCCCTTTTTGCCAATGCCATGCATAGTAAATGGCTGCCTGCTTTGGCTTTTTAATCAGTTTGTATATGCAGCGATAAATAAGTCGTAATACATACATTTTTGTAATTTGGTGAATCATGAGTGTAAGACTAAGAGCATATAATATAATGCAGCCAAAACACTACAGTTGTGAATTGTGAGAATAGGGAGGTTATTTTACTTTAGTCATCATCACTCAATCTTGAGCAGTCTAGCTAAATGCACCATTGATGTAGGAAAGAAACTGGTCACATCTTTCTCTCGTGGGCGGTTCGTCTACATGTACATTCTGCAATTGATGTTGGAAAATGTGGTGATTTGTTAACATGATATATACCATCAGTACTTGTTATAAATCAGAAGCTTAATGCATGCATGTTGGTGTTAATATATATTTATATGATTTTATATAAGCATATACATTAATTGTTGTGACTTGTTATAATAGTTGGAGTGGACGGCAGAGAAGAGAAGAGAAGAGAAGAGAAGAGACAAATAGGCCGAAAGCAGTAGACAGACAGCGACAAGGATAAGGCCTAAGGGTGGTCTGATCACTGATGGTCTCTTCTCATTTTTTTTTTCAATTCCCCATATATAAAAACTAAAAAGTCTTCTCTCATTTCTTCAATCATCCATCATATTGTTCACTCCAAATTACACCCATCACTCTCCCTCTTTTATTTGCTCTCCTTTCAAGCTGTGCGATAATTGATATTGTGAGCCACCTCATCACACTTTAAGACTTCACTTGGGTGAGTTGGTGCCTCATTTGGGTCAATATTTTCTTTCAAACCCCATTTACATTTCCATTTCCATTTCATAGTATATTCATTCCCCTTTTTTTTAATTCAAATTTAGGTCAATATTGCACTAAGAATAATATGATTGCTTATTTAGGGCATTGAGCCTTCTGTTATTGATTTGACAGCTGGATATTCGTAAGATATGAAATTTGAAAAACCTCTTAATAATTTATTGAGTAATGCTAGAGCCCCGTCCTGCAAATGCTTTTTGGTCCGTTTTCGTTTTTGTTTTCTAAAAAGGATTTGGAATTTGCGTTCGTTAACCGTTTTTCATTTTGTTTTCAAAAAAATAAAAAATAAAATGGAAAACAAAACCAGTGTTAAAAGTGAAAAATTTGGAAAGCAATTTAAACTTGTTTTTCATTTTTGTTTTTTGTTTTTTCAAACAAAATTCAGTTGACTTTTTTTTTCTCCCCCTTTCACGCCTTCTTTTCAGTTCTTCTTCTTTCTTCGTCTGCTTCTTCTTTTCTTCTTCGTATGCGATATGACTCCGGTTCCGGTTCCGGTCCCAATCAAGTCTACGTCTGCCTCTTCTTTCTTTCTTCTTCGTCATCATCGTCTTGTGCTACTCCATGACAGCAATATATGGAGGTATGCTCCTCCAACTTTTTCCAAAAATCAAATACCAAGTACAATAATTGAATCTAAGCGGTAAGAACAACAACCCCACTAGCATCCTTGATCTTCTTCTCGGCAGTCTTAGAGACGAACTTCACTTTCACGGCGACGAGCAGATGTGGCATATCCATCGATTTGCCCTCAAATTTTTTTTATAATTTTCTTTCCCTTTTTTGAAAGATTTTATATTTAATAAAAATAATAATATTCATTTAAGAGAGGAAATCTAGAAAATTTATGCCGATCTGCTTATTTTTCTCAAACAAAATAAACAAAAAAAAAAGTTTGAAGAGAGGAAATCTGGAAAATTTTCCAGATTTCTTCATTAAATTTTTTTTGGAGAGATAAATGGGTGGATCTGATTGCTGTTGTTGGGGCGGAGCTTTAAAAAAAAGTTGTTTGTTGTGTTTCCAGAAATTTTTCAAAAGCTGCTTGTTGTTGTTGTTGTGGTTGTGGAGTTGTTGTTGGTGTTGGGGATCCAATTGTGGGGGCATATTATTACAGGCAGAGTCTTGAATTTCGGGGGTGGGTATTGGATGATTATTATCAGATTTTGTGTTGGGGAAATTTGAAGAAATTTGTGATTGGGATTGTGTAATTAACAGAGAAGTTGTTTTGGTTAGATAATTGTAAATTTTTTCGATTAATCTACCAGAAGCTTTTTTTCTGTTTTTATTTTTTAAATACGGTTTTCAGTATGTGCTACCAAACGTGTTTTTTGGATTTTTAAACTGAAACTAAAAACAATGTTTTCATTTTAATTTTTCTTTTTGAAAAAGAGTCAACGAAAAACGCTTACAGAGCGGACCCTAGGCTTTCCAAATTTTTTCTCAAATTTCTTCCCAAATGGTGTTGGCACATGATATGTCGACATCTTGTAAATCATGAGATTATATGGTGAGTGATGTGATATTGACACCTCACGTGTCAATACAATTTAGGAAGGAATTTGAGAAAAAATCGGAAAGTCTAGCCTTACTCTAATTTAATTAATATTGTCAATTGATACCAAAAACAAAAACTTCCCTATTGTCCATCATGCCAAAGGGATTTTACCAACTATATAACCCACATGTTTATTTTTAATATTGATCAAATCTAAAGGGATTGTTATTTTAAAACTTTAGTGTGATTAACGAGAAACAATATACATAATTAGTTTTGATGTTTTTGTCCGTTTGCTAGTGTGAAAAGCATGGAGTCCCCACTAATTAGTGTGATTAATAAAACAAAAAAAATACATAACCAAATCCATTAGATTAGCTTAGAAAGAGCCATCTTTAACACCAAAAGCAACCCTATAAATTCTCCTTTTCTCGCTTTTACTACAATTTAGAAGCAAATTAAAAAAAAGGAGGTGTTCAACTGACCACTTATATAGTTTCTTTGCTATACATTACGTTAGTCGGTCCCACTAAAACTGGGAAATAATTAACAAGTGGACACTTTTACATCTAATCTTTACCCTTAATTTGATGTGAATTCGAAACACAGTTTTTAAGAGCTTGAGCTTCCACTAATAAGCACTTTTGAGAGGTGTGTTTGGAAAACTAAATAAGCACTTTTGACAGAGTCGCTTTTATGGCTAGCTGTACCTGTGGGGGGTGGGTCCAGCTAGGTGACAAAACCAGTAAATCACTTGCAAAAAATAAAGAAAAGTGTTTTGTCTGACTCACTATGACGTTGGACCAGAACGACGAACACAAGAAAACCCAAATTCCTCCGATCCTTGATCCTTCAATAATGACTTTGACTATACTGCTGTGAGATCCCCTCGGGGCTCGGTATGTACAATTCTCGTAATCATGTACTGCTTTTTTGTTTCTTAACTTATAATTATATAAGAATGTTTATATGGATGTCTAGTTTATATGTATAAATTCATTCAAATCAAATCTTGTTATATGATATCATTAATCAATTGTATGAAATATGAATATTTATACTGTGAATTTCTCTCTCTTTTGAATATACATCTCAACTCATTTCAGCGTAATATTATAATTTTAATAAAATAAAAAAAAAACCCATTGTGTTCTTTGATAGTTTGGATAGACTTAACTATCTAAATTTTATGTTAATTTTTATTAATACTAATATTTCCGCTAAATCATAATACCGTTGTTTATATCAATATTAATATTTTTATTCTTGATTGTGACAAATAGTCCTGTTAAGGGTAATAATTTGATTTGAGGAAGCAACGGTCATGAATGAAGAAGGCGGGAAGTGTTATAGGTGTGAACTGAGTTTAATGTTGGTGGGCCACTAGTGTGGAATTTTGAGTACGCGTCTGACAAAGCAATCTCTAAACTTTCGGTGTATGTTTTTTGGACTGTTGGTTTCTCATCACTTCAACAATCCTATATATAACACACTCCATACACCTCTCCTTTTACTCTACCCAACTTCTCTTCTTTCACTCAACAATTCTCTCTTTTTCACCCTAATTTAATTAGCTAATAAGTGTTTTATTTTGGCTTAAATTTTAGGTTTTTTTTTTTTTTTTGGGTTCATTTTAAACACTTGTTTTGGGATAAAAACTTGGTGGGAGGTTGGTAGGTGGTGACATTTTGATCATAAGAAGCACAAACTATATCAGAAGATGGTTTTGATGTTCAACGGGTGCATTCTATGGAGGTTGCACTCGATTCTTGAAAACAAATCTCTTGTTGATAAATGCTTTTATTTTTGGATTTTCCAGATCTTTAATAGATACAGTTTTGGCACTTAGCTACTAATTACTTGAATTACTTTGCTTTTTTTTTTTTTTTTCTTTTCCTTGTTTTTCAATAGTGCCAGTGGTAGAGAGAAATAGAAAGATTGAATTGTTGAAAAATGGGTGGGGCTTCACTGCCGCCTGGTTTTCGTTTCCATCCAACTGATGAAGAATTGGTGGGATATTACCTCAAACGAAAAGTGGAAGGCCTTGAAATTGAGCTTGAAGTCATCCCTGTCATTGACTTGTACAAATTTGATCCTTGGGAGTTGCCAGGTACTCTTATCTATATGTTTCAATGAATTTACTGTTTACTTTCTGATTTATAAGCTGAATTTCCTGGAAAATAAATGAATGTTGTATATATAAATAACACAATGCAATCTTTTGAGTAACATATTAAGAATGAATTATCTATTCTAATGATGTTTAATTTCCTCAAGTTATTACTGAGAATTAGCTGTACTTTTGATGGGCAACAACACTGTTGATTGTTCAATATAAATGTAATCAAAGATGGGAAAAAAGTTGAATGCCCATGTGAATCCAGAATTATTTTTGAGTACTGGAAAGCATTTTTTTGTTTGTTTTGTATATTTGATTTCTTCTTTATGCAATACACTCATTACAAGAATTCTTTTTTCCATGGGGCCTTTAACTTTTTTCCTCTAAAAGCCAATTCTATTATGAGAAATATAGCATTGCTACAAAATTTTGATTAATTATCTCATTGTTTTTGGAATTAAGAAATCTAAATTGCAAGCAATGAATTTGCAGAGAAATCGTTTCTTCCAAAACGAGATATGGAATGGTTCTTCTTCTGTCCCAGGGACCGAAAGTATCCAAACGGCTCAAGAACAAATAGAGCCACCAAAGCTGGCTACTGGAAAGCCACCGGAAAAGACCGTAAGGTTGTTTGTCAATCTGCTTCTGTAACGGGGTATCGCAAGACCCTAGTCTTTTATCGTGGACGTGCACCTTTAGGGGATCGCACAGATTGGGTAATGCATGAGTATCGAATTTGTGATGATCATACTCAAGGATCACCAACTTTTCAGGTTTAACTTCATAATTCAATTTGCATCAATGGGATAAGTGTCTGCCTTTTTCGCTGTTCTGTTATCAACTGATGATATATTTTGGTTATTGTAATTTCATCTAGGGAGCTTTTGCTTTGTGCCGTGTTGTCAAAAGGAATGAGAGCACACAGAAGACAAGTCAGTCATCTGGAGCCAAAAGAGTCGGAAGCAGTTCAAGCATTGTCGATTTAACCTCAACTAAAGTTTCTAACGAGCCCTTGAGCATCTCCGGCGACATATCTTCTCAAGCAAGTTGCCTGTATAATGAGAGTCGGTATTCAAGCCCCATTACTTCTCCTTATCCTTACGAAGTCACAACGATACCTGAGTTTGAATCTGCCCCAATTGCGACCAATCCTGCATCCCTCTGGGTCTCACCTGATCTAATTCTTGATTCTTCAAAGGTACAACATTTGGAAATTGATAGAAGCAACACTTCATTGACTTAAATTTTGAGACTTTTTAATGATTCTTATTGCTTATTGGCTTGTCGCAGGACTATCCGCAGGTCCACGGAATTGCATCTGAGTACTTTCCACAGTATGAGTTCCCAAACTCAATGACTCCATGGCAGTCATTTGAGCATAGAGAATTCTCGCCTAGTTCATCATACTCAAATTTTACAGGAGAAATTGAACTTGCTGAAGATCTCAGTCGAATTGGCTGCGTGTCACCATACTCAGAATATGCAAACTACACAAGTTTTAATGGGAATGAGGATATTTCCTATGAAGGTTACGACCCAACCAATTCACAAAATTATCCAAAACTATTCTGAAAAAAAGAAGGGATGATCATTGTACCTCTTCTTTTTCCCAATGCAGGGTTTGAAAGTTGTGATCGAGCTTCCATTTGCAGGCAAGCGAGCGGAGAGGGGGCTTTGGAGGAATGTAATGGTCTCTGGTTGCAGGAAGACAATTTGGTGATTGTGATGTAGGGGTGTGTTTGTGTCATTAATTAGGATTGATCGACTGTTGTACTTTATATCTTAAAAGGGTCTAGGGTCTCCGAGACAACGCCTTTTATATGTTGAATCTCGGAGTGGGAAATAACGAGTAAAACCTCTCCTTATATGTGAACTCTCAACTCTCAAGTACTTGCTTTCCTGTTTATGTTCTGGTTCTGTTTTGTATTGAAGTTGGTTTCATAGTCAAGTGTTGGTCGACTTTGAAGCTCAGGTAGTAAAAGATCCCCAGGTGATCAATTTTATCGATTTCACCTGGAGTTGGATCAACTGCAGTTTGAATCATCTCTATGTACTTTCCCTTCTGCTATATCTTTATATTATTGCTGTTTGAGGTGTATATTTTTCCCACTGTATCGGTAGAATAATTATGCAAAACTTTCTGTGTAAATCTCACTCACCCATTTTAAGCTATGATCACAAACAGATCTCTATTTATAGATGGAGACCTCAGACCTATTAAGAGAGGTTTCAAAATCTCAGACCTAATAAATCTCAAGCTGCATTCAGTGATCACATTATGAACTTATTCATGCATCCACCGGAATTGTCAAAATGCATCACTATATAATACTTGTCTTATTTACATATATGGTGTGTTGTTGAAATGATAGAAAACATAAAAGTTTGTAAATAATTGATTGTAAAGTTGCTTTTAAGCGCCCGTAGATGAACGAGTTTGAGTTTGGGCAAATGACTCTCAAATCAGTGATTCGAATCCTACCGATAGTAAAAAGCTTTAAAAAAGAATATCTGATCCAGATAGATAGATACCGTTAAAAAAATTGCTTTTAAACCTGGGAAAGGGAATCCCATTGTAATCACATCACTCTCCATCTGATTCTCACCATGGGATCCACTCATTAAAAAAATAAATTATTATTATTATTCATTCTTCAATTCTTTTCTTCTTCTTCTACCTTTTTTCTTCTCTTTTTTCCTCTTTTTTTTCTTCTTCTTCTTCTCTTTCTAATTTTTTTTTTTCTCGTTTGTGATTTTTTTTCCTTCTATTTTTTCCTCTTCCTCCATTGGAGGTCTTCTCGATCTCCAATAGAGATCCGCGTGACCTCTAATGGAGGTTTGCGTGACCTCCGACCTACATCGGAGATCTGTATGACCTTCATTTTGGTATTTTCCCGAGAATCAAACAGACCCTTTTAACAATTATTTCATAATTCGCAGAACCCATTTTTGCTCTACCCAATAGAAACTAGTTGCCAGAGAAAAAAAGAACTTTTCGAGAAGCGAAACAGAGAAGAACTCTACAAGAAGCACAATTTAACCTTTTTTGTTTTCTGGGTTAAAAACTGCAGGTAGCTAGAGAGAGATGTTTTTGAAAAACAAATATGGAGATTTGAGAGAAGGGAATGATGAAAAGGGAAAGTTAATAAGATGAATATTAAGTTAATAGTGGTATAAAATCTACTTTTTCATAAATATGATTTTGAAGAATTTGTCAGTAGCATCGGATTTTATTTTTGAATGGACAGAACAAAACACAACTGATTCAAAAGATTAAAAAAAAAAACAAATTCTCATATACAACCAAACACTGTTATTTGATACTTCCTGGAATCCGATATAATATTCTCATACACAACCAAATACATATATATAGTAGTGGTGGCAAAACAGGCCGGCCCGGCCCGTTAGGCCCTGGCCCGTATGCTAAACGGGCCGGGCCAGGCCGGCCCTCCAGGTGAAAGAGGAAGGCAAGCCCGGGCCCAAGGCCCGTGTGGGGGCAAGCCGAACCGGACCGGGCCTTAAACGGGCTGGCCCGTCACAGGCCCGTCGGGCTTTGAAATTTTTTTTTTTAATTGTAAAAAATTTAAAAAAAATGTAATTTTTAAAAGTTTTGAATATTTTTTTCCTCCCTAACGGTCACCTGGCTAATTATAAAAGCCACCCATCAATTCAAAATTTTTTTAAAAAAATTCAAATTTGAAACAATTGAAAAAAAAATTCTGGCGGGCCTTGACGGGCGCCCATGGGCCGGGCCCACGGGCGGCCTGCCAGAAAATTGAAAAAAAAAAATTTAACGGGCGTTGATGGGCCGCCCGTAGGCCAGGCCCACGAGCGGCCCGTCAAGGCCTGCCAAGAAATTTTTTTTTTCCAATTACGGGCTTGGCGGGCCTTACCGGGCCTGGCCCGGTATTTTTCAAAGGGGGCCCGGCCCGACCCGCCAGCTAAAGGGGCTTGGGCCTGGCCCGTTTAGCTGGCGCGCCGGGCCGGGCCGGGCGACCCGTTTGGGCCCGGCCCAAATTGCCACCACTAGTATATAGGTTTCCCAATAATCACATTACTGTATTTAACTCTTTCAGGAATCACATTATTTTGATTACCTTATACCAAACGGCCCCTTAGTGGAAGTGTAACTTGAGTATGATAAATTTGCATATATATATATATATATATATATATATATAACTATCAATGTGGTTTAGTGGAAAGAATGCTTGTTATGTGCAAACCAAAATAAATAAAAGATAAAGTTAGTTTTTAGATTTTTAGGAATAGTTTTTGATAATTGTTAGGTTAAATAAGATTGGATTGCAGTTACCCAATCTAATCAGATGTTTTTATTTATTTCACGTTCATTAGCTTAGTTGTATAAATCAAGACTTGCAACAACGAAATAATATCATATGAGTTTATTTCCAAAAAGTAAGTGTTACTTTATTCTGACATTTTAAAATTTTTGCCTTCTCTCGAAGTAAACCAGTATCATTTCTTTTTAATCCGACTGTGCACGTAATAGTTGGTATTACGTTATGGATCAAATACTAGAGCTTTTGGAGATTACTTTGGTAATAATCCAGAAGGAGATAAGAGAAATGTTCTTGGCCTTGAATGTGGGCTTTGAGTAACTCTTTGATTCTTATACTTAAGTTAATAAACAAGGAGATCTACAAGTTGATTGTTCTGAAATCAAACATTTTGTTCATGTTTTCATAACATCAACGATCGATGTTCAAGTTCATCTGATGATGGACGTACAAACGTCCAAATCAACAACACTTTCAACTTCAACTGGTTCAATTCAAACAAATAAAAAAGGTTCATTTCGAACAAGCCAACGATGTGCAACAACTCTTTTTCAATTACAAGATTGAGTCCTGACGATTTGAAGAAAAGGTAGGACAAAAGCTTGTGCTTTAACTACAATAAGAAATTTGGTCCTAACCACAAATGCAAGAAATTATTTCTTACTGAAGGAATCTGGTTCGATGAAAAAGATGCAAATTTAACAAATGACAAGTGGGCTGAAGAAGTGGGATGATCAAATATTCTCCATCTATCAGTATCCTTGAGGACAAGGATTTTTAAAGGGGGAAGAAATATTATGTGCAAATCAAAATAAATAAAAGATAAAGTTAGTTTCTAGGTTTTTAGGAATATATTTTGATAATTGTTAGGTTAAATAAGATTAGATTGCAATTACCCAACCTAATCAGATGTTTTTTTTTAAATAGTCTTTTAGTTATTTCATGTTTATCGGCTTAGTTGTTTAAATCATTATTTGCAGCAATGAAATAATATCATAAGAGTTTATTTTCTAAAAGTAAGGGGTTGTTTGTTTTTTTCACTTAACACCAAATGGGTCTCAAGTGAACCTATTAAGAATCTGTTTGGGAGAATTTCACAAATAGATCTTTTAGAAGTAGATCTTTAGAATTAGAGCTTTTAAATGAAAGTCGTTGATCGTTTGGTTGTCAATTTAAAAAGAGTTTTTTTAATGATAGAATTAGCAAAATACTCAATCAAAAATTAAATTATAGGGTTATATAGGAGATTTTAGTGTTATTAAAAAAACTCCAAAAGATCTACTTGGAAAAGCTTTAAATTTGGTTCTCCCGGTAGACGTAAAACAGTTTTTTTAATCATCCAAAAGCTCTACTAAGTGACAACCAAACTATAAAAAAAAAATTTGAATCAAAAAAGTGTTTTTAACCAATAGACAAGATCTTCCAAACGAACTCTAAGTTGTTTTTTTTTAAGTGGTCAAAATTCTGACTTTTAACTTAATTCCAAATCATTGTATCGAATTTAAAATATTTCTTTCCAAGATTATCCTTCCAAAGATAATTATTTACAATATTACCATGATTTGATATTATATAAATTTCTTTCTTTTGACATATTATTAATGATAAATAACAATAATAATTAAAAAAAAAACCTTAATCATACTACCACTTTCAACTCCATTGTAAAAATCAAAACATTGAATAATATCTTATCAATATTTACATAAAAATGATTTAGTATTTGTTAAATTACTTTTATTTAGTTGTTTGTAAAATGCATAACAATTAATAATAATATGGGTATAAATGTCAAATCATTTGTTTTGAAACGATTTTATCCTTAAAATAAACACGTTGTCATTATATTCTTATGTGAAAAAAAAACAAAAAAAAAACAAATATATCATTTAGTTTCAGCTTTTAGTCTCTATTCAATCTTCAAAAAAATTCAGGACTGTTAGGTTTTTAAATTAAAAAAAAAAACAAACTACACATAAGTGTTAGTTTATTATGACATTTTAAAGATTTTGGTTTCTCTTAAAGTAGATTAATACCATTTCTTTTTGATCAAATTGTACACGTAACAACACTCATTCAGTTTGATAATGGTTCTAACTCAAATCGCTTCATGCGATATTTGAAAAAAAATTGCATATATAACTTGTGAACAAGCTTGCATTACTGTTGGATTTGGTTGATGTAACACATCCGGGTGTCACATGATTAGAATTTCACAAATGAGGTACCATTGGCTTTTTTGTGGTCGTGGAGAATAAAATTCGTTGCTTTATCATCATCTCTGTTGTATTCGGCCATATTTCTTCTTTTTGACACTTATTTTTGTTTTTTCTATATTAGTAAAATATATATTTACTTAATATCTTTTTGTTGGAAACTTAGATTTTAGTTTTATTTTCACCTGTTTATTTTTGTTTAGAAATTAGTTTTAAACTATCTAAATAACTTAATTTAGTTGTTTATTAAAAAAACCTTAATTTAGTTGTTTTTGTTAAAATTAACATTTTAATTAGGATTTGTGTCCAGTATAGATGATTGAAGATGGTAAGAATTATGAAATTGTTTGTTTAATATTTATATCGTTTTCTCTGTTTACCCACTATTCCTCTTAGTCAAGAAAACATTTCTTCGATAAAGCAAAAGAAGGTACACTTCCTCGTCAAGTTTAATGAATTATATATTCGATATGTAATGCACTTTTATATATATATATATATATATATATATATATATATATATATATATAAACTTTCTACTGTCAGTTCGCCATGATATAAAATATATCAGAATAGATATATTTTATATCATGGCGAACTGACAATAGAAAAATTGTATATATATATAGTAATGCTAGACTTTTCTAAATTTTTTTCTAAATTCCTTCCCAAATAGTGTTGGCACATGAAGTGTCAACATCACATCACTCGTCATATAATCTCATAATTTACAAGATGTTGATACCATTTAAGAAGAAATTTAAGAAGCCTGACATTACTCATATAAATATATATATATATATATATATATATATTAAAATGTCTACAATGAAGTTCATTTACTAACACCGATTAACTAGCACAAAGCAATCATACACTTGAAGTAATTTCACAAAAGAGTATGTAAAGTGTAAACCTTGCTTGAAAGGAGTTAAAAGACTCAGCATCTCTGTCTCAACATTACTTTTTCCCTTTCATGATCCAATTGCTTTCAAACTCTCACTCTCTACAATAATTTATGCTAGGAAAACCAATCACTTCTTGATATAATAAACCAACCAAGAAAGGAATTAATTGTAACTTTTTTATCAAATGCAATATTTAATTAACTATGCCCAACTTCACCAATTGTTCCCCGTCCCTTGTTCACTTTGGTTAAGAATCTTGATAAAACAAATTACACTAAGATGACCACTTTAATTTGTTTTTTTTTTCTTTCTAAAAAGTTCCATATCATCCCTCAACTCTTTTCGTGCAAAACCAACTTAGATAATTTCTAAACTTAGATTCTCCCACCCCCTACTAGTATTTCCCTAAAAAGCCTTGGGCTCTTCCACACCATATATATAAAATTATTTGGTTGTTTAAAAATCCCTTTCAACTATATGCTCCACTAGTTTCCATTGAAAATGAAATTGAGAAATGAGAAGAAAAGTGCTAAAAAGAGGGCTTTGTGAAAGTTAAGTGGAGTGAGCATTATTAATAATACCAAGCCTCCCAAAGGTGACAATTGGTCCCCTATAAATTATCCTCATAAACATAAGAATTTTCAATTTATGCAAAATTTAGGTGGAGTGGAAGAAGTTGCAAGTGACTTTAGATATTCCAATTATTAAATTTAATTAATATCCTTAAAAGTAGTAGCTAGATAGATAACTTTTAGTATGTATAGTCCTTAGGTGAGGACATGGATTTCCATTCCATTCAAAAAGTAATAATTTTAGTATAAGCTTGCAATTTGAGGACTACAAAAGACTATTACTTCATCAAGAATGGCTTTGGAATTATCCCCAAAAAGAGACTCCTTCCCATCCTTTCTCTTAGCATATGACAATCCTAACCTAGACTTGGCCTGCCTCAGGTCCCCAACACCGGAATTGGTGTCGGGTCCAGCAAAACCACCCATAACCGGTGCTAGTGGAGGCCCAATGAGCAGCCCATCAGCCCCGAATTGTGGCCCACCTCTTGCATAATCAAAAAGTGCTGCTCCGCTGCCCCCAACTTTGGGCAGTACGATTGGATCGGTTGTCTGTTCATCCAACCAATAAAAGAGAAAAGCATCGAATGTGTCGTAATAATCATCGGTGCTTCTATACCCTTCGGGGTTAAATGCACCAAACTTGAAGGACTTGTCTGTGTATCCGATTATCACACATGGTCCCTTGAAATCGCAGCACCCGTGGAAATTGGTTGCACTAAATCCATCAATGGTGGCCTTATAGCAGCATTTTAGTTCTCTACCTGACCACAAATAAATCAACTTGTTTTAGACGAAAAGACCTATTCTACTTATAATAAAACCCAGCATCCACTTTTTTAATAAAAGTAGAAAATACAACTAATCAAATGATTTAAACACAACCAATTAGTGTTAATGCAAGTACAAGTTTTAGAGAGAGAGATACCTCTTAAGAAAGTTTTATCGACAAGAGAAAGAGAGAATGGAAGCTGAATATCATAATACTTGGGCTGTGGCTTCTGATGATCATCAGCATTTTTCTTGCCGATGTTCCAACCAAACAAGTTATATGGAGTTGTTTTCCACCCAGCAATTGCAGAGTTTGAAATGCAAAAAGCCATAAAAAAAAAAGGTTAATCCACCACCTCAAATTAGCTCCTCTTCATTCACATAGTCCACATTCCACAAAAACCCAAAGTACCTTATCCCTCTCTGTCCAATCAATCAGCTACATTTGTCGGTGGATAATTAGATATCAAAGATATAGTAGGCCAGGTTTTCTATCATTTTCGAATAATATAGTTAATGAATAATTAATTCATTACCATTTATATAGTAAAAGTATATTTGATTTTGGTATGGCTTTTCTATTTATTGAGGTTTTTCTTTTTAACTCTTTTATTATATTTATCCAAAGATTCATTTATCCATCGGTAACATATGAGTGCATTAACCCCAAGGGGTGGTGTTGCTGGTCACTAGGGTGAGCTGTAAACTCGGATATCCTAGGTTCGATTTCTGGCAGCCTCGTTTTTCTTGGGGGCTACTAGAGGTTTATCCGGCTGTTAACTTTAAGGCCTCGTAGGATTAGTCGAGGTGTGCATAAACTGATCCGAACACCCACGGATACCAAAAAAAAACATATGAGTGCATTATCCAAAGATACATTTATCCATCATTAACATATGAGTGCATTTGTATATTTTTATAAGTTGTTTATCATAGTAACACATAAGTACTATGTAAAAATAGGGAAAAATAATACTCTTTTTATTTGGACTTTTAAGAGTAACACTTGCTTAATAAGTTAAGTTTAAATGGCATAAATAGATAAAAATACACTTATCTCCTTCTTTTATTACATTTTTACCATTTTTTGGGTTTTTTTTTTCTTTTTCATAAACCTCCATTGATGGAGGACCAATAGAAATCGATGAAGAAGATGAACAAAAAAAATTGAAAATTTTCATTTTTGATCAATAAATCTCAAAAATTGTAAATATATCTAATAAGTCTAAGAACCTACAAAATAAGTTTCTGAAATTACAAAACAAGTCTTGAAAATACCAAAATAAATCTCGAAAACACCAAAATAAGTATCGAAAACACGAAAATAAGTCTCGGAAAAAAAACGCGAGACTAATTTTTGTGAGTGTGTTTTAAGGGTATTTTTGTTAGATCAATACTTTATGTGCTATTAAAACTTAAATTATTAAATTGGTGATAGTTTTAAAACCCATTCTTTAAAGAGTTCTGTTAGGCCTCATCTCGAAGCTACCGTAGGTAGATACACCGATTGACTCTCGGGTCGCACCCATATCCTCCGATATACACATCCACCGATACATGATGAAGTCCATCTCAGGTGGCTCGGAAGCCACACCATCCGACGTGATCATCTGAGGTTGTTGACAGGACAACAGATATCTGACATGCCAGAAACACCTGTCAAACTCCAGCCAATCGCAGCTTGCCAGGGGATCGCCTGTGTCAAAGGTCAAGCCTATATAAACCACACTACTTGTACAAAGAAAGGACTTTTTTTTGGATAAAATTGGAACTTTATAGAGAACTAATCGGGACTTAAAGATTATCCCATTAGCCCCTATTTTATGTAAACTGTAATCAGATAGTAATATATCAGGCCGGTGTAAGCCATATGCCAAGCATTAGCCTGAGACTCATTTTTACCTCTAATAGTTGGTGCTAGAGGAAGGGGGTGTTTCCAGCACCTTTGCAGTAAGAATGAATCTGAATCAGGGAGGGCAAGGCCCCGATCTCCACCTCGGGCTTCATTCCCCCGGAGGTCAAGAACCAAACGTGGCCCAGCAAGACCAACAACGCGAGCCTCATCATCCTCCCTTTCAACCGTCTACACATCAGGGACCGACAATTCAACAAGTACCGCAAAACCCCGGTTATGGATATTACCCGTATCAGATGAAATACATGCCTCCGGGGTATCAGCCAGGATTCCATAAACCCTCACAGTACTACCTGCTGGGGTTCCATAACCCCTACTTCCCATCAGGACCTCCACCGATAGAGGCCCCACAGCAAACTCAACAATTCTTCCCTCAGGTGGACAACCCAATAATACTCGGAATTACCAGCAGATTAGACACTTTGGCGCAGAATGTTATCAGAGTAATCAACATGGTTGACGGTGGAGGACACCAAGGAGACTTAGACGAAGTCAACTCTTGTGCGGAGGGTGGAAATACGGGCAACCCTCCAGCAGGAATAAGGAGGAACCAGCAGTACACCACACAGTTCATCCAGCCGAACCCGGGGGAACACATGAATCAACAGCAACCACAAAGGGTAGTAGGGACCACCAGCAGCAGAGAAGAAAATGTCGGTAATATCCGATAAGAAATGCCTTGAAGGATAAGGCACCGACGGAACTGGGGGATAGGACACACCAACTCAACTTTGATACCGAGCGAAACACCCTGGCCGACCCTGTAGCCTTCCGCATTCTTCAAGACTAGCTCACGGAGATACAAGACCAGATCAACATCGGTAATCGCAGACACAACAGACACAGAGAAAGCCCATTCACTGACGAGATTACCTCCACAGCAATCCCGTCGAACTTCAAACTACCACGGAAAGACATGTAAGGCTTTGCCGGCACAGAGGACCCCGACGATCACCTCAACACCTACCTCGACCGGATGAACATGCAGGGGGCATTCGACGCCATCAAATGTAGAGTCTTCCCATTGACACATTCTGGCGACGCTCGAACGTGATACGGTGGGATCAAGAGGCAGAGCATATTGTCCTTTTAGGAACTTTCAAAAGAATTCCGCAGCAGGTTCGCCTCAAGCAGAAGAAGCCGTAGGCACATGGTCCACCTGAACTCCGTCAAGCAAGTAGATTCTGAAACCATCAGAGAATACACGATGAGATTTAATGAAGTAGCGAGACAAGTCCAGGAATTTAATGAAATTATAGCAGTCATGGCCTTCACCCAGGGGCTCCAGCCGAGGCACCTGAGCTGGTCACTCTCGAAAAAGGGACCTTCCTCATATCGAGAACTTATGGAAAGGGCGGAGAAATATGCCACCGCTGAAGACATCAGCCAGTCTAAGGTATCGTCGAATCCCTTTGAATCGGGCGGATCGTCGAGGAGATGTCCCAAACCAAGTAAAGATAATGGAAAAGGACCACAAGCCCCTAAGCAAGTAAATATAAGCTTCACGGGCCGAAGTGTAAGGTTCCTAAGAAACAAGTTCGATTGGTACACCCCCTTGAAGCTTATAGTCGATAAGGTGTTTGAAATCGCGTCGTGGGGAAAGCTACTCAGATGGCCAGCATCACTACAATCGGCCCTCGAAAATAGGAACCGAAAGGTTCACTTCAAGTTCCACAAGGATCACGGGCATGAAACCAAGAACTGTCTGGACTTGAAAGAGCAAATAGAAGAATTGATCCAAGAAGGAAAGTTCCAAGATTGCGTTAACTCTGGAAACTCAAATGCTGTTCCAGCAAAAACAGGCGGTCATCCAAGCAACAGATCTCACAATACTGCACCGAACTCAGATGACGACGAACCAATACACTTTATCATTACCAAATCTGTCACGGGGGGACACTGCCTCCTCCTCGACTAGAAACGCGCTAGCTGTGGTATGTCTGACATCAGGACTGGAGGACCCCCCAAAGGAGTGGGATCCCATCATTTTCACGCCATCCGATTCGTAGGGAATCAGATACCCGCATTGTGATGCCTTCATCATTTAGGTGAAGATAGGAAACCGAACGGTGAAAAGAACCCTCATTGATCATGGCTCATCCTTAGACATTATTCATTGGGACTCGCTGCAGAAACTCGGGTATACTCAAACGCAGCTACAAACCTCCAGGTACTGCATCAGAGGAATATGGGGACACCGTACGATACCCATCGGAAAAATTGACCTCTCAGTCCGCTTCGGTGTTCACCTACAGATTCAGACTGTATGGGTAAGCTTTCAGGTAATCGACATACCATTCCCGTTCAACATTTTAATCGGAAGACCTACTCTTTACACCCTCAGAGCAGCCACTAGTGTATATTCGCTACGAATGAAATTCCCCACTAACAATGGGCCGGGGGAGGCCAGAGCGGACCAAGAAGAATACAAGAGATGTATCCAGATCGGATCGAACATGGTACTCACGGTCGGTAACTACGTGGCAGGCCCAAGCACCCGAAAGATGAATAGGAAGGTCAGGAGACCGAAGAGGAAACAAATCATAGACATAATAGAAGCGTAAGCAACAGAAATCTCCTTCCTGAACGAAGTGCACATCACAAGCTTGGATCCGCGCTAGATCGGATCCCGACCAACCGGAGAACCAACAGAGCCGTTGATAAAGGTTATCCTAAGTGTTGAAGAGCCATAAAAAATGATCTTCATCGACGCTAACCTATCCCTCCAGCTTAGGGGAGAAATAACCCTTCTTCTCCGAGAGTTCTGCGATATATTCGCATGGAGCCACACGGATATGCCCGGTATTGATCCATCGGTCATCACACATTCCCTTAGTGTGGATCCCGCCTTCAAGCCCGTCTCTTAAAAAATAAGATCTCTCAACACCGAGAGATGTGAAGTAGTGGCAGCCGAGATAGACAAACTCCTAAAAGTCAGCTTTATCAGAAACCTCGACTACAACGAATGGTTGTCAAATGTCGTCCTGGTGAAGAAAAAAGATGGAAGGCGGAGGATGTGCTTCTACTTCACAGATCTGAACAAGGCGTGCCCCAAGGACAGCTTTCATCTTCCGAGGATAGACCAACTTATCGATGCCACATCCGGACACGAACTCCTAAGCTTTATGGACGCGTATTCAGGGTACAACCAAATCCATATGAACGAACAAGATGAGGGGAAGACCACATTCATCACCGATCGCAGGGTGTATTGTTACCGGGTGATGCCGTTCGGATTGAAGAACACATGAGCCACCTATCAGAGGCTTGTGAATCAAATATTTGCTCAACACATTGGAAAGACGACGGAAGTGTATATGGACGACATGCTCACCAAGTCCGTAACTTTCGCTGAACACACTCAGAACCTCAGGCAGACCTTCATCCTCTTAAGGTTGTATCGCATGCGGACTGAACATAGCCAAGTGCGCCTTCCGGGTTTCCTCCGGAAAGTTTCTCGGATTCGTTGTTCATCAATGTGGGATTGAAGCGAACCCCGATAAGATCAGAGTGGTGATAGACCACCAGCCCCCAAGGAGGACCAAAGATGTTCAGAAGTTAAACGGTATGGTTGTCGCTCTCTTACGTTTCATATCAAAGTTCACGTATCGATGTCTCCCATTCTTCAAAGCCCTTCGTAAAAACAGGTGACTTTTGTTGGACTTCCGAATGTCAGATCGCCTTTGAAGAGCTGAAGGCCTATTTGCAAAAGCCACATATGCTAGCTAAGCCAACACCCGGCGAAACTCTGTATCTTTATCTGGCAGTATCCGAAGTCGCAGTTAGGTCGGTCTTGATCAAGAACGAAGGATCTTCCCAGATACGGTGAACTATACCAATAAGAGTATGACCGACCTTAAAACAAGATATTCGGAGATCAAAAATTGACCATCAACCTCATTGTTGCTTCGAGAAAGCTCAGACCCTATTTTCAATCACTTCACATCATCGTCCTAACGAATCAATCTATGAGGCAAGTTTGTCAAAAGCCGGAGACGGCGGGAAGGCTGATTAAGTGGGCCATAGAGCTTAGTCAATTCGACATCCAGTTCAAACCTCGAATATCAATTAAGGGACAGGCGGTAGCCGACTTCATTGCAGAACACGCTGAACTGGAAGTTCTGAGTCTCCAAAACGATCCAATACCGAAATGAGAAATGTTTTTGGATGGATCTTCGAACAGACACGGGAGTGGGGCAAGAATAATCATTAGAACCTCGGAAGGGAGCATTGTCCAGATGGTCCTCTGTTTCGACTTTAAGGCCACTAACAATGTTGCAAAATACGAGGCTCTTGCCACCGGTCAAAAAATCATTCTCAATATAGGAGCCGAACATGTCACAGTATACAGTGATTCCAAACTGGTTGTTAATCAAGTGAACGAGGATTACCAGGCTAGGGATAGTGAAATGATCAGTTACCTAAAGCAAGTCAAGAATCTGATGGCTAAATTCACCAAATATGATCTCCTCCGGATATCTAGGGATTACAACAATTAGGCCGATGCCCTCGCCAAACTCGCTTCAACCACTGACATGAAGCTGCCCCGAACGGTGACAGTATTCCGTTTACCATAATCAAGCATCAACGAAGAACACCACACTAATGCCCTAACTCCCGAAACTGAAAGCAGAGCAGAAAACTGGACAACCCCACTTATGAATTATCTCCGGGATGGCACCCTCCCTGTAGACAGGAACACCTCGTAAAGAATCAGGAGATATGCTCCCCGCTACCTTATTATTAACGGGATCCTATACCGCAGGGGTTCTCACTGCCCTACCTTCGATGTATATCCCCACCACAAACAGATCTAATCTTGGAAGAAGTACATAGGGGGACGTGCTGCAGTCACTCTACCGGACAAAACTTGGGACACCGAATAACGAGGCAGGAATACTACTGGCCAACCCTCTTCAGGGACTCGAAAGAGCACGCCAAATCATGTGTTCAATGCCAAAGGACAGCTCACGTTCCTCACCTTCACCGTGAGCCGTTAACACCAATGGCATCTCCATGGCCGTTCTCCAGATTTATGGTGGCCATCATAGGTCCACTGCCAAGAGAAGCCTCAAATAAAAGATTCGTCGTAGTCACGATTGACTACTTTACCAAGAGGGTTGAAGCGGAGGCCCTACAACACATCACCGAAGCTAACACCACCAATTTTATCAAACATTCCATCATCTTCAGATTCGGCCTACCGAACGCCATCATGGCTGATCACGGGACTCAATTCGATATTGCCAACTTTCGAAAACTCTGTTCGGAATACAACATCGACCTAAGATTCACCTCACCATCACATCCTCAAAGCAACGGATATGTTGAGGCAGTCAACAAAGTCATCAAAAAAACCTCATCAAAAGGAAACTACAACTCAGGAAAAGAGCATGGGTCGATAAGCTCCCCGAAGTCTTAGGAGAAATGAGAGATGACTTTTGGTAAGTTTAAACGGTCGAAATCCGCATAGGATAGGTAGGTGTTACCTAACGGGCACGTCGTTGAAGTACCATTAAAATATTGAACATTTAAGTTCGGCCTCGCAAGCATGCGAGTCACAAAGACTAGCACAACGGCAAGTAAGGATCGTTCCGCAGGGAGGTGAGATTCACTGACTGTCTCTAGTTCTAGCTATTATTACAACACGCTGAGCGGACTCATGTGTTGCACATGCAAAAGAATGTGGAAAAGTAAAGGCTAAACTAACCTAACAAACTACATAAATAAATAATATGTACAATGATAGGATGGAATGGAGTGATAAGGAATGTAAATGGTTACACTAAGTAAATTACTCCACTATAGCAATCACACAATTTCATGCAAACATGCATAGTCAATGTTGAATGCCTTGCTCACTTAATCCTCACCAAGTGTTCTCACTCCAGCAACAATCGATTGTACTGATATGCACTAGCAACCTATTGTTACATGGTTGCCCGAATTGCACTCGAGTTCATTAAGAACTATGAGACACACATAGCGACAATACATGCAAAACCGCACGCAGACTCTACATGTAGTGGCCAACATACTAGTGCAAGTTAAGTACTTCACCTCTAAATCAAGACACAACAACCTAAGTTCATTCAAGTGGTGGCTAACCACTCAAAAGCTTTAAGCACTTCAAAGGGCCACTCAACCATTAACAAGCATATGCAACAAAAGAGGCAACAATGCTAGGTTTTTATCAATTCCCTAATGAATGAAAGTACACTATCGAATAAGAGGCAAAGATACAAAGAAAGAAATATAAAATGGATAGAAAAGAGACTCCTCATCCGTAACCAGGAATTAAACATCGGGTCTTCTCGGGTGTCAATCCGAGATGTCCTCGCCATTGGACGACTATGGTGTTCTCCAATCTCATGAATGCATAACGTCTCAACAAAAGAGAAAGCTCTCTCCTTATCTCTCTAAACTCCCTAAGATGGATGGATACGAATGGAAAACAAGTTCACCTAACACTAATATGCATCAATGAAATTGCTAAACATTAAGAACATTCAAATGAATTAAGGGTTCATCCTCTTGATTTAGGCATTCACCAAATTCAATTCATCACCCAAACCGACCAAGGGAGGGCAATTGTGTCTTCATACAAAGACCAATTAAGCACAATAATATGGAACCCAAGCCTAATCTAGCATGTGAACGCATCATCAACCAAGTTTTTCCACTCTTTGAGGATAAAATTCCTTACACTAAAATCACTTAACACTAGGCATATTGGTTATCCATTAACATACAAACATTCATGGGAAGCTAAATTACCCTACTCCTAATCCCATTCATAAGTACATGTCAATTTCTAACCTCTACACGCATGAATTTCACAATAAGAGATTAAAACACATATAAATCAAAGAGCAAAACAAAACCCAAACAAATTCATGAAAAAAATACATATATATATATATATAGCACATGTGAAGGTTTACAATATTCCCAAATTCGTGATACATAATTAAGAAAAAAAGAAATACAAAGAGAATGAGTAAAATGAGATACAACACTTGAAGAAAACTCCTCCAAGAGCTCATTTCCATGCTTGGTCATTTTTGGTCAAAGACCCCTCATATCTCCTTGCAATCTACTCCCAATTGGGTGGATGAAGTGTATAAAGAAGTGGTGGAGGTGTATGGTGAGCTCCCATTGAGTAAAAACCTACATGAGAGCTTGAATCACTCATTAGTTGGTGGAGAAGGTCAAAGAGATGAGAAAATGGAAGAAATGGGTAGAGAAGGGTTTGAGAGAGAGGAAGAGTTCTCTGAAAAATGAGAGAAAATAGGATATTTATAGAGTTGGGAGGTTAGGACGAGAATTGGGTGTGAAAGGACAAGATTGCCCCTCAAAAATGGGCTGGAAAATGAGTTTGACAATGCTAAAGGCGACATGTGAGGCTGCTTGTGGGAAGTCGCCTCACAAGTCGCCTAACCCTCTGGAGAAGAATTTCCAGCATCGTGCACCGTTACGAAAATGGTCATAACTTCCTCTAGAAAACCTGGAATTATGATCTGTATGAAGTATTGGAAAGTAGACATCCGGGGCTTTCCAAAAATAGGTAGCAGCTAATGTAATTCATTCTGAGGAGGGAGATATGGCTCTCGAAAGTTGAGTGTATTGCACGACACTTTCCATTTCAGCCTAAATAACCTCCAAACTCTTCAATTAAGCTTAAATACCTTCCGTAGAGAACATGTACCTACACAAGGCTCACAAAACACATTATAAACCAAAATATGCTTGAAAACGAGAACAAAAGCTAGGAAATAGGGACCTTAAATAGGTATATAAATCGGTATGATCATTACCCTTTGAACCTTCCCTTTATAAAGGTATGCTTACTTTACTAGCTAATCAGTAGATATGATATCCTTGAAATGGTCTGCCATTTTATATAAACGATAGCGTACCTCACATAGGCATCTTCCAGACCTAATTTGGTTCTCATTGTTATGTTCATTTTGGCCATGAACATGCGCTTGGTTCTGTGAGAGTCTCTGGAGAATATAGCCCTTCACTATTCTCTTTTAGAACTGGTCTCACTTCTCTCTCACATAGGTGATTTCTTAATTAAGAGTAAACTGCATGACTCTACTCAGATTTCCATTGCTTGAAATTCTGACGCATAAGAATCATTAAAAACATGGTTTAACATTTTCCCTACGGGCATCACTGTTTCATCATAGGAATGGACGGGAGGGAAACCCCAACAGTGATCTAACTAAGTATTACAACTCGGTTATCCCATTGAATCTAGATCTTGGGATCTCCAGTCAACTAGGTTGGGTTTCCATTGTATCGACTTTTATTTCATGGGCTTTAGTCTCATTCCCCTCGATGATATCTCGACTATTTCTCTATTTAACCCTTTGGTTAGCGGATCTGCAATGTTATCTTTTCACTTTACATAGTCAATGGAGATAACTCCAGTTGAGAGTAGTTGTCTAATGGTATTATGTCTTCGACATATATGTCTAAACTTCCCATTATACATGTTGCTTTGTGCTCTTCCAATTGCTGATTGACTATCAAAGTTGATGCAAATCGCTGGCATAGGCTTTTGCCATCTTGGAATATCCTCTAAGAATTGGCGTAGCCATTCAGCCTCCTTACCACATTTATCTAAAGCAATAAACTCAGATTCCATGGTGAATCTGGCTATACATGTCTGTTTGGAGGATTTCCAGGATACAGCCGCACCTCCTAGTGTGAACACATACCCAGTAGTTGATTTTGTATCTTTCATGTCAGATATCCAGTTTGCATCTGTGTATCCTTCTAGGATAGCAGGATATCTTGTATAATGCAATCCATAATTACGAGTGAATCGTAAGTACTTTAGTACTCTTACTATTCCTTTCTAGTGATCGTTTTCTGGATTATTCATGTATCTACTTAATTTGCTGACTGCATTAGCAATGTCTGGTCTTGTTACATCAGACTCCCTATCACTCTAGAATATTCGAGTTGAGAAACGCTCTCACCCTTATTCTTGGATAGGAGTAGATTTGTATCTACTGGTATTCTGGAAATTCCAGAATCATTTTTGTTGAATTTCTTAAGAATCATGTCAACGTAGTGTGACTGACTAAGAATGAGTCTGTTCGATGTCCTTAAAATCTTCATTCTCAACATTACATCAGCCGGTCATATATCTTTCATATCAAATCCTGATTTCAATATATCCTTGGTAGAATTAATCATTTTATCATCACTACCCACAATAAGCATGTCATCAACGTAAAGGCACAAAATGACATAGCCATTTGTTGTGTCCTTAACATAAACACATTTGTCACATTTGTTGGTTTTAAAGCCATTTGACATCATAACATTGTCAAATTTCTCATGACATTGTTTTGGTGCTTGCTTCAAACCATATAAGGACTTTACAATTTTACAGACTTTCTTTCCTTGCCTTGGATCATCTAGAACTCCATTCAAGAAAGTTGTTTTCACATCCATTTGATGTACTTCAAGATTTCGTAAAGCTGCGATTACAAGTATCATCTTAATGGAGGTTATTCTCGTCATAGGAGAATACGTATCAAAGTAATATAAGCCTTCTCGTTGATTATAACATTTAATTACTAGTCTGACATTATACTTATCAATTTATCCATCCACTTTCATTGTTCTCTTGAAAATCCATTTGGACCATAGCGGTTTACATCCCGGAAGAAGATCCACTAACTCCCAAGTATGATTTTGAAGGATGGAATCAATGTCACTCTTGATAGCCTCTTTCCACAAAAGTCCTTCCGAAGAGCTTATTGCTTCTATGAAGGTTCGAGGTTCACCTTCTAACAAATAGGTTAGAAACTTTGGACCAGAAGATGTTTCTGTCCAAGCTCTTTTGCTACGTCTAGGCTCATCCTCGACTTCATTTTCTCGTTCTTAGTCCTCACAACTATCAGCATGTGTTCGTTTCGACGAACTTGATTCATCATTGGATTTACATGGAAATACATGTTCAAAGAACGATGCATTTCTAGATTCCATTATCATGTTTTTGTGTATATCTGGGATGTCAGACTTATACACCAAAAATCGATAAGCATTACTATCATGTGCATATCCAATAAAGATGCAATCAACAGTTTTCGAACCTATTTTCACCTTCTTAGGTGTAGGTACGACCACTTTGGCAAGACACCCCCACATTCGTAAGAATTTATAGAAAGAATTTCTTCCTTTCCATAGCTCATATGGGGTATTGTCTTCTTTCTTTCTGGGTACCTTATTTAAAAGGTAATTGCTAGACAATATAGCTTCACCCCACATGCTTTGAGGCAATCCAAAACTTAGCAACATTGCATTCATCATTTCTTTCAAGATACGATTTTTTCGTTCAGCAACTCCGTTTTGCTGAGGGGAATACGGTGTAGTGGTTTGATGTATGATTCCATGTTGTGCACAGAATTCACCAAATGGTGCTTCATACTTACCACCTCGGTCACTTCTCGGTACCTTGATTTTCTTGTTGAGTTGATTCTCAACTTTAGTTTTATAGAGACTAAACTTCTCTATAGCTTCATCTTTGTTTTTCAACAAATATACATACAGTATTTAGTGCTATCATTGATAAACGTGATGAAATATTTGTTGTCACCTCTTGTTTGAACAAATTTTAAATCACATATATCACTGTGAATTAAATCAAGTAGATCAGATTTCTTTTCAATAGTTTGAAATGATGACCTTGTTAGTTTTGCTTCAATGCAAACTTCACACTTATGTTTGGGATCAATATTAAAAGTGGGAATAGGATTTAAGTTAATTAATCTACGCAAAGTATCATAATTAACGTGTCCTAGTCTACCATGCCATAAATTGGAAGACTCAAGCAAATAAACTGAAGATTGATCTTTATTGATATTTCTTTTGAAAACAGATACATTAAGCTTAAAAATCCCTTCAGTTACATATCCCCTACCCACATAAGTTCCCTGCTTAGTTAAAACAAATTTTCCCCATTCTCCACTGCTTCAAACGTATTGAACATCTCTTTGTCATAGCATATATGGTGTGTGACCCCAATATCTAACCACCACTCCCTCGGGTTTGACCCGATCAGGTTTGCTTCTGTCACAACTGTAGAAAGATTAATCTCTGAGACATCTTTAGAAATCTCAGCAACCACGTTTGCCTCGTGGTTCTTCTTCTTCTTTGGCAACCTGCACTCAGAAGATTTGTGACCCATCTTGTCATAGTTGAAGCACTTTCCTTAGAACTTTGGCTTCTTAGAGACTCCTCCTATTGGACCCAACTTGGATCATTTCCCAGGCTTGTTCTTCTTAGATTTGGAACTTTGCCCATTCTCCACAACATTAGTCTTTGCTTCAGGTAGACTAACATCTTTCTTGTCATACTTCATGTGATCTTCTTCAATACGAACTTTGACGATGAGATCCTCGATCTTCATCTCCTTTCGCTTGTGTTTGAGATAGTTCTTAAACTCCTTCCATGAAGGAGGTAACTTCTCAATAATAGCAGCCACCTGGAAAGTTTCACTCAGGATCATCCCTTCAGCATGAATTTCATGCAGAATCACCTGAAGCTCTTGGACTTGACTAATAACTATATTTGAGTCTCTTATCTTGTAATCAAGAAACTGGCCCACAACAAAGTTTTTGAATCTAGCATCCTCAGTTTTGTATTCCCGGTCTAACGACTCTCACAGTTCTTTGGTTTTTTTATTTGAAGTATATACGCTATACAACGAATCTGACAGCCGTTCAGTATGTAGTTTCGGCATAGAAAATCTGAATGGTTCCATGCATCTATAGCATTCCATACCTGAATATCTCGCTCTTCACCAGTATTAGGTTTAGGAGCTTCTTCAGTCAAGAACCTAGCTAAGTTTAGCGTGGTCAAATAAAACAACATATTTTGCCGCCACCGCTTGAAGTTTGGTCCACTGAACTTATACCACTTCGATGCTCTCACGGAAGAGAATTTGAATATACATTGATCTTCCATTTTTATGGAACCGATCGTACTCAAATAATGCTCTCAAACCACTTGTTTTATCACAAAATTTCCAACATATATAAGAGAATTCTCCAGTTCTACATTTTCCCTTTCATAATGCTTCTACATTCAAGACATTTCCAAAAGTAAATTGGACTATCATTACAAGAAGATTTGATTCCAAAAATAATATGATTTTTTTTTATAAATTGGGCGTGTTAATAATTTAAGAGGGTTTATAAATAAAATATATTAAAATGAATAAATAAGGGTACTATTGGCATTATGATCGGTGCTTGTATTAATACTGTATTTATTTTTTAAATTTTAGACATTGGTGTACTTATAAAAATGGTTATACTAATTAGTTTTATCCGTGGCAATATATACACCCTTTTTGTTTTCTTGTTTTTTTTTGTTAAACATTTTTGTTTTCTTGTAATATCCTCATAATTCATATATAAAGTTGCCTTATAAACCGTGGGCATTTTTTAAAAAAATTTATATTTGGGTCGATTTATAGCTACATAAATTTACGGAGGCTGTTGGTGATTTTTCTTGAGATAGATAAGTATTTCTAAATAGTTTTGAGATAAATGTACAATTATATATTTTATTTGATAGGTAAATGACCTATTTACCCTTGATCCTTAAAGTCAATAGTTAGATTTAACCGTTGAACACTAACTGCAAGGGGTCTCATTGTAATTAAGGTCATTTGTTTTATATTTTGTCTTAGAGTGGTACTATTGGCACACCTCATACTGGTCTATTTATGTATCACTTTTTAGAATTTTGATTTAATTAAATACAATTAAATGTTTTTATTATTTTTTTGATTCATTTCTAAAACTACCAATTTTACTTAATTTTCAAGCTTAATACACTCCATCTCTGATCTCTCTATCTCTGATCTATGTATAAATCTCTCTCTCACCTCCATTAAAGAATTTATTTTTTCTTCTTGTTTCATTTTTTTAGGGTTTTTTTTCTTCTTATTTCAGGATGGAAAAGGAAAAGGAAAAAAATAAATAATAGGGTTGCCTCAACACAATGATAGCTTGATATCATTTTAAAGAAAAAGTAAACTTCAAACTTACTTCCAGAGAAATAATTGTTTCTAGATGCTTGATATCATTCTTAGACAATTCTTGCAGATGCTTGATATTATTGTCTGACAATTCTTGCAGATGCTTTATGTCATTATCAGACAATTCTTTCAGATGTTTGATATCGTTTTCAGACAATTCTTCCAAATGCTTGATATATTGGTCAGATTTTTCCATAATATATTTATATGTGTAAGAAGCAAATTGTAGGGCTTAAGAGTGAATATTTTTTTCTTTCAAGAAACGGATTACAAGAACATGTGTGTTTTTTTTTTGAAAAAAAAAATATGGGGTTTTAATAGATTTATTTTGTAGAAATTTTTTTTCCTTAAATTGTATGTCTCTTTAAGTAATTTTGATAAAGGAAAAAAAAAAGAATACTATATAACCAAAAAAAAAAAGGACATAAATAGATCGGTAGGGGGTGTATCAATAACACTACTCTTTGCCTTACGGTCTAAACATGCCCAGGGAAACTGATGCGGATCAGCCCAAGGCACAACAGCAATTGGCGAGATGGTCTGTGGCAACACATGAGCAAATTTCGTGGGCCTTTTTATAAGGTAAACGGGCTCAAAATTGGCATTATAATATGTTTCCGGAAAGCCCAAGACGAGCCTTACAAATGTTATGAAGACTTCATCTTCAACAACGGGCTACAGCATGTCCGAACTTGGCCGTTAAGTTTCATGCGTACAAAGACAACTGTTTTCTTTTTTATTGTTTTCAATTATCGTCATAATTCGATACGAATATTTTATTTCCTTTTATTTTATATGTAATTATGTTTTTAATTCTTTTATGATTTGATTTTATAAAATCAAATCCAATTTCCTTATTAGATAGGTTTTTAGTTTTTTAGAATTCTTTTGATTTTTTAGGAGATTTGATATCCTTGTCATCCGGAATTCTTTCCCAATTTGGTTGAGGTGTTTTATGAGTCAATGAAATTTGTTTCTCTATTTATTAGGTTGTAATCACTTTGAGTTTTTCCAGATTGAATGAAATTAAGAACTTCTTGAATCGTTTAAACTCAATTTATCTCTTATTTTCTGAAATACTGCGGGATTACAGAAAATTAGAAACTTTTGTGTGTTGGACGCGTGTAAGTTCCGTTATGGTCTGCATCAGAAAGTTTGTGCAATTAACCCGATTGATCATTAATGAAAAGACTACTGAGCCCTTAAAGAAAAACTGAAAACACCATTATAACCCTAGACAAATAAAATAAACTTGTAAATAATTAAAAATAAAAGAAAAGGAAAAAAAATAAAACCCGCAACTACTACAACAACTTCGGTGATCACAAATGTTTATTTTCAAAATGTTTTTATATATTTTAATCCATATTTTTTTAATTTATTCTACAAATTCTCTCAGTTGTTTAAGAATTAATCTATATATATATTTTTCAAAAAACTTTCAATTTTTTAAAAAATATTTTTCTAGAACAGTTCCAAATTTATTTAAAGTTTTTTTTCCCAATTTTCTAGAATTTGAATATGCTTTAAATGCATATATTTACTTTCTTTTTTCAAAATTTTCAATTCGTTATGAATTTTTCAAGCTAGAATATTTGACATGTGCCACACATATGGAGAATACCGAATCTTTACAAAGATCAAGTTTGATTAAGGATTGACTAACGAAAAGAGTAAAATGACATATTTAATTTATAGCCAATAAGTTTTATTGAAGCTAGCTATAGCATGATACAAGGCTAGCTAAAATGGAATAGTTTGATCTCTAAAGCAAGAATCACTATAACAGAAATACAGTCTCAGCAATAAATATAGAAGGGTATTGACTATCGAAAAGACTAAAATGATATATTTAATTTATAGCCAATAAGTTTTATTGAAGCTAGCTATAGCGTGATATAAGGGTAGCTAAAATGGAATAGTTTGATCTCTAAAGCAAGAATCACTATAACAGAAATACAGTCTCAACAATAAATATAGAAGGGAATGAAAAATATGTGTCTAAATGATATACTATATATAATATATGATGAATTAATCAACTCCATGAGAAGTCAAATGATTTTGAGTAACATCCAGGTGTGGCTTTGAACAAGTCACATCATTGATTTCATCACCAGGATTAAACTCTTTGAAGCATGCAATCCTCCCAAGTTCTTCAACTTCTTCAATCACATTATCAAGCCTGGCAACTATATCCACCAACAGAGAAGCAAAAGCAGCAAAAGGAAGCGCTTCTGAAAATTCAAGACTTGTGATGGCAATTTTACTCAGCTGTGGCCTTAACACTTTCCGTTCATTCTCTTTTGATTGCTCAGAAGTCCTTCTGGTTTTCCATTCCAGCAAAGCAGAAGAGTCGGTTTTAACGCTTGTTAATGAGACTCCGTGGTCCTTTTCTTGCTTCTGTCTAGCATGCGCGGCTGCTAGGGCTAACATATTGGTGGATTGGTTACTGTTGGAGCCTAGAAAGAGCCTTGGCTGGGATTTTATGGCAGTGTTGAGATCTTGTAGGGCTTCGTGGAGGTGATCGGATAGTATCTCCGGAGAGCAATGGCGGCGGTTTTTGATGCTATTGGCAAGTTCCATTACTACTATTGTTATTTCGTTTGCAAGCCGAATGCATGGATCCTTGAAGAGGATTCGAACAGATTTCGGGGTCTATAAACATACAACAAAACCGTTTCTCAATATATATATATATATATATATATATATATATATATATATATATATAAACGCAACCAATAATAATTTGAAATTAAGTATGATCAGGGGCGAAGCCAGGGTGTTTTGGTAGGGTGGGCTAAACTAATTATATAATTTTTGTTAAACGACCTCGATGATACGAGAAAATTATATCTACTGAAAATTTTTAAGATACACTTAGATAAAGGGGATATAATGAATCGTACCCCTCAAAATTCATCATCTAAACAAAATACATAAATTGTTTTAAAAAATAATGATTAGATAAGAAAAAAAAAATGCAATTCCAATACAATCACGAACTATCTCAGTTTTTAACAAATTTTGAGAGATGTAGAACGATAGAACTGTAGAAGTGAAACTTTTCTTACTTATTCAAACGTGTTTGGCTTTCAAAAGTTTATTTTGTTTGTATATGATACTCTAATGTGTTTTACTTTTTTATGTTTAGTTATGTTAGTTTGATAAATATAATTGTCAATTAAGCGTAAAATGTAAGACTTTAAGGGAGGTAAATGTAAATGTATAAACTTGGAAAAAAAATTCAGAAAAGTTAGCCTGGGCTGCAACTTAACTAATACCTCCAACTAATACCTCCGCCCCTGAGTATGATTAAATGATCATTCATTAATTATTAAAAAAAATATTTCAGTATATCTGAATGTATACGTTAATCCACTTATATTATGTCAGAAAACACACGTCCTTTGTATGATTAGTTATATTCATGTTATGTGATAGGATTTGAGCGAATTTGGAGATTTATATGACTATCATGCATGATGTGCCTGTGCAGTAATGAGAAAGACGTTGAGATACATAATCGTGAATGCACGTGAAGAGTTATTTTTCAACAAGTAGACAGGTAATATTGGGACAGAGAGATGATGATTGAAAATTAAAACCTGAAGAGGGAAGTTCTAACCATAAAAAATATATTTCAAATTAATTCGAACCGGACACATATATATATTCATTTTCTCCTCGGTGACTCGGTGCGCACTGATATAACTTATATCAGTGCGTTGAATGTGGACCACTGGTTATGAAGAAGTTTTGATAAATGCATACACTTTGAATCAAAGTATGTAAATTTAATGGTTTACATCCAACGCACTGATGAAGTTATATCAGTGCGTACTGACTTGAAAATTTCTATATATATATATGTGTTGTTTCTGGAAAAATATACACAAAAATTGGTCACCAAGGATAGTAATTAAGTAGAGCTTGGTTAACTTTTTGTTTGTTTCCCATGATGATATGATTTATTAATTACTTAAGTCTATAATTGCTCCACTATCTAGGATTATTCTAGCTGGCTATCTAGAGGAAAATTTTGGACAGGTAGTCTTGTTTAATTCATTTACAGTATTTCGTAAAGGAATTTTTACCTGAATTTCAGCCTGCAAACAACCGTGTAGAGCAACAACAGCGTATCCAAATTGGCGAAGAACAGCTCCCAGTTTCACATATTGCTGCCATGGAAATCTGTAACAATGTCTCGAGTGCCTTGGCTCCCAACTTGCATACAGTGCCTGCACAACCCAAACATAAACGTTAAATTATATATCCAAAAACATGTTTAATTTAACTAATTAATTATATATAAAACCAAATTAAGCAACTTACTAGAATTTCATCAGTAGATTTTGAGTCCAAAACAGTCTTGTAACCTTTGTAGATGGGATCCTCTGATTCTTTCTCTAGGCTCACTTCTACCTCCATTAGTTGAACGTTAAAATATTCATTCACACAAGCTGCACCATTTTATGTTAAAGTTAATAAAACTGTACTAACAACATGTTCTCACACATAGTATGATATTTTCCCTGTGTCAAAAGATTTAAACTTCATACCTTCAATAGATTTAGCTAAGCCCTCAAACTTGGCCACAGTAGAATTATGGAGGTCCTCACCAGACCAAGTTGGAAAAATCAAAAGACTCATGAAGAGGCAGATGCCACAGCCGATGGCAATGGTGTAAAAGCGTTCATGAGCGATCCTCAACACGTTCTCAACTCGGTAACTTGACACGGTAATCAAATTAAAGGTCAAGAGGAATATCACTACACCATAATCATAATTCTTCTTTATATATGGAAAGAACCTCAAGTATGTAGCTGCAGCTCCTGTATCAATTTCAAAATTTATCAAACCTTCATTCATATATAACTTCAAAACTTTTTTGATTTTAGAAAAAAGTTAAAGAAAATCAAACTTAATTACCAACAACAAATACGGCAGCTCCAATAAAAACAGCCCGGAAAACCTGACCGCACTCGTTTGCTATGTACTCGAAAAAAAATGCCAATGATCCTGCTAATACTGTCCCTAATCCTCTGTTCAGTCCTTTGCATAAAGTTGCACCTATAAATACAGAAAAAAAAAAGCAAATTAGAGAATTAATCAATATCAGCAAGACATAAAAATTAATTAACATAAAGGAAATTAACAAATGAAGTAAACCTGCAGTGAACTCAAGCACAACAACAACAGTCATGACAGCCCAAATGGCATTCTCTCCAACACCTTTGAACACCGGAGCCATCAGATACAACAATGAAACGAGTGTCAATGATAAACCTACTTTCAAAGCATGAATCACTCTTCGAGGATCTTCTCGACCCACTTTCCAAACAGTGTGCCAAACCAACCCAGGAAATCTTCTCACTTTCTCACCAAAAACAATCTTGTGTTTCTTCAAATCTCTCTTGCTTTTACTAGAAACACTACTGTTATTGTCTTCACCGATCACCATTTCAATACCCACATGATCATCCTTAGAAGCCATTATTACGTACACTCAAATCGCAAATAAAAACAAAAGGAAGTTACAAGATCGAGATTATGGAAGAAATTGATTGATTCGTTGTTTATCAGTTTATAGTAATATGAGACCATGCAGGGTACTAGCTAAGGGTACAATATTAAAATAAAATTAAAAGGTTTATTTTATTTTTTGGGTGGCTGGTGGTGTTTTTGGTGTATCAGGAGCGGCCCGAGCTTTGTCTAAGAACCTAGCAACGTTTCTTTATATGGAGAAAAAAGATAGATAGAGATCTATATTCACATGCCTTGCATTATAAAGCACAAAATTATTGAAGCTCATGAGTTGCTTTCACAACGGCTCTGAGTCAACATAAAGTAGAAATTTATTAAATTTTCAGTGAAATTTAACTATTTGTTTTTCTTCAACGAAGGTGATGGGCAATTTCTATAATCTACCAGCAAATGGGAATCAATTAAAGGGACCTCAATGTTAGAATTCCAGTTGGTCCTTCTCATGGTTCAAGCATGAAGCAACCTGCAAGTGACAATAGTCATGATATTGGTTCTCACAAGAAGCATGTGAATTACAAATAGATCTCTTGTTTTTCTCCGAATTTTGAAGGACACATATCAACCTCTACCCAACTAGAGAAACACGATTTTGATCCCAAAGTTGTATTATATCAAATGATCTAGATGAGAGTAATTTGATATATAGGACTTATGACGCATTTACTCATGATAATGAAATGAGAGAGAATCAAATTCCGTGGGAAAATGAATCAAGAAAGGGAACTTTTGATTCATTAGGTGCCCGCATAATTTGATTCTCAACTGATCTTAAATACAGTAACTATAAAACAATAATTAAGTTATATTTCCATCCTTATGATTTCTAATTAGTAAAACACATTACCTACATGGCTATATAGTTGTAGAGTTAATTATGAGAGAGGATTATTATTTTTTAGTTCTTAATTTTTTTTTTCATTTTTGATTTTAATAGACCATTGGATTGAAATCCAATAACTATCAACTAACTTCGTAAATATATGAAAACTGTATAGTAGCTAAACTCAATTTTATTAGTGGCTTTTATATATATAACTTGTATCAGATGGAAATTTCAGATTTTCAAAATTATGACTTTAGTAAACTCTTAATGTTAAGAATTTGTTAAAATAAAAGTGAAAAATTCTGCACATCACCTCTTAGTAGAGATGGTTGTGCACCTCCCTTCCACACCTTATAGTTAGGAGTTCGAGTCCCACCATGCACATTTTACAAGCATGTGTGAAGAGTTTTCTCCCAATTTGTGGAAGCAACCCTCTCTCCGGTTGTGAGAGTTGTAGTCCATAAATAACCTCTCCCCGATAGTGGGAGTAGTATTTCAGGCCGTGTTTGTAGAGTCTAATTAATCTCACCAGTCCCGACAGTAATTGTATTTTAAAAAAATGAAAAACTCTGAAATTTCGGACTTCATATAATCTGTTGGTATAAATATACAGTTAAATTTAAATTACACAAGATTCTCATTACCAATAAAATAGTCATAGGAAGATTGTTATAACTAAAAAGTTTAATATATATGAACTAGATATCATTTTTTTTAGTCAATAAATTAATTGTGTACATCAGAAATTCAATTAGATTATTGTTATTATCGGTAAGAAAAGTTTTTATTACTTAATACATGTATTTAACGTAGATGTGAACATAATGCAGTGGAAATGGTGAGAAATATCAGTGTCAAAAATATTAGTTTGTACGTGTATGAAATTTGTGCCTCAAAAATCACCTGTAACACATAATATAATTCAACACGTTTTGAAAGTCTTCCAAGTCAAGTACAGGTACACCAAAATCTAATCTAACAACTAAGTGACTGTGTGTGTCTCTCACACAAGATCTAATATGGAGTGCCTTACCAATGTTGACACATAAATTGTGGTTGGGTCAACGGTGCACCGTCAGTTGACCAAAAACTGATGAAATGGTGCAACCAAAAAGGTTGTATTGGGCATGCGGCTAGAGATGCAATTCATGTGGTCACGGGTGGGTTTGGCTTATACAGCTAAATAAATACCAACAAAAAAAAAAGGGAAGATATCTAGGGGTGGCTAGATTTTTTTGTTAACCTAATAATATTCACATAACAAGTTTCATATGCGACCGTAACTGTTTGATACAATTCTCTCGTGCATTCTCAACTTCTCCATACGCCCATCTGCCACCTTCTCTTCTAACTTTCAAGATGTTCAATGCCGATATTTATAAGCTGATCATGGTATAATTATTTTTCATATATATAGGCATATAGCACACTATATTATGCCCTTTTTGTAATTCTTTTCTTTCCATAGCTTGAAATTTTAGAGAAAACTATGCTTTTGGTACAGACGAAAACCAAATTTATGATTTTGACAAATTGTAAGACTAAAAATGTTGATAGCTAGAAAATGCAAACTTCAAACTAAAATGATCCATTGAAAGCCTTACAATTAGAGGATGAAATCTTCAATGCCACCGTTTTACTTTAAGACTTCCATTCAAAAAACGAACTCACGACAAAATATAATATATGCGTGGAACAATAATTAATGGAAATGTAACGAATAGTCAGGAACGGTTTTCAAAAATCACTTTATAGCCAAAAACGGTTTTAATATAATTATATATAAATTTTAAATAATGATATGTGTCTTCACATCTAACGTCTATAGCGAATAAAGTCTACAACTTTTATATAAATATTGGTCTCTCTCTATTAAGTATTCACATTTTGAACCATATATGAACACTAAGAGTAAGAATATTTATATCCCTCAAAAACCATATGTCCACCCATTTTTGTTTGCATACCTCCATTAAATTCTTTTAAAATATTATAACTTCTAAGAACACCACATATATTACCCGTATATCTATTTACTTTTTTTTTTCTCTTATTATTAAATACTATATGTTAACAAATTCTTCTATAAAAATCTAAAATAATTGAAATAAAAATTTTGAAAAAAAATAATTATTGAAATAACAAATCTTGTTCCAGATGTTCATCAAACCTCATTTTATTTTATTTTTATTTTAGTTAGGTACGATGATTTTTTTCAATTTCTTTAATTATTAAAACAATTGTTTTATATTTTTAATAATTACTTTTTAAGTTATGTTATTGGTAAAATCTAGAAGGATGACAAATCAGCACGATTACCGGGATTCACGGAGATTAGAGACGCCATATCACTAGAAGTCAACTAGACTAAACCAACCTGAGTTGACCAAATATAACTTTACTATATCTGGTCAGGGTTACCTAGATGGTCGGGTGGAAGTAACTCAACTAAGGTAATTAGATTGACCAAGTAAAGACGATCCGGTCAGGATTATCAAAATGGTCGGGTCAAGACCTACGGTCGGGTAAAGTAACTGGTCGGGGAAAATGAAGTTTGGTTGGGTCTGGTAGGTGGTCGGCTGAGCGACACATGGACAGCGTAGAACTCATTGCAATTACGACTCAAATATGCAGAGAAAGAGTCTTACACAAATAAGATGTCTCGAAGCATACTTCGCTAGGGAAGCATACTTCGCTAGGGAAGCAAACTTCATTAAAGATATCAGAGTCTAGATTAGGCAAGAGGTCTAGTACGGAAAACACGCAGAACTGGAAAGAGGGTTATAACGACTCCAATAAGTCAGAGTCTCATAAAAACTCAGCAACTTTCTTTACTTGTGTATCAAGAATTAGGGTTCTATGCATGTATAAGTAGACCATAATAGTGTAATTATAAGAGTTAGTGAAAACTTTACGCAATGAGAGAATTAAAGTGTGTAATTATTAACTCATAGTGAATTTTCCTTCTCGTAGTCACCGGCTATCGTGGACGTTTCCTCAACTTGGGGTTTTACCACGTAAAATTGTGTGTCTGCATGCTCTGTTCTTTTCATTCTATTATTGGCGATTTACAATAACTTGTTAGACGCGTGACCTACTTTACATAGTCTCAAAAATCACCGTCAACAATTTGCGCTAGAAGGAGGGGGGTAATAACTAACTTTCGCTAAAACTTGTGAATAACCAACAGCAGAGACGAAAGTCAATCCCCGGATGACGTTGGCACCCTATGTGGTGTTAACAATTCTAGTCTGGCAAACGACAGCGTAGCTAGAGGAGATTTACCCTCCACGACTCCAACTTCCACCAGTCAAGCCGTGATAACCTCCACAGACATTCCCCCAGAAATTTCCCTAAACACATTCCAACAGGTCCAAGAATCCCTACGGAGAGTCATTGAAGACGCCGCTAGACATGGAATCAACATAACAGCAACTGTAAAATTGACCTCGCCGTATCAGTTATCCAAGTCTGTGGTAGCCTAGGACCCCAATGTACGTTCTGAGATAGTAGCCGCAACCCTGGGCACTCCCCGTAAAATTGGTAGAGATAGAGCAGATCATCAGGGATGGAGGGAACATTCTCAAAGAAGAGATTATCACCAAGATGACCAGGTCCATGAGAAGCATCGAGGACGGGGTAGCCAAGGCGTGGGGGAATACATGGAATCTAGTTTGCAAAAAGATGCAGAAAAATACGATGGAGGGAAACTGGAGTATACCCGGAAAGACAGGTATGATGATCATATGAGGAGATCTCGGTCGGTCTCGACTGATGAAGAGGCACAACATAGAAGTCGTCATGAGACCACCCCTACAGTCAAATATAACCTTCGTAACGCCCAAGTCACATGACGAACACCAAGAGACACTTATGAACTCACCATCCGTCAGAAGTTTGATGAACACGGAGAATCGGAGAGTAAACGAGAAGTTTTATTGAGACGAATAGAGGCCCTAGAGCTAAGGCAGGGCCGTGGGAATCTATTAATCGGTAACTTTGGCAGTCCATTCACGGACCCATAAGATAAGCCCATTTTTCGGAGAAGTTCAGGATGCCACATATGGAACAGTTTAAGGTCAACATCGACCCTCAAGAGCATGTCAGGAGATACCAGAGTGCGATGGCACGATATAATTATGACGACGCACTCATGTGCAGAATGTTCCCTCAGACACTAGGAGATCAAGGGTTCAAATGGTTCGATGGTCTTATCGGTGGGTAAATCAGAAACTTCGAAGAACTGAAACAAGCCTTCACCAGACAGTTCATGAGAAACATTCAGAGGAGGAATTCATTATCCATATCCACCCTTTCAACCTTGAAACAAAGAAAAGATGAGAAATTGAAAGATTACCTGAATAGATTCTCTTAGGAAGTATCGAAGATGCAAGATCATAATGATGATACAGTAGTTTCGCCTTTGTTAACAGTTTGTAGTACAGCTAACTATCGCTCGGTTTAAGGCAGAAAGGGCTGACCACTTACAAGCACTTGGTAGATGATGTGGGAGGATATGCAATGGTAGAGGAAGAGCTGATAGCCCACAGGGAAGAGTTTATACATGGCGGCCGACCGAAAGAAGGCCAAAAGCCAAAAGCCTAAAGATAATGGTTTGAAGGGAAACCAAAAGTGGGATCAAAAGAACAACAATTCAGGTAAAGGTAAGGAAGGTCGCAAAGAGGATGACCAGGGAGGTAATAAGTCCTTCAGAAGGCCGTACACCAACTACACTCCCCTAGCTAAAAAATAAGAAGAAGTTTTGGCTATGATAGAGGACAAAAACCTGTACAAGAAACCCCCCAAGCAGTCCAACTTTGCAAGAAGAGATACCTCCAAGTATTATTAGTTCTACCGAGAAAATGGTCACGAGACCTCGAAATGCTACCGACTAAGAGACTATATTGAGAAATGATCAGAGAAGGGCATTGGAAATATGTGGTCTTGAAAGGCAGCGATGACTGGCAAAGGGATCCCCAAAAGAATGACCAAGAAGGAAAAAATAGCCCCAAGAAAAGTTCAAATGGGGGAGCCATCAACACAATTTTCGAAGGGCCATACACGGGAAAAAGCAGTCGAGAAAGAATGACTGAAGTCCGTAAAACAATGGATGGCCGAAGAACCCTAGAGGTTGTAAGTTCCTCATGTTTTGATTGGCTCATTTCGTTGACAAACCACATTGGAGATTTTTCTTGTAAAGGTAGATTAGGCATCATTGTTTGTGATCAAGCTTCAATGGCATCATCTATCTCAAGGGAAGGTATATCACTTACTTAACTCTTTGAAGAGATTTAGTTGCACACACACACTTCATTCTTATGAATGCTTATCCATCTTGCATTGTGCCTTTTTTGCTTACATGTGTGCATCCTTTTACTTGTTCCTTGCTTGCTTGCTTGGTGTGTCAATGGGTCTTGCTTAAGTCCCTTGAAAACCACTTGGAAACTCAAGTGGGTATGCTTTTTATACCTTTTCCATGGGACAGACCGTCCAGCCGTTCCGCGAAGTATCCCGTGGAAAAACCCTAAGTGGTTTCTGTGAGATAAGTCTCTGTGGGTCATCCAGCGAAGTTTTCCATGAAAGAAACCTTTAGTGGTTTTCACAAGATAAGTCTTCGCGGATCATCCCATGGAGAAACCATCAATGGTTTCCGTGGGTCATCCCGCGAAACGTCCCACAGAGGACATAAATTTTGGGACATTTTCATCCTTTCCTTGGTGTCATTTTTCCTACCCTATATAATGTCATTTTCTTTCCCATTCAACCCTGAGCTTAAAATTTCAGAACCATTGAACAGGAAATGAGTGTTTTGCAAGGAAAGCCACCGAGATTCAATCTTTATTGTCCAAAACCCAAATACCCATCTTGCATTCATGACACAAACATCATCTAGCTTCATCTAGGATGTTTTCTTACATGAGTTTTCATCAAAGTACATGACTTGGTAAGTTGAACACCATATCCATTCTTTCTTGTGTTCTAGTTTTCCAATATGGCTCTTTTATGACTTATTTGCATTAAGGTTGAGCCTTTTACTTTCAGGATGACATTTTTGTATGTTTGTTGGGTTTTGTATTGTGATAGCTATTGCATCTAGGTTTGTATTCATTTCATATAGCTAAGTTATATGTATGTCATATAGCAACATGATATCTAGGATTGTTTGAAGCATTCATACATGACTAGATAAGCATAATATGTGTTGACTAGCATTTATGCATTTAGAATATTTTCATATTCACTTTAGGTTGCATATCTCTTCATTTAAGAGTTAAATTTTGTATGTGCTGTGGGTAGTGTACAAGCAAGAGCCTAAAATCACTATTAAAGGCATGCAGGTAGCAAGAACGGATTAGTAATCGATCATGTGTGATGTGGTCAACCTAGGTTGTAATCGTTTTTACAAATAGTGGATTTGAGGGTTCGACTTGCTTTAGGCCCGTAAGTTTTTACCCTTTTGAGTTTTCTCACGTAAAACAAATCATTGTGTTTTTAATTTATTTCTCGCACCTTGTTACAATGATTGTTTATTAGGGGGTGGTGTATTTAATTTTGACTAATCATAAGATGGCGATTAATTTAGTTATAACCTATTCACACCCCCCCCCCCCCCCCCCCCCTCCTCCCTCTAGGTTAGTTTAATCACTCTTAGAGTATTTTCAATTGGTATCAGAGCGAGTTCCTTAACATAATTAGGAGATCCCTTGCTCTCTAAGAGTGTCGTGCATTAGATTACTTTTTAATTAGTATATCTTGCATTAGATTATTTTTTAGTCAGTGTGTCTTGCTTGTCTTGTTTGATTGATTGCATTCATCTCTTTCACCCTTAAACACAATGAGTGGAAACACATATGAGCGAGAGGGAGCATCGAGTACAAGACCTCCACTTCTAACGGAGGTCAATTACTTATCATGGAAAGGTAAAATGGAGTCCTACCGATGCCAAATTGATGATCGAGTTTGGATGGTAATTGAGGATGGTTACACATCACCTACCAAGAATCTCGAAGATGGAAGCATCGTGCCCAAGCTGAAATCGGCAAGGGATACTCAAGACTTTGAAGCCTCCAAATGGAACAACAAGGCCATGCATGCAATTTTGTGTGTGGTGGATGAGAACCAACACAAGATAATCCAAACCACAAAGAATGCACATGAAGCATGGTCAATATTGGAGATGGCACATGAAGGAACCGATATGGTAAAAGACTCCAAGCTACAAGTCCTTCAATCCCAATTTGAGACTTTGAAGATGGAAGATCATGAGTGCTTTAATGACTTCCAAGTGAAGCTAATGGATATTGTCAACCCAAGTCACTGATTGGGCGATTCATATTCGGATAGGAGGATAAACCAAAAAATCATAAGGTCTCTCCCGAAAAGATTTAATGCAAATGTGACAGCTATTGAGGAGAATATTGAATATAAGAAGATGAAGCCAAGTGAAATAATTGGCAAGTTGTCGGCATTTGAGTCAAGAAAAGCCCATACTCCAACAACACCTCAAAAGAAGCAAAAGAGCATTGCATTGAAGACCTCCAAAGAAGAAAGGGAGGAAGAACATTCAGATGAAGAAATGGCTCTTATGGTGAAGAGGTTCAAGCAATTTATGAAGTTTGAGAAGAAGGGGATGGGATCCAAGGGAAAATTTGTGAAGAAGAAGATTCTCTTCAAAAAGGTGAAGAAAAGAGAAGAGAATGATTCTAAGAAGGGGATTCAATGTTATGAGTGTAGTGGATATGGTCACTTTGCCCCCGAATGTGCTATTCTAAAGAGGAAGAAGAAAGGAAAGGCTATGGCGGCTACTTGGAGTGATAGTGAAGACTTAGAGGAGAAAGAAAAATATTCGGATGATGAAGACCAAGTTGCCAACTTCATTGCATTCTCATCATCTCACAATGGCAAGGAAGTTATGAATGAAAAAGAATAGGAGAGTGACAAGCTAGAAGAAGAAGAAGAGCACTCAAGTGATGGAAGTACTCCATCCGAGTCCAAGCATGAATTTGATGAGGAGATGGACTATGAAGACTTCATGGAATACTTCAAGAGTTCTAGAGCAAAGAAGAAAAAAGAGATTCAAGAGTTGAAAAGGAAGAACCTTGAATTGACCTCCAAGATGACTCAATTGAGTGAGGAAGTGAAAAGAACAAGAGAAAGGGAAGAAAGCTTGATGTTTGTGTAATGGGTAGCTTAGGTCCTCGTTGGCAAGCTTCCAAGCATCTCAATGACTTCAAGAGTAAAAGGTATATTCACTTGACTTTGTTTCATGAAGAGTTTAGGTGCACACACACACACACTTCTGTATGCTTTGTTCATCTTACATTTGTGTTCTTTAGTGTTTATATGTGTGCATCATTTTCACAATCACACTTGCACTTCATTTCTAGATTTAAGTGTGGTTTGTGTTGTGTCCGCGCTTGCACAATGGTGTGCTTTTTTTAGTGCGTTGAGTGACCATTTGAGATAACTCTTTCTACAGTCATCCAAATCATGTTTTGTTCATTAAAGTAGAAAGTAGACTTCCATACCTTTCCAACGGTATATTATACGAAAGGTTTGGATGTCGTTTGGTCATGTTTTGAGCCTCTTGTATTTCGGGCCTCTCAGCTGCGCGGGTTGTGCACGGGTCCCTTACCCGTGCAGTTACCCGTGCACTAAGGATTAGTGCATTCGGGTTTGTGTGATTGCACGGGTTGTGCAAGGGTCACTTACCCATGCAGTTACCCGTGCACTGAGATTAGTGCCTTGGGGTTTGCATGACTGCACGGGTTGTGCATGGGTCTCTTACCCATGCAGTTACTCGTGCACTGATGAAAAATGCACTCGGTTTTGTTAACTACACGGGTCTCCTACCCGTGTGCAGTTGCCCGTGCACTGAGCTTGTTTTGTGCCTAATTTGCCAAAACGATGTAATTTTAATTAGGGCTTCTATATAACCATATATTTCTTATCTTCTTCACTAAGACCATGAAATTAAAACCCTAGAGAGATAGACTGAGTGGTTCTAGAGAAAGAAAGCTTCAAGCTTCATACCTTTGTTGGTTCCAGGTTTTGGATTGCGCAGCGGAATGGTATTTTAAAATTTTTTATGCAATCATCAAGTAAACCTATTTGTACAGTAATAATCGAAAACAATAAGAAGGAGAAGAAACTATTTCATACCAGCGTTTGAAGGCTCCTTCTTTCTTTTCCGATCTGCTTCCTGATTTGAACCACAAGATCTTTCCGGCTATGTCCTGCGATTGGCAACAGCGTGTGAGCGCGTCACGGGTTTCAGGAACTTAAGTGGAGGTAGAAGAAACTCACGAAAACAACTCTTGTTTTCTAGGTGTGGAACTCGGCCACCATGAATCAAAGAAAAAAAAAATTTCTTTCTCTAGCAGCACACCTCTCTGATTTCTTGTTTTTGTTTCACGCAACCAATTGTATTCAATACAATTGAGAGAACTTAAAAGCAATTGAATCAAACGAATTGATTTTATTCTCTGCTATTAATTTCAAGCAATTAATTCATTCAATGCAATTGAATCGAGAGAATTGATCTATTCAATTCTATGCGTGTATCAGTTTTCAAAAAACAAATATATATCTTATATTCATTTATTCTTTTAACTGATAACATTTATTAATTAATCCTTTAATTAATAAAAGATAATTAATGGTTTGAATTTAAAGCTTTTAAATTCAACTTGTATAACACCCTCCAACTAACGAATTGTATAATTAAATAATCTAATTATTTAATTAGATAATCATTAATATTCATTAATTAAATAATCTCATTATTCAATTAATTCCCGAATAAACATGTGTTACTTTCGTAACTCAATTAATTGGACGATCCACTTAAAAAACCGTGACCCTTGTTACCTTAATCAATCGGGCTAGCAAGGGGACCTAATGGACCCACAGTATTTCGAGCTCCAATAATCCTTAGAAATAATTAATTAAACTATTTAATTAATATTTCATGATTATTAACTTCGGTGTTATTCCACTAAAAACCCGAAGCTGCATTCTCTCAACTGTAGATGTTTTTACACAAACCAATAACTTTCGGTGTCCATCGATATAGCTATTACATATGGTATAATCATCCACAAGTAGTTCATAATTAGAGCTGGGTTATAATGTCCGTTATACCCCTCTAATTACATATTTTCCATTAAGTACCATTGATTCTCTAATGAACAATAAATCCTACATTCCTCACGAAATTAGGAGAGCGCTCATATTGTTCAAGCCCCGAATCAACCCTTAAGGGAACTACTATCTACTTCTAGCAAGAAGGAGTGGATTCCACTATTGTGTACAAACCTCCCAGCCACAAGCTAAACCGCGATCCCAACATACAGAGCATATTGATCGGGAATGCAACTCCGACCCCACCCATGGTACATCAAAAATCACGATCTAACCTGAAGGAGTCGATAAGACACTCAGGATTAAGATTACCCATTTATAGCCATCATTTGTCGATATATATGAATCTCATCATGTAACGGATCTTATTGAGAGATTCATATAGATCATGGCCCAGTCCTATATGAATACATCACATAAGGTGCCTCCATTCTCATATCACCATATGAATGATCCAGGATAAGATCACCGAACATTACGGAATGGACCGCAGCTGTAGATTAACCACATACCCAACTTTATTTGCTATCTACGGACTCTTTAGATTGCTTGTTTCAAAATGAATCCATCCGTATATGACAATCAGATACTCAGTTTGAATTACATCCGGCAATCTTGGATGTTAAATACATATGTTATATAAAAGTATGAAACAATTTGAATGAATAAACTACTTCTTTTATTTATGTTCATTTCACATTTACAAATTACAAGCTTTAGGGCAAAAACCCTAACAACCTTGACTCTCCAAACCCAAAAACCATTTTCTTCATGCATCATTAAGCATCTTTAAAGCATGGGTCTTCATGTTTTCATGACTAGGTAAGTAAGAACTTCATTGAATATCATTTATTGTTTTTCTTACTCTATATTAGGTATTTATTGCTTGATTAAATACCTAGACTTTACTTATTACATATATTTATGAGTCTTTATAGCATGATTGGATTTGTCTGTGATAGCTAGAATTTAGGACCATTTTTCCCTTCTAGCTAAATCTGTATGTCTTGCATCTAGACCTTGATATTTATGCCTCATTGATTGCATTTGTCGATTGCATATTTATTGCCCTTGTTATATATTGTGACAACTTATGTTGGTTAGACTTTATTTGACAATTAGGTTGCTAGAATCCCTTTGCATCTAATTGAGTCCTTAATTATGGGCATGTAGGCATTGTTTGATAACTAGGTTGTTAATGTTGCATTATAACATCTAGTTAAGCATTGTATGTTTGGTCTAACATATTTTGTATTGAGCATTCATTGATTGTTCACTTAGACCTTTATATTCGTCATGAGTCAAAGTCTTGTGGCTTTGGGGTGAAGTTGTACAAGCATTGAAGTCTTGCAACCAAAGGTTGGTTGGCAAGCATCGGTCAAGTGCCACTATAAAAGGCATGTTGGGTAGAATAGGAGGTGCTCACGCCAAGAGTAATGGATCAGGGGATATCACTAGGGATTAAACCAATAGTTACGAGTGGTAGTGTCCATAGCCTGAGGTTGTCGAGAATGAGAGTCCGCATATCACTTGAGGGTGTAAATTTTTACTCATATAGTGGATTTTTACGATCATGTGTGGCCAGAAGGATAGCCCGCGGTTTTTCCCTTGTTAAAGGGTTTCCACATAAAAATCAGTGTTCTTAATATTTTCGCACTTTATACTTGATTTTATATTGTTTGTTTATGGGGTAAATTTTTAATATTGGCTAATCAAGAAAAATTGGTATTTAACTTGATTAAAACCTATTCACACCCCCCCCCCCCCCCCCCCCCCCCCCCCCCACCTCTAGGTTATTAGGCACACGCTTTAGAGTGTATTTTCACATGGTAAAGAATCATCTTCCACTAAACACGACTCAAGAACAAGTAAATCATATTTACATTTCGTTTTCTTCTTCTTGGCAACCTCCTCTAGATACTGAGAACAGTTCCTCTTCCAGTGTCCAACCTAGTTGCAATGTAAACATTTTCCTTTGCCTTCGTTGGTGGAGGCACCATTCTTCTTGCCTTGGGCTTGGGCTTACCCTTTGTCTTCCCAGCAGACCTCTTTCTCTTTTTATTTCTAGAGGAAAATGGTTCGGAAACATTTGCCTCATTGGTCTTACTTTTGCTGTCCTTAGTCAATGACTCAAAAGTAGTGAGCTCATTGAGCAATTGAGTGAGACTGGACTTTAGCTTGTTCATCTCACAGTTACTCTTGAACTGATCGAAACTTTTCGGAAGAGTCGTCAGTATGACACTTACTTGACTGGGTTGATCAATGGCCCCGCCATTGATCTCTGCCGTGTTGAAATAGGACATCATGTTCAGGACATGTTCCCGAACAGATGCACCCTCTTTCATCCGAGCAAGCATTGCGGAACGATCAAAGATCTAAAATACTGCTCTGATACCAATGTTGGATATCAAAGATCATCGTAGCGGAAAGGATACCGGGATTGTTACATACGATCGGTGTATAATTATAAGAAAAATACACTCGACTCACAAGTGCTATTTGCTGTAACTCATAGAAGACTAGTAAAAGGAGAAACCGATGAATAAACACTATGCGTTCTTAGTTCTCTATAAAAGTAAGCTTAGAATGGGATGAACAAATGAATATCACACTTTGCTATTTATAAGGTCCAAACTCCTATCTGGATGATATACTTAAATTTAAATTACTATTTAAATTCAATATCTCTCTTATCCAAGGTTTTTAAAATCGATATATCCACCGATATATCCATATTTTTGAGGGACCTGATATCGAAACAGGGGTAATATCCAATATCTAGCAAATATCCGGTTGATTTCGAAATATCCATACAAATCTCCCGATATTCCCGAAATATTGTGAATTTCATTCCGAAATCCAGGGATATTTTGCAAATTATTTTTCTTAAAAAAATTAATCTTAAACAGTTAAATTATTGTTCAAATAATGTATATTGAAAATTATTTTAAAAGAAGCATTAACAAATTTATAAAATTTTCCAATACAATAGTCAATAGTATAATTACTGAAGTAGAATTGGACAAAGATTATGAAAGCAATCTGGTTTGTTTGTGTAAAACCCATAATTTTTATTAAAAAAATTAAAACAAAAAACATGTGGTGAAAGAGGTCGGTGAGAGAGGTCGGTGAGATCATCAGTATATTTATGGATTGCTCAAATATGTGGTGAAAGAGGTCGGTGAGAAGAACGTTGTGCAATTTGTCACCGACAATGGCTCTGCATTTGTGAAAGCAGGTAAAAAATTGATGAAAAAATATTCTTTATTTTGGACTTCTTGTACAGCACATTGTATAGATTTGATTTTTGAGGATATTGGAAAGAAGGACATTGTTGCACACGTCATTCATGATACTAGGGTTGTGACAAACTTTATATATAATCATGGATGGTTACTATTGCAAATGAGGTTTGTAAAGGGGAGATAGTGCGACTTGGTGCAACTCGATTTGCGACTAATCATTGCCCTTGATAGTCTTTTTGAAAAACAAAAGACAAGTTTGAAACATCTATTTACCAGTGATACATGGGCTGCAAATCGATTGAGTTGAACCGCAAATGGAAAAAGAATAGAATGGCTTATTTTAGATTCTAAATTTTTGGATAATATGGTTTTTGTAGTTAAAATATATGAGCCACTATACCACGTTCTGAGATTGGTTGATACAGAAGTTGTACCCACTATGCCTATCTTATATGAGTTAATGTGTTAGATGAAAGATGCTGTAAAACTAGTAAAGAGGGAATACTAAATGGATTTTAAACATTATACAAAACCGGTGGAATAAAATGATTAATCAGCCACATCATGCTGCAGGTAAATTTTATTTCGGATTGTTTGTCATTCATAATTAATATTTAGTATAGTATTTAATTATTTATACTAAAATTATTATTTTTCATTCTTCTAGCTTACTATTTGAACTCAAAGTACCAATATAGAGACAATATTAGGGATAATTCAGATCTTTTGAAAGCCGTACATATTGTCTATACGTAATTAGACTCTGAAGCTACAGGGATTGCTAATTTTGGAAATGAGGTAAAAAGTTACAACTTCCAATCAATTTTATAATTCCAATATTATAACTTCTTTGCATAAGAGTATCGTGTCATATACTCATATTTATATTTATTATTTACATATTGATCTCATGAGTCATTAATGTAGCTCATATATTTTAAGGATGGAAAGAAAAGTTTTGGTGAACGAGCAGCCATTGCAGCTAGAAGCAAAATGCAATCGGGTATATAAGTTTTATTACAAAAATCTATGTAATAATAATAAATAATAATATCCTTGAAATGGTATTCATAATTATAATACTTAATAATTTTTATTGCAGCTGATTGATGGGTAATGTATGGAAACTGTGCTCCATCATTGCGTGCAATAGCAGTTCGCATACTGTCACAAACAACATCATCTTCTGCCTACGAAAGAAATTAGTCCACATTTGCTTTAATTCACACAAGACAAAAAAACCGTCTTGCATATTCTAAACTTGAATAACTTGTTTATTGTTATTATAATAGGCAGTTGAAACTTCGGGATATAGCAGTTGAAAAAGATAAAGTAAATGAAACTGAGTTTATGGATCTACTTCAACTAGCTGCTGAAGCAGGAGACGATAATGATAATTCTTTTTTGACTGGGTTAGACCAGCCTATTTGGATGATGATGAGGGAAATCTTGATCCACAAATTGTTTCTCATGCTCGATACATTGGAATAAATATTGAACAAGTGATTAGAGAAGAAGTTGGTATAGATCATGGAGTTACTGTTAGCGGCTCTTCAATTGACCAACATACCTCTGATAGAAATAGTGGAGGAAAAGATGATGGAGATGATGGAGATGAGGGAGGAGGTTGGGATTCTGGCACATGAGGTTGGGATACTGATGTAACAAGTTGGGATGTTCGTGCCGGAGGTTGGGATGCTGGTGCAACAGGTTGGAATGCTAGTGCAGCAGGTTGGGATGCTTATGCAGGTAATTTTGATCAAAATCATGGTAGATAACATGGAGGAACAAATCAAATTGATGAAGATTCTTTGAATATGACTCTCTCCTCAATGAGTATGGACACAAAAAATAGTTCTTTGGGTGATTCGCAGACAATGACAGATTCTCATGTACCATATTATGGTAGTTATGGTGGCTGCAATATATTTGATTATCCTTATCCACAAATTCCATATGCAATACCTATGCATGCAGATCAACAATATCCACCAAGTTGGGTAAATCCAAACTACCCAATTCATGGATCAGTTGAAAGAGATCAAGCAATATACGTGTAGCATGTTAATAACTACCTTGAAAACTATGCTAACATGTTTTCCTGGGAAAATTATTGTTCGAATTAAGATAGAAATGTATCTTATGTATTTGAACCGGCAAGGAATTCATTTTGGTTTTAAATTTCAGACATGCAATGTATTATTATGTATGAATTATGATTTATCATTTAAAATTGAATTTTGGAAGTATGGAACTATAAATATTTTTTAATGATAATTTTGTTTATTAAATATTTAATCTCTTTATATTGTATATAAATATATGATATTGTAAAAGTGAAACAAAATATTATTCTATTAAATACTCAATTTTAAAAAGTATATACAGACTCTATCTATGTTATAATTTATAATAAATCATAACTATGTTAAGTTATTGTTGAAATATGATTCATTTGATGTATAATTACTTGTTTAAGCTTGTCCTAAAGTTTCACAAAAATATTCTAACTTTAGATGTAAATATCCATCATTTTTTTAATTTTTTACCGAATATCCACCGATATCGATAATATCCCCGATATATCCATAAATTAAGGAGCCCGATATCGATACCGATACCGATATTTTATTCCTTACTCTTATCTGTATTCCAAATATCCAACTTTAACTGATCAGTTTGAATTCAATTGAATTATCTATATAATTCAAATTCAAACTATCAGGTGGTATATTTATCTGGTCAATTAATAATTAAAAATTTTCCAACAGGATGACTCAACAAAATGTTAGATTGTCCAAATCATACTCCAATGATATAGTAAATGGGTTATGACTAATCTAGCATTACTCTTAATAAAATATAAAGAACTTAACGGTTAAATTCAAAATTAGATATAAAGTATTTTAACAGGCAAAATGACATAAACGTCGTTGGAGTTTATGTGATATTGCACACAACGATAACTTTTACTTTAATTATACAAATACCCCACGATTTCTGTTGACATAATGGTCCAAGGGTAAAAATGGTTTTTTATACGATAATAAATGATTTTTAAAAGAAATTGTTGTTGACAATCCACTAATTATCTATATAAACTCCATTTTATTTTTTTTCTTAATGTCAATTTTAACCTGAATTAAAATTTGAAAATAAGACAAAAAAAATTCTAAAGACACTCCAAATTTTTATTTTTTTTTTTGGAAACAAGCTTTTTTTTCCATTTTTAGTTTTTTCTTCATTTGTGTTTTTGTTCTTGTTTTACAAACCCTAAAATATCTTCTTCTTCTTCTTCTTGAAAAAAAATTCTCACACACCATCAAACCCTTCATCATTGTCTTTTTTTTTAAGGGCAAGATTTTATTCAAAAGATCCAAAGGCTAAAGACAACACAGAAAACAAGAGACCAGCAGGCACAAACCCACCTTAAAAACCAAAAAAAAAAAAACAAAAACAACAAGCCCAAAAAACAATGAAGAGAACACACATATGCCCAGCACAAAGATAATCAACAACAAGAGCTACCAAACGGAGAAACCCATGATACTCGCTTTATGTGTCGTCAGCAAATCGTGAATTCAAAAGATATTTATAAGAAGTCCTAGCAATGTCCTCTAATGTTTTAAAACACGTACAGCGACAAGCAAGCGTGCCCACCAAAATATCAAACATCCAAACTATCTACAAATACCCACCAAAATTATTTAGCAAAAGAAATACTAAAACGAAATAAAAATGTAGAAAAAGAAAATAAATGGTGTAACTCAAAACATGCATAAAGATGTACAATGCAATGCATTCAAAACTGGGCTTGGGTGAACCGAAGGTGGTATGACCGGATGAGGAGGTCCATTTTTCTTAATCACCCATATGGGTGCCAATGACTCTCCTAAAATTCCCTTCCCCTGAGTCCTCACTTTATCGAATAGGTCTTTCCTAACCCAAATTTTCTTGACTTTGGGTGGGTATTACTTAGACCTATTCATATTCTTTTTAAATCTTTGAAATTTGAAACAACGGGCTTGAACATGCCCTTTCCTTGAACAAAAAATAACAAATTGGAAGAGAAAAAGGAAAACTCCCTCTTTGATTGAAGCTTTGAGGTCCTCTTGAGTGCTTCACTTAGAGTGACTTAACCTCATTTTCTACCTTGTCTAGTTGGACTATGTAGTCACACTCCCTTACTTTTGTAATCTTTAAGGCATCTTCCTTCTTTTTCAGCACTTCCTCCACTTCTCCCAATGCACTTGATTTCTTCTCAACCTCAATTAATAGCCTCCTAGTTTTCCTTGCGTATTCTTCTTCGAACTCTACCGAGAGTTTAGCAAGCTCGACTAGGTCTTGTGAAATCGCCTTCTTTTCGTTCTCAGCCTTCTCAATTTGCTTCTCGATCTTTTGTTAAGGGTGGAGAGCTCTTGTACCTTCTTCTTCAAAGTCTCATTCTCCTCTTTGAGAAGTTCGATCTCTTGATAAAGCTTTTTGTTTTCTTCTTCTAACTTGTTCTCTTTTTCTTGTTCAAAATATTTAGTTATTTTTTCAAGCATTTTCTCATCAAAAATTGCTTCTTCAATGCTATCTTGCACACTTTCTTTCATCTCTGAGGCTAACTCAATAGCCTTTACTAACTCACAAACTTTGCTTTTCCTCTTTCGGCTCTTTGGTACTTCATCTGCCCTTTCTTTCAAAATCTCCGCCAACTGCCCTATATGCTTTTCAATATTTTGAAAGGAAACATCTATCCCCTTAGCTTGTAGTGGTGCTTGCCTTTGCTTAGTGCTCTGACTAGATGCTAAAAGCTCTTCACCATTCGATTGTTAAATTCAATAAAATTCCTCACTTGATCTTCAAGCGAAATGGCCTCAATCTCATAATTGTTCCCTTGAAGTTCTGGTCCATTTCTCCACTCTTGATCATATGGGTGGTCATACATCCCATAGCTTGGCCTTGAATCTCGCCAGAAATAGTCCATGAAACTTGAAACAAAAGAAAACAAGAACTACCAAAAGAAATAAAAAGAACAAAAGAAAACTAAAATAACATAAGAAACTAGCTAGATAACTAAGATTAGCCACCTAATTAGCGCCTATCCCCGGCAGTGACGCCATTTTTGATACTCGTTTTCTGTGTCATCCGCATATCTCGAATTCAGAAGATATTTATAAGAAGTCCTAGCAATGTGCTCTAATGTTTTCAAAATGCGTACAGCGACAAGCAAGGGTATCGTCCACATGAAAAGGGAAATTAAATTGCTAAAACTAGTTAACTAATATTAAACTAAAACTAAACATGAAAAGTAAATATCAATGGATGTTTTGAAAAGTTAATAGCTATGATGCAACTACAATTATGTTAATTATTCTAAAATTAAACTAACAATTAGCAAGAATGTAGAGAGATAAGATACTGAGATGAGTGGGAGTCAATGCAATCAAACATGAATAGTGGGCAATCCATTCTTTAAGAACTAATTCGATCAATTAGGGCTTATCTTCCTAACTTGAGTTTCCGGGATGGCTTGGATTGGAATACTCACAATCCACCCATTTCACTCTTGCCTTGGATAGATGTGAGGTAGTTGGAATGGCTTGGATTGAAATGCTCACAATCCACCCATTTTACCTAGCCGAGATATGTTGGATTGGAATGCTCATAACATATCCCTTCCAATTCAAGGGAGCTTGGTTAAACACCTTAAGTGTGGATGGTTAAAAATATAAATTGATATATAATGTAAACTAAGAGTTGGAATACCTACTTGGCTCACAAAGACACCGCAATTCAACCTCTACAATGAGTTGGGAGTTGGAATGCCTATCCAACCCATAGTGAGTATTAAATGCATTAAAGACCAAAATCAACCGATAAGTGATATGGGAGTTGGAATGCCTACCCACTTCACAAAGATTTCTTTAAAAGCTTATTTACTCTAATAAGTTCAATTAATCAAAAGAATCAAGAGTTGGAATGCCTACTTAATTCAAGAGATAACTAAACACAATTAAGTACAATGAATGGAACTATATTAATCAAATCAAAGTATGGTGGAAAACCCACACATTCAAATTCAATTACATAACCCCCACTATGGGTTTAACTACTCATGTTAAATACAAAATAAAATCTAAGAGATGAGAGATAGAGAAAACTCATGTAGAGAAACTCCTCATTTCTTGAAGCTTGATTCCAATCTCCTAGTAGCCTTGAGTAGAAAAGGATAAAGATGATGTAAGAAGGTTAGGAATTGGTGGGGAAAGATTCCTAGATCTAGGTAAGTGGTTGGTGATGTAAGAGAGAGAAAAGAGTATTCTTGGAAGAGGTTGGTAGTGTATGGATCCCCCTTTTCGAAATAAGAACAAGAAATATTTATAAGGGACCAAAAATTAGGTCTAAAATGCTGATGTGGCGACCTGATACAACGCAGTGCATGGGTACATGTGCACGGGTAGGGACCCGTACAATGACCCGCGCACATCCCCTCCAGCAACTTCTTTCTTCAGCTCGCTGGTAAATGCGCTGGTAAGACCCGCGCAGTACCAGCAAACTGGGCACTTTGGTCTTCTTGAGTGACTTCTGATCTCCGATTCGTGGGTGGCTTCGCTGGTGTGGACTAACAAAGGTTTGAAACCTTGAAGTGCGCGGGTTGTGCGCGGGTAAGGGTACCCACGCACACACCAGCGCACTGTTACTATCTTCTTACTTCATTTCGTCCAATTTCAACCCGAGTTCTCCACTTTCTTCTCCAAGACTGGAATTTCACCTATTGCTTGCAAATGTGATAAAAAGAGCTCATAAGACACGAAAACATGCTCAAAAATAAGACAATGGACAAGGAATGAGGGCCAAAATATATAATGATTTTGGCTCAATCAACCCAGCCAACCTCATCACACCAATGCAAAACACAAAAACTCAGCCAACCCCACCACACCAAAGCAAAGGCACAAACTGCAACTCTAATTGTTATTGCACGGCAATATCCCCTCTAACTTACTGAAGGTCTCAGCTTGGATCCTTCTAGAAATATCCTCAACCATATCATTTTCTCTTCCATTAAAATCGAAGCCTGAGACCACTCCGGCTTCAGTGACCTTTGCTATCTCTTCTTTTAAGTTCTAGTATGTCTTCTTCACCTTATGAACTATGTTCTCCTTTTCGAAATATTGATTAAGATCAAGAGCAATAGCTTTCGAATGTCTCGTTATCATACCATGTCTCTTCACAGAGTGATTTTTATTTCTTCATATCCCCTTTTATGGACTTGCCATGCACAGATATTGCATTTCCCATTTCTCCATCCACGATAACAAATTCATCTCTCACTACTCCATCTTTATTGGCTTCTTCATAACCTTCCTCGGCTTCAACAATGATAGCTTCTTCTGACATCCCCAGACCTTCTTCTAGCTTCACCAACTTCAAAAATGCATTTTATGCTAACTTGACCAAAGTCAACCATCTTACCACTATAGGCCTTCATGTTAAAGCTTTGAGTGGGTCTTTTAGACTCAGAGCTAGACCGCTCAACTAAAGCTCACCAAGACCTGTCAACCTTCAAGCCTCCTTCCTTTCCTACCAGACTGTTTCCTGAAGCACAATTTAAAATTCCCGCTCTATTATTTATGTCGACCTGTTTCAAACTTTCGCCCCTCCAAAAATGAAAATTCAAAAAAAAAACCTATAACCTAGATCATCGTCAGACGAAAATGAGATGTCACCTCTATCCTTAGCACCTTTTTCCATCACATCCCTACTAACTTTGTCATTCCTACTAACTTTAACATTCCTAAGCTTAGAATATGTACTTTTGATAACCAAACTTTCATCTTTCCACGGCAATTGCCCTTCTTGTTTGAAATTTGAACCTGACAACTCTTTCCTACTATATTTTTTGTTTACCTGAGCTGTTTTCTGGCCTTCACACCAATTAAGTCCCTATCAATCTGAGGAGAGTTGAAAGAGGTATCTTCACCATCCATTTTGCTTGAAACACCATCTGTCTTCTCCAAATCAGGTAAGGAATTCAAACTTGATGCAGAGATTTCCTTCTCCAAACCCAAAAAACTATCCACCCAGGACATGTCAACTGGAGTCAAATCTTCTTCCATATTCACCATAAAGCACCGATCACCCAATTCAACCTTGATTTTCCTGGTTCATTGTTGTTCTCGAGGGATTGAAACCAATACACGACCTTTATCCAATCTTTGATAATGTATCCTCTTCAATCAAAAGAGGTTCTCCCACCATCCAGCCTAGTTTTTTTGAGAAAAGAATAACACTAAAAATTTAAAGGCACTCCCGAAATGTTAACCCGGAATAACCTTGATTGATGAACAAACAATTCAGAGCAATTATACATGGAAGAAAAACTATCGTCCCAGATGAGCCAAATTTTTATAAATCCTTCTTTGTCACTTTCCGATTCAAAGAACTAGATAATACTCTTATCACCTGCGTAAGTAGAAGAAAACGAGAGCCCTCTGCTTCTCAACCTAGAGTTCACAGTGGTCACTTTCGAACAATCTTTTAAGACACCCATAGCACACTTTTTCAACCATTCCCCATCAGTCTGGTAATTGCTCCAAGACAATATTAATACCTGATCTTCCTTTCTTTTCTCCATCATTATCATCACCAGTTTTTATATATATATATATAATAAATAAAAGTTTTTTTGTTTTCCTATTCAACCAAATTTGAAATCAACTTTATTTTTCTCAAAGAGTTAATAACATCAATGCCCCCTGAATTATACGCGAAGATGCATGTTGCCCCCTGAATTTTTTTTCTTGGCATTAAACCCCCTGAACTTTCATTTATTGACAATAACTGACAAAAGGGAAACGAACGTCAAGGGAAAATTACACTTACACACCCTGATTATATGAATAATTGCATTAAAACAGGAAAAATATAATAATGTCACACAAACACCCCAAGTGCGTCAACGTAATGCCACTCCGTCGCCGTTCGAGTGATGGCTGAGTTTTAACAGGACTTTCTCTCTCTACTTCACAATTCTATCATTATAAACTGAATGAAAGAAATCTGATGTGGAACAACTGTTGGAGGTATTTTTATCCGTTCACTATAATAGGTATCTTTTAAACATAAGTTATTAAAACAGTATTAAAACAGTGACAGTATTGAAAAGCCAACTCTAAAAAGTGCCATTTAATTTTTGGACTCAACACACACAGAAGATACGTCTGATTCATCAATAGAAACAATTACTAGTAATTTAGTTTTAATTAAATAGCTTCAAAAAAAAGTGTTAATATTAGTTCAAAATCCTGAAATAAAGTAAAAATGGACATTTGTCAAACCTATATGCAAACGAGGCAGAGGATAAAATCAGTAGACAAGTAGTGAAATTGCTTCTTCAATATGCCGAACCATTAACCATTGGCAGGATTCCTGTTTTCAAATTATCACTTCATTTTAGGCTGAAAGCATGAGGCTCGTCCTCACTGAAGAGCTTTCAATTATTTACATACACATCATCCTCCTGCTAAAACAAAACACTGCCACCTTTTACAGTCACAGAGGCAGCTATATCCTATATGTAAAATCATGCAGTCTAGTCTCACTGGGAAATGTCAATTGTAAAACATAAAACATCAAGTCTACCTGCAAAATACTTGACGCATAGAGTATTATATTATCTTATGCCAAACTATGGCTAGGAACTTGCACCGAAAACACGGATTCTCTGCTCAATGGGCACCCGGCAGCATGGACATGTGGCTTTCCCCTTCTTCCCATAATTTTCACTGCAACTGGCACACAGTACTTGGTGTGCACATGGCAGAAAAACGATGGAAACTTCATCTTTCATACAGATTATGCATTCCTTGTCACAGTCGGTTTCCTTGTCAGAAGAATCCTCCAGTTCATCTAGTTCATGAAGCAACCTAGCAATTGTTTCTCCTTCAGGCTTTACCGTCTCTGACTTTCCCGATGGTAAAGTATTTGATTGTTGATTCAATTCAGTAGACTCTGCCGATGCTTTTAGACGAGTAAACTCTTGCTCAAGTCTTTGGAGATCATCCTTGTGGCGTTGGAAGTCTATTTCTATCTTCAGCCGTAAAGCCTCAAGCTTTCTTTTATTACTAGCTTCAGCAGTTTCCTTGGTGCGCCGTTCCTCCTCCACTTGCCCCGAGGCCAGCTCCTTGGCTTTCTGCTCCTGCCTCCACTTTAACTGTAACAATAATATTATATAATAAACTGGTCTAATCATGAAATTAGAATAAATTTGGAGACACTAAGATTAGAAGAGAAATACTAAATCTTATGAAAGTTGACAAGAAGCCGAGGAAATAAGGATGGATTAGGGATGTAAAGTTACATTATATTACATGTGTCATATAATAAGAGACCCAATGCTTCATTTGGTGTCCACTGGAAATCACTCAGAACTATCAACTCAAAATGTCATGGATATAACAGTCACTGTAAAATATTAATTGCCAACTCATTATAAATCCTATTACACAAATCATAAGCCACAAAATTTTTCATACAACTGTTTTCAGAATCATGAAAGCAAAAGGATGATGACAGAACAACATATGATACATCCCTCACACCAGCTTAAAACAGCTGTCCAGATTGGCCAGTATGAAAGACCTGAAATTCATTGAAATGACCACCATGATTATCAGATACACAATAGCACTGAATTTCATTTTTAAGGCAACTAATTTATTGTCATATATATTAGATAAAAGGAAGGAATCAAATCTATGAGTAAAAGACTTGTTTCCATAAAGATAACTGTTACAGTTGCTTTAATAACAACTGTAACAGTTTTAACTAACACCAAACATCCAAGACACAAATGAATGCCAAAGTTGGTTTAAGGTTATTCAACATAATCCACTGCAAGTTGAACATAATAAACATATCATAAGCAATACAAGTAGAAAAATATTAGTTGCATTGTATGAGATCTAAAAGGCAAAATGAATTCAAATAAATTAGGAAGTCAGAGCAGATTCTATAGCAGCTTCCCAACAAATTTCAACATAAGAAATAGCAGGAGCACTTTCTCCTAACTTATGGCCATATCAACAGTCATCATCAACAATGAGATGAATCTGTTTCACTATGTGAGTAAAAAATTCTAGAACCTTAGATAAAAACAATCAGTTCTCTATTGTTCATATGTTATAGATATACACCGCCCAATGAGATATATGCTTAGTAATTATAATGCTGTGCTCATTTGTGCAGTTGACAGAACTAAGATTTATAGAGAACGTTTAATTACTAACCACTTATAATTTTTTGTAACTGAAAACAAGAATGCATTTTTTTCCAATAGAAACCTGCTTATTTTGGAACCCCACACACATTCCCATGATTTTTGGAGAATTATTGATCAAAAAGGATCTAAAAACCCACTTGCATAGAATGAATTCTCAAAGGACCATATGATATAGAATCTACAGATTAATTAGTGCATTAAATTTCGCACAAAACTTGAAAGCTACATTAGCAAATACATCAAATTCAATCCGGCAACAACACAAATGGCCATTAATTTTACAGTAAAAATAACAGATGACCGTTGCTACGGGCTAGAGTAAAATCTATTATTTATGTTATCTAAGAGGTTCTAAAATTGGAACTCACTCACACTAAGGTTTGGGAGGGTTTGGTTTGTATTTAAGTTGTATTGTTAAAACTAGTTAAAAGAATCAACATAAATAATTTATTAAACCTTTTAGCCATCCTTATTTAAGGTTAAACCCAAACTTGATGGTGCATCACAAAATAAAAATATATATATATATTAAAATAAATAAAAATCGTCTGCATAGACCATTATGTTGGAAGCAGACACCTTATGTTAAAAACAAAGATCAAAACTCGAACCATCACACAAACCATACTACCATCCCACCAGGAAATAGAAGCCACGGGCCCACAGCAAGCAAAAAGAGTGAGAGAACGGTTCTGAAAGTGCATTAATTGATACTCCTAAATAAGGTCAACAACTCTATAACCATGTGTAAAGGAATGTAACATGACTATATTAAAGAAAATAATATATCCCTACTGCAACTCGAATATCTCGACAATTTAAATACTCATAAGCTATTATAGTGTTGATCGAAGAACTAAAAGATACACTAAAAGTCCATTTTCTTCACTTAGCCTCATTTTGCTTTGTTATACTACATACATCACTTCATCATGTTTATGTGGAACTCTATATGATTAAGACAGTCTAAAACTTCCAACTTCTGATTCTCATCAATGAAGTGGGGAATATCTACGAATCAAAGACTTTTAAATGAATAATTTACTGAAACACATCGTTGGAATGTGAATCCCCAATTCCAGTAGGATCAAATGCTCAGGTTTCAATGTAAAAATCATTAAATGATTTTTTTGCTCAGATGTTCTAAATGAATTCTTTTGAAAAATAATTAATTTACTATTTAAAACTCAATAAAAGCTGGTGAGTGAACACAAGTAATACAGTCAATATTCTTGATGATACAACTTTACATTCTAACCACGATAACATGACCTTATGCCATTAAATATTTGGAGAGATTCTTGTGTGTGTGTGTGTGTGTGTGTGGACATACACAACAAAAACGCACCTCAGTTTCTTTCTGATCCTGCTGGATTCGAGCCAAACATAGTTGCAATTCCTTAATCTTCTCTTTCTCATCAGCAATCTCCTCCTGCAACTTAGTTTTCTGTTTCTCCCAAGCCAAGAGCCTCTTCAGGCATTTTTTCTCTCTCTTTGCCACCTCCAAACATGTTGTAACCGACTCTGCAGCACTTAACTTAGAAGCCTCCATCTCAGCTCTTATTTCAGCATTCTCCGTCTCAAGCCGCCTAACAGCAGCATTCGCCCTATCCACTTGACCACTAGCCTTCCTAAGAGCATTCTCCATTTCAGATAGCCTCTTCATTGTAGTGTCCTCAAGTGTCTGTTTACCCTTCTTCAACCGCTGAGTCTCCTCCCTCTCCATCCTCAACATTTTAAGCTCTGTTAGATCATTACTAAGTTTCCTCGCAGCTTGCATCGCCTTCTGGTGTGCCCACTCCTTTCGCTCCTTCACTTGCCTCTCAAGATCCTTAGTCTGATGAAGCAACGTAACTATCATCTCATCTTTTTGATCCTCTGAGACACCCTCCAAGTTCTCATCAATATTCAAATCACGCAATTTACTCAAAACCATATCAACCCCATTTGGGTCCTTTGGATTCTTCAACTCCTCACACTTCTCAACAGAAACCTCAGCCCCTGATGCAATTGGAGTTACATCCCCACCTGGCATAGCATTCAAACAAGCCTGAGACTGGGAGTGTGTCTGCTTTGAATTAGCCCGAAAGCCAGCAGCAAACATCGCAACATTCCTCTTCAACAGTGACTTCATAGAAGGTGAAAGATTAAACCTCTTAGGACATTCAATATCCCTCGGCAAAGTCATTTCAGCACTATATGAAAAGAACCCATTAACCGAAAACTCAGAATTTCCACTACTACCAAACCCCCACCCTCCGTGAAACCTACACAGTGCTGGAGCCACAACACCACTAACCCCAGAATTATTCACAACACTATCCACATTGTTTGAAACTGTACCACCACAACCAGTAGTACCAGGAATTTCAATACTACTAGCACGACCAACATGAAGATCACTCATTAGCAAACACCACATGGCATCACCCTTACTCAAATGTGGTCTGACTTGTTGCAACAAACACACCATACCTGCGAGAGAGTACTCTTCTAATTGCCTTAAATCATTAAAAACAGGCTCAGATTCCTCCGAATTTGCATTACTGGTATTAGCAACACAAGTAGTACTATTCAAATAAGCCAAAGAATTATGCAAAATATTGGTTAAAACATCCATGCCACCATAACAATGGCCGTTTTTTAATATAGCCTTTAAAGCAGCATCCTCATCATAACCTAACGCAGCAAGCTTAGTTATCGCTTCAGTGTACAAAAACTCCAAGTTTTTCAACAAAATCTCCTCTAATTGTTCTTCAGTGCAGTAACCCCAACCGTGATCATCGAAACTAGAGGTGGAATTAGGGTTTGAGTTCTGAGTGGGATCGTGAAGACCAAGATGGTAACTGAGGGGTTTGAGACCCGATTCGAGTATAGATTTGGATATTGAGGCTTTATCAAAGTAACAACAGGGATCGAAATCGGGTTTCACAGATCGGGTCTTCCGGTTTGTCCGGATATGCTTCTCTCTCACAGTGCAACCCATGTATACGTTTTTGTAACAAATTGCGATAAAGAATCCTAATCAAAGAATTAATATAGAGATTTATATAAGCATAAAAACAAATAAACGGGTAAGAGATTGAATTGATAAGACAAAAGAGAGACTCACAGTGAGATATCGGTGAAGATGATTCGGGTTGTTTGGTTCCACGGACTCAGTTGCTGAAATTGAGAGAGAAGAAGAGAAGGAATGCATGCAGCTGGGCGTGCATTTGCATTTGCCTTTTCTTTTCTTTTTTTTCTTTTTTTTTTGTTTTTTTGGCCAAAACTTTAGACTCTATGATGATGGTGTATTCAATTAAGATTTCAAAATATTTTTAATGATTTTTTATGTAGATGACTTTTACAGATTTTATAGACTTTACATAATTATGAAAAAAATTTATAGACTTTCATTTTAAATGAAACTTTTATTTCAAATGAGATTTTTATTTCAAATGACTTTCAGACACTTTTGTAGACATTTATAAACATTTATTGATTTTTAAATATGATATATACTTTATTTTAGTAAAATTATATAGATTTCTCATATAAATAAAAATATATTTTTTAAAAATATTAAAAAATCATCGTTAATTAAACTTGACAAAAACATTCTTGCCTATATATATGATTTTAAAATTTTTATTTATAATTTTATTATATTTTGCATCATAAAGATATTATGCACCAAATTTTTTTATAATTAGCCAAAATATTATAAATTTTCTTTGAGAATAAATGTAGCAAATCGACAATAATATTAACGTTTACAGGTCTCTACGAAAGTATGTCAATGGGTATAAAAAATCTACCCAAAATTAATTCACGTTACTGAAGATAAAACATAAAAACCGCACATAGTTGTTAAACAAGATTCACGCCTATAAGTGGATGATTTGATATTGATCATAATTTCATGGAGTCACGCTCATACGCGACTTTGATTATAGCATATTGGCATGATTGAGTAGTGGTTTTTGTCTTTTATTATTTTTAATTAACGTAAATGAAGTTCGTTTGATTTGTTTCGTTGTTATTTAGTTGCTTTGAAAATAGAGGTAAAAAAAAATCACTCATCTTTAATTGTATAGCCTATGGAGAGTTGTTTTATATTATTTTTTAGTTAATTTTTTTTTTGTTATAGATCGTTAAGGTTCGTATTTTTTTATAATGTTTATTCAAAAGTTATTCATTTTATTTTATTTGTAAAATTTGTTAAGAATGTGTGTTCTTTTTATTTAAAAATATGGCATATGTTTGATGATTAATGTTTTTCAAAGAGTTTTGTGTTTTTCTTCTAAAGTGAAATTCTTTTTATTTTTTAAAACAAAAGTCATTCAAAGTCTTTGGTACGAATGAAAGACAAATTGTGAGATTTTTTATAACTAAAAGTCATTTAAAGTCATTGATATTTAAAAGTCATTAAAAGTCATTTAGATTTTGAATACCTCCTAACTTTCATAGACTGTTAAAAAGTCTTGATTGAATACCACATGACTTTTTTAAAGTCTATAAAAGTCTATATTGAATACACCATGACTTTTATAGAGTCTTTAAAAGTCTACATTGAATACACCCAAACTTTTTAATTCCATAAAAGTCATTAAAAGTCGTTTGAAATCCTAATTGAATACACCCCCCCTAAAGTCCAAACTCTAAAGGCCGGAAATCATTTCGGTCCCTATGAGATTTGGAATTCATCGATTTCGACCCATATCTGTGTTTTTGGCTCATGTGGTCCCTGAATTATTAAAAATGTATCAATTTGGTCCGAGAACCCAAAGAAATTACCCGTACACCCATTTTATATGGGAAACTTACACAAATTTACCCTGGTTATATACATAATTACACTAAAACCGGTAAAAAATTATAATAACACTAATTTACCGATGGGATTTGGAATTCATCGATTTCGACCCATATCTGTGTTTTTGGCTCATGTGGTCCCTGAATTATTAAAAATGTATCAATTTGGTCCGAGAACCCAAAGAAATTACCCGTACACCCATTTTATATGGGAAACTTACACAAATTTACCCTGGTTATATACATAATTACACTAAAACCGGTAAAAAATTATAATAACACTAATTTACCTTTGACTCGTTGACTAACCGTTGACAACAATCAATCTCTAACCAGTAAAGGGAAATTTGGTTATTTTCAGTGTTACTAAATAAATGAAAAAAATAAAAAATAAATAATAACAATAATAAGTGTCTAAAAACATTTCTCCATATCAACCCTAACAATTTATTAATTAAATATAATATTAATAAAAAAATATGCTTCATCATCTTCTTCGATTTTCAGAGACCAATCGCAACCCTAAACAAAGCAAATCGCAACTCAATAAAAGCAATTTGCAACCCAAAATAATTTCGCTTCTTTATTCTCCACCCTTCATCTTCTTCTTCTCCGCCCTTCATCTTCTTTACCATCACAATCTCATCCAAAAACACATAAAAAAAGTTATTTAAAACATTTAGAGAATATATATATATATATATATATCAATCTTTTTCATGTCAGTTCGTCCTGATTTTAATATCAGGGCCTTGAATGTGGGTCATTAGATTGAATTGTTTTGACCTAGTGTGTACGTACTTGTTAGGACTTATTCATAATATATGGCCCACATTCAAGGAACTGATATACTTAATATCAGAATGAACTGACAGGAGAAAGACTGATATATATATATATATATATATATAATAGAGATTCTCCATGGAGAATGTTTGGTTCCAGATCTCCTCCATTTTTATATAAGATTTGGAACAAAAATCTTCATGAATTGAGAATCGGGATCTCCTCCATTTTTATATAAGATCTGGAACCAAAATCTCCATTAATGGAGATATGCCATCTTCATTAATGAAGATTTTATATTTCCTCTAACAGAGATCAAGTTCTCCTCCATTTGATCTTAATAGAGATTTAGAGAGATCATTTTATATTTTATATTTTATATATTTTTATGATTTTTTTCTGATTTTGTAATAGTTTTCTGATTTATTTTAATTATTTGATTTTTATATCTCCTTTTTCAAAATTTTCTAATTTCTTTTTGACAGTTATATGATATTTTTATATACATATTTTTCTGATTTTTAATTCATTAATTTATTTAATATAATATTTTGAAATACTAAAACAATGGCAAAATGCACATTGTCCCTTTTCCATGATTGACTAACAATGGGTCAATGAAAGTTTAGTGTCATTATGATTTTTTACTGGTTTTAGTGTAATTGTTTATATAACCAGAGTAAGTTTGTGTAATTCACCTATAAAAAATTTATATACAAATAGTTTTTTTTTGTGGCAATATCTGCACCATTTTGGTCCCTCTGACCGATTTTTTGACAATCCAATGTAACATAAATTGTGAAAAGACTTGTTTACCCTTGACTAGTGTAAAGATATAAATACTTTTAAAAAAAGTTTTTTTAAAGCTATATAAAAGTATTGTTTTGCCGTGATGCAAATTGAAAGAATTACAAGTTTACATGATTATATTTGGACCAAAATGCCCTCAAATTTTTATTGTTTGGTGAATGTGTTACCCTTTTTATTCTCTTAGGCTATGTTTGGGATTGTTTTACTTATGAAATAATCATCTTATAGCTTAAACTTAAGCAATAATTAACTTACAAAATAAGTTGATAGGTATTTGGTAAATTGGTTTTATCAACAATCAACTTAAGAAAAAGCAAGGAAAATATGTTTGGCAAATTTTAATTGATTATGGAAAATTACTAAATTGGGCATGATTGTTAAAATATAATATATTTGAAGTATTTTTTTTTTCATTTTTTCCAGTTTTTTTATTTTTATTTTTTGCTTTTTATCTCTTTTTTCCAGTTTTCCCCCTTTTTATCAACTGGTTCTATATATTTTTAGGGTTTCAAGACTTTCCAAATTTATTTTAAATCAATAAAGAATTGATAAAAAAAACCTTATTTAAAATTTTTTTTAAATGACCTGAGTCAACTTATTCTCTCTAGACTCACTACATCCACATTTGAAACCCAACATCCTCCTTCGTCAACCTCTCCGATTCCACCCCCCTTTTTCGATCCACCAAATTCTTGTCCTCGAGCACGTCGCTATCCTCCGTCACATGGCCGCCGACCTCTTCTTTGGCCGCAGAGTTCTCCCGATTGAAATCGCCGACATTCCATCGCAAAACCAGCCAAAAAATGGTTCCACCTCCTCCATTGCTGGATAATAACCAACCTTTTCGGTGCCAGAAAATATGGTTATGATCCAACGATGGAGGAGGAGGATGCCTCCTCCATTTTAGCGAAGGAATCGCAAGATTCTGATGACTGGATCATATTGTAATGATTGTGATGTAGCGATTTTGATTGTATTCCACCATTTCCGGAGGAAACCGACTTCCTCTAGTGACGACGAGGTCACCGGAGAAGGGCGGTTATCCTCCTACCACTATCGCCGGCAACGATGGTGGCAATTGCCATCGGCGACAATTGTGGCCATAGATTTTTATTATTATTAAAATATTATATTTATATTTTTTTAGTTTAAAAATAATTTTGACAGTTTGAAAAACAAAATTGATAGATATTATAAAAACAATAAATTTTGATATATTACAGGTCATTGTTGTCTTTTAATATAAATAATGAGGATAATACGAAATTTTACAATTATTGATATTGCTTCTCCAATAAACAGTTTTAAAAAGCAACCCCCTACCAGCTTTTCAAAAGCTAATTATCAGAGAAGTAAATTATGAAATAAGTGGATTATAGAGTGTTTACCAAACACCTCATGGGTCCTAGATTACGAAATAAGTAATTATTTGATAAGTTTAAGCAACTCTAAAAATAGCCTTGATTTTAAAAAAAATACCTTCAAAATAGGGGGAATTACAGTTTGGTCTATATGTTTTAATGAAAGTTGTTTTTTTCTATTCGACTTATGTATATTAGATTCTTTGGTCATCAACTTTTCGTAATTACACCAATATGGTCCCCCAATTAGTCAACTGCTAGTCCAAAGGTAAAAAGGTACTTTCAATAATATTTTAATATCTGGATGTTATAAATCAAAGTATAAAAATATGGAAAGTAATAATATTAACCAAGAAAGAAGAATGAGAAGAAATTAATTCTATGAATTTATTTATCTATATCTCGAAAGCTCATACAATGAGTCTATATATAGGCACGGGGAGAATTCAATTTACAATTAAATAGAAGAGAAGTAGTTACTTTACAATGAAATAGAAAATAGATCAAGAGAATTAATAGCGAATTATTCTCTAGGTGTTGGAAGTCAATAATATCACAACACTCCCCCTTAGACGTACGCCACCTTGATAATAATTTATGAGATTCTTCTAACAAAAAATTGGACGTGCTTAAATACTGCCTCATTAAAAACCTTGTCAGGAAAACCCAGTGGGACAAAACTTGATCAAGGGAAAAAGAGTGCAGTGCACAAATGTCTAAATGAAGAATGATCTCCCGAAAAGTGCTTCATTCTCAATATTGTAGTTTGCTAAGTCGACGCATCCCAATGCATATATCAATCTCTCTAATATTGATGTTGATAAGGTCTTCGTAAATAAATCTGCAAGGTTATTTGTATACCTTATCTGCTTGACATCAATTTGTTGACTTTCTTGAAGTTCATGAGTGTAGAAGAACTTTGATGATATATGTTTGGTTCTATCTCCCTTGATGTACTCTCATTTGACTTGTACAATACAAGTTGCATTATCTTCGTATATTATTGTTGTTGAATCTGTGATTTTGGGCAGTTTACAAGTACTTTGGATATGATGAATAACAGACCTCGGCAATACACACTCTCTACTTGCTTCATGAAGTGCAAAAATCTCAGAATGATTAGAAGAAGTAGCAACGAGAGTTTGCTTGGTAAAGCGCCACGAAATTGTTGTACCATTATATGTGAAAACATATCCAGTCTGTGAACGTGACTTATGAGGATCAGAGAGATAACCAGCATCAGCATAACCGACAAGTCCTGAAATATTTGTCCTTGAATAAAATAAACTCAAGTCTATAGCTCCTCTAAGATTTCAGAAAATATGTTTGATCTCATTCCAATGTCGTTGAGTTGGCACATAACTAAATCTTGCCAATATATTCACAGAAAATGCAATATTTGGTCTCGTACATTGTGCTAAATATAACAAAGCACCAACTGCATTAAGATACGGTACTTCTATACCAAGTATCACTTCATCAATATCCTTAGGTCAAAATGTATCTTTCTTGGGATCCAAAGACCGAACAACCATAAGAGTACTCAAAGGATGAGACTTATCCATGTTGAATCTTTTTAGAATCTTCTCGACGTAAGCTGATTGGTGGACAAATATTCCATCTGATTTATGCTCGGTATCTAGGCCGAGACAAAATTTTGTTTTCCCCATATCTTTCATTTCAAATATTCAGCAATTTTTAGAAGCTCTTCAGGAGTTCCAATTAAATTCATGCCATCGACATAAACTGCTATTATAGCAAATCCGGTTTCTGATTTCTTTATGAATATACACAGATATATATATATATATATATGATCATTAATATATCCCTCTTTTATAAGATATTCACTAAGACGATTATACCACATTCGTCCGAATTGTTTTAAGCCATATAAAGATCGTTGTAACTTTATTGAATACAAGTTACGAGAATTTGAATTATATTCTTCTGGCATTTTAAATCCTTTAGGGATTTTCATGTATATATTGGTATCTAGTGACCCATATAAATATGTTGTCACCACATCCATAAGACGAACTTCAAGTCTTTCGGAGACTGCCAAACTTATTAAGAATCGAAACGTAATTGAGTCCATTACGGGAGAATATGTCTCATCATAATCAATGTCTGGTCTGTGAGAGAACTCTTGAGCAACAAGTCGTGTCTTATATCTCACGATTTCATTTTTCTCATTACGTTTTCGAACAAATACCCATTTGTATCCAACGGGTCTGACATCTTTAGACGTCTGGACTACTGGTCCAAAAACTTCTCGTTTGGCTAATGAAGCCAATTCTACTTGAATTGCTTCTTCTGAATTATATGCTTCTGGCATTTTTGAATCCTTCAAGGATTATTCTGATCATAGAAATATTAATTATGCAATAAAATATTTGCATATGATCAATACTAGGTTTTTACAGTACACCCTTAATTTCGAGGTATAAGTTATATCTCGATATCTTAATTTTCGTACGAATAATCGTTTTAACAAAAAACGTTTGATGTCTTCAAGCGTCTATACTATATGTCCATGAAATAGCTCTGTTTATTGGACAATAGTATTATGTTGACATTCATCCACAATTGTGTGGTTCAAGATCCTCACAATTTCATAATATACAGAGCAACACTATAGAAGATCTCAATTTTTGTTTACTAAACATATACCTCTTCAAGGGCTATTGTAAAATTTTACAGTAAGGAACTGTAATATTTGCATACTTCCAGTATACGTGCCTTTGCATGGAAAATTGAGATCCCTTTAATTTATGAGTCTCAGAGGGGGAGATCACATTTCATTAATTTATACCTCTTCAAAAAGGTTTTTGCCTCTTCAAAGACATTTAACTCTTCAGGAGTTATGATGAGGATTGCATATAGCTCGAGCATTAGTCTTAACTAACATGATCATGATCTTTCATGTTCGCTTCAGGGAATAATAACTTTTAAATAAAAGTCGAATTTCACACTTTTAGTGTGCCATGAATAATTTATTTGTTGCCATTTGCATAAATTGTTCTTCAGGAACAATCACTCGGATTAATATATTGGCAATTAATAAATTCATTCGAATAAGCAATTTGCAAGCAAATGATCCTTTGAACTTCAAACAAGGATCAATATAAGGTAAATATGATGCACGCCAACTGCAATTACACGTCATTGATTTTTCTCATTTGTATTTTTCTCCCCCTAACGACGTGAATTTATTTGTTTGTTGGTCTGATTTTGTTATCCGTCATGGATTTTTTACATCATCAAAATGTCATTTTCAGACATATTTATACTGTCCTACCGTTCTTCATTGATATATTGTACTATCATATTGTCCTTCAGGGACATTCAATAAAGAATCTGTAGATTCTTTATGATAGACTCAATTATAAGAATGGAATGTCATGCTTCTAGCATGAGACAATATAAAATAATACAACATGTATTTATGATGTATATATTTATATACTAAATAGATTATTCCGGATCTATTAAAATAACAAAGTGTCACATATATATCATTTTGTTTTTCACTTTGTAACATACAATTAGCTCTCCCGGAGCATTGATATATACTTGGTAAAATATCAACATGATATTTATGTATACTTCAGGTTCACCACTATTTCATCACTAATAGTAAACATTTTCTTACTTTGTTTTGGTGTAATTCAACTTCTGGTGGTTAGATTTTCTTATTATGATCATCAATGTCATAATAATTTTAATTGACCAAAATTTCTACCAAGGCGATTAGATGACTTAACATTCACTTATGTGAATGATACCAATCAATCTAATCAGACAAGATAAATGATTTTGTTCGGGCACAAAAGTAAAAAAACATAGTTTCCCCACATAATCATTTTCAAGTGCAAAAGGCATAGCAAATTTAAAGACGTCAATGTAAACCATGAATATATGATAATTAACCAAGATGATATGTATAATGTATATAACAAAGTATTTTTCGGATTACATATCGTTCACCGAGAATTCAAATTTTACAGCTACAGCTGAAGCATAATCATCTACTGGTTGTATCATCGGTCATAAGGTGATCATGAATTTGGAAACAATTCACAAATGCAAATCCCTGCAATATGTATTTTTTTTCACTGTGTTCCTATCATAAGTACACAACACACATATTCACTATGTGTTTCTGTTGGTATCAAACATACTCCCATCGATACAACCAAAAGCATTGTTCTTCGTATGGTTTTGGTTGGATAATCCGAAAAATGTGCTCGAAGTCTAATAATATGCGTCAACAATAAAGAAAAAGCAGTATTACGTGTAGATAATAAGCAAATATGTGACCGTCGTGCAGATGCGTCAATTAATACCATAAAGTATCTAAATGGTCCACTCTCTAGGTGGATGGGCCCATATATGTCTTCTTGAATTTGTTGTAAGAAATATGAGGATTCAAAATCAACCTTTGTAATTGATGGTCTTTTCACTAACCTTCCTTGTGAACAAACGATACACATATTTTCATTGGACAGTAGAATCTGCCGGTTCTTTAATGGATGTCCATGAGAATTCTCAATTATCCTAAGCATCATAGTATATCCTAGATGACCGAGACGATCATGCCAAAGTAAAAATGTTTTTAGATTTATGAACTTCTAGTTCATAATTGTGTAGGTTTCAACTAGTTTTATATAATATAATCCAGTTGAATAAGCATTGGGCTTTTCTAAAATGAGCTTCTGGCTCGAGACATATGATGTAATATAGATGTGATCTCTATTATTCTCACTTATAATCTCAATATGATATCCATTGTTGCGGATATCTTTAAAACTAAGTAGATTCCTTCTAGATCCACTAGAATATAAAGCAACATATATGCTTATTTGTGTAACATTTGTCAATATTATTACAGCTCTTCCAGAGCCTTCTATTAGGTCTGTAGAACCAAATATAATATTTACCTTGGCTTTGATCAAGGTTAAATACAAGAAGTATTTTCTATCTCGAAGAATAGTATGTATTGTTTCACTATTGACCAAACATATATGCCCAATTTCCCTTTTGAAATAGATTGTTCATCCATATTCCCGAAAAAGAGAAATCTAATTTAGAACTTCAAGTTCTAAATACTTTCAAGGGTAGAACTTCAGGTTCTAAATAATTTTCAAGATTTAGAACTTTAGATTCTAAATAATTTTCAAAAGTTAAAGCTTCAGGTTCTAAATAATTTTCAAGATTTAGAACTTCAGATTCTAAATAATTTCAAGGATTTTGAATTTCGGGTTCTAAATAATGTTTAGAATTTTGAATTTCAGGTTCAAGATTTAAATTGAAATCCAAAGCTTTGGGTTTTGATTAATTAAATTGGATTACAGAACTTCGGGTTCTAATCAATTAACTTGGAATCTATAACTTTAGGTTCTGATTGATTAAACTGAAATACAGAACTTCAGGATCTGATTCAATTAATTTTCTAAACATTGGATCAATAACTATGCTTAAAGAACTTTGGATTCTGATTAAAATTGGGATCCATGTGTATCTAGAACTTTAGGTTCTGATTAAATTGGAATACAGAACTTCGGGTTTTGATGGAATTGGAATTCAGAACTTCATTATATTAGAATCAAGAACTTCAGGTTCTGATTTTTTTTTCGAATCCAAAACTTCAGGTTCTGATATTTTTTTTCGAATCAAGAACTCACTGTTCTGATTTTCCTAATTAAGAACTTCTTGTTCTTTTTTTTATTAAAGAATTTTTTGTTCTTTTTTTCGAATCAAGAACTTCTGGTTCTGATTGCGAATGCAATCTTCTTGTTGCAAACCTTTATTATTAATAATAAGAAAGGAAGAAGAAGAGAACAAATAATAAAATAAACGCATTCGTGCTGATAACGTGTTATAAATCAAAGCATAAAAATATGGAAAGTAATAATACTAACCAAGAGAGAAGAATGAGAGGAAATAAATTCTATGAATTTATTTATCTGTAACTCGAAAGCTCATACAGTGAGCCTATATATAGGCACTGGGAGAATTCAATTTACAATGAAATAGAAGAGAAGTAGTTACTTTACAATGAAATAGAAAAGAGATCAAGAGAATCAATAGCGAATTATTCTCTAGGTGGTGGAAGTCAATAATATCACAACACTAGAGACACATGTCACATTCATATAATTATAGAAACATGTCACATTCATATAGTCTTTTAGATCATTCTTTCGAAGGGGAAAAGGATTCGTTTCCCAATAGAGTTCAAGAAGATGATAATGAAGACTTGCGGATTTGTACGAGACAAACCCGATGAGAAACTTTTCTGTGATCATTAGTAAAAGGTTTGCAGATATATAAAATAGGGTAGTGTCAAGAGAAATGCGATTGGAGAATCAACCTTAGTGTATATCTATTTGTAGATCATCTCTGTTTTGCTTGTTTTGATTGCTTATGGATGTAGGTATTTAGAGCATCTTCAATGGTATTATGCATTTAGAGAAAATTAAATGCCACATAGAATAGTTAAATGAGGTAGAAATAACCTCTCCAATGCAATTATCGAACTTGATTATGGAGGTGATGTGCTAAAAAAAAGTTAGAGAATATAAAGTTGAGTTTCTAATTCTAGAAACTCTCCTAGAAATGCTGACTAGGATTTCTATCTTTTTCCCACCAATAATAGTACACCTCATTTAATGGTAAAATAAAAGAATAGAGAGAATGAGATAAATGTTGTACTTTGTAAGATGATTGGTAAAAAATTGATACATATTTAATTTAAAAATAAAAGAGGAGAGATAGTGAAATAAATGTTTTACGATGATTGGTAAAAATGGGATACATATTTGACTTTAGATAATTGCATTGGAGATGAGAATATGCATTTCTTAAAAAAAATTTGGTAAAGTGGATCCATATTGAATATATATGCCGATGTGTCACTAGTTAGAAACTCAAAAATGCATATTTGCGTTGGAGATGCTCTTAGGTCGTCTATCTATTTACAATTAAAAAAAATTATTAATGTAAAACTCCTCTAAATTAATATTCTTGAGACCGACCCTTGAGTATTAATTTAGAGGGGTTATTAATTTGAAGGGTTTTATCTTGTTAATTATTATTTTATCTTTGAAAACGTGTAGAAGTCGTTTTTTTTAAAAGGAAACGTGTGGAAGTCGGTTTTCTTGTTCAGGGAAGGTTATTTTTCGGGATCCCTTATTTTAGGGGGGTGTATTGGATTGGGATTTTAATAGACAATTTTGTGGTGTAAGGATTTTATGGATTTGCAATACTATTATGATTATTAGGATTGTTAGGATTATATTTTTAGGATTATTAGGATTATATGGACTAGACTTTTAGAATTCTAATTGGACTTTATTTACAGACTATTAGGATTATCTAGACTTTATATTAAGATTTTTTAGACTTTTAAAAATACGGACTTTCAAGATTCGATTGTAGTATTCAATATTCTCCCCAAGTTTTAGAAGTGTCGATGATGCTAAAACACAACTAGAAGCCTTGTGCCATGTTGTCGTCTCCTGCGCTGATATCTTAGCACTTGCTGCTCGTGATGTTGTTGACTTGATATCTTCTTCATATCATTATTTTCTATATATATATGACATGACGTTTTTTTCTAGGGTCGTTTTAAAATATCAATCTGTCAACGATATTTGATAAAACCTCACAAAGCCTAAATTAGTTTGAAAACACAATTATAGTGGCAAGTGGGTGTCGTCCACAGGGAGCGGAGTTAGCTAAAATTAGTTATTGCTAAAGTAATGTTATGTATATATATAATAACGAAACATGAAATGGGGAAGATGTAGATGGTGAATTACACTATCAATAACACTAAAGTAATTATGCAAACTAAATGAAAGGGGAAATGGGATGAAGGATATATATAGATGATGGAAACTAAGGAGTTAATGGATACGAAAGTAAATACTGGGCAATGCAACAAACTTGTCAATAGCACGGCTATTCAAAGTAACCGACCTAGGATGTATAGAGTCGGTTATTTATCCCTATAAGGTGGCCAACCCAGGATGTATAGTGCGGACCACCTATTAGGGATTAATCCGTCGTAAACTACCAACCTAAGATGTATAGTGTTGGTTGTTTATCGGATTCTGGAAATGAAGCTCGTCTACCTAACAATGACTCGACCGATTAAATGCAGTCACCCTAGGATGTATAGTGATGACTTCTAACTCTCTCACGGGTTCCGACCTAGGATGTATAGTGCCGGAAACTCGATCGAGGTTAGATTAAGACCGCGGTTTGAGAGTCGGAATTCATGACATTCCGTCCATTCTGTAGGGCATTAAACAACTAAATAGGATGTATATCTAGATGCAATACTCATACATAATACAAAGACATCTTGTAAAGAGAGTGTATCTACACAAGAAATCAATGGTAAACATTCACAACAAGAATAGATCAATGAAAGATAGACATGAATATCAATATAATATCAAGTTTATGTACAAGCCCAATATTCAACTAACTACTCCATCAACCCCTTAGAGGGGATTTAGCTACTCATTACAACTAGGAAACTAAGAGAATGGAAAGAGAAAGAACCCTTGGAGAACATCTTCTTCCTTGAAGTGGCTTCAATCTCCTAAGTTCCTTGAAGTGGCTTCAATCTCCTAACTTCCTTGAAGTTGAGTAGAGAATGTAAGGATGAGAGAGATAGAGAGAGATTCTAGGTCAAAATGTGTTTTACCTCTAAAAAACGGAATCAAAGGCTTTTCAAAACATTTCTATAATTTTCTATTTATACAACATACAAAAATAGGTCACTTAAGCTTCAGAAATCAAACTGGCGCGCGCGGAGTGCGGGTGGAGTGCAGTTGAATTACCCGCACTGTATGGGTTGCCTTCATCTTCAGTCCTCGGATCTGGGCAGTAGTGCGGGTGAAGTGCGATTGCATTACCCGCACTTGACCCGCACTTGGAATCGCACTGTGATCGCACTTGAATCGCACTTCCTTGTCAGGTGTAAAATCTACCTTCTGTCTTGAGCAACAGTGCGGGTAGAGTGCAGTTGGATGACCCATACAGTACCCGCACTCTAATGTCAGGTGCAATTCTGCTCTTCTGGTCTTGGTGATAGTGCGGGTAGAGTATGGTTTGATGACCCGCACAGTACCCGCACTCTAATATCAGGTGCATCTTCAACTTCTCTGGTTTGGCATAAGTGCGGGTATAATGCGGTTGGATGACCCGCACAGTACCCGCACTTTATCGTCAGGTGCAACTTCAGCTTCTCTGGTTTGGTAACAGTGCGGGTGGAGTGCAGTTGGATGACCTGCACTTGACCCGCACTTTATCTCTTCACTTGCATCATGTCCCGGCTATGAGCATGAGTGAGGCTGGAGTGCGGTTGGAGTGCGGTTGTGACCCGCACTTGACCTGCACTTGACCCGCACTGTAGAGTTGTCTGTGCTCCATTGTTTTTCCTTTCGCCCTTTTTCTGCCGGAATCACCGCGACATGCTTCCAAACCCATCCTTGCACCATTTCCTACAATTCCACACAAAACAACACATCAGAGATACAAAAACGCATGAAAACAGAACCAAAGGTAAGGGTTTGAGGGCCTAAATATACTACATATTTGGCCCGATCAATATACATGAATGCTCTACTCAACACACTTTTCAACTGATCATCAAGAGCCTATCACTTTTGTCATATGTACTTAAATAAATTAAATAATGTATATATCTATTTGAACTATTAATTTTTTTTTGCTATATGTTAAAATTCAAATTCAAATTCAAAAATAATAATTGATGATATTAAAATAAAATTGAGTGTCTTTGGAAATTTTATTTTTAAAAATGGAGTGTCTTTAAAATAGGATTGATAAAAGATAAAATGGATAATTTTGGAACAAAATGAAGTGTCTTTAGAATTGTTTTGACAACAGCCCATAAACCAAAAAGAGCGAAGCAAGAGAGAAGCTGAAGATGATTTTGAGTGAGAGAGAAAAATCTGGAAAGTATTGAGGGAGAAGGCAAGACAATTTTGGGTTCAAGCTATTTATACAAATCACTAAAAAATCTGAAAAATCCATTTGGTCATAAAATCCTAAAAATCTTGATTTCAATCCAATACCACCAGACAATTTGTTGCCTCTTGAAAGTCTAGATCAAATACCACAAGACAATATGGACTTTTTAAAAAAATCTTAAAAGTCTAGATCCAATACCACAAGACAATATGAACTTTTTAAAAAAATCTTAAAATTCTTAATCAAATACCACTAGACTTATCTAACTTGTTTAAAAGTCTCAATCCAATACCATCAGACTTTTACTTCCCCAAATTGTCTAATAAAATCTTGAACCAATACACCCCTCTTAGTTGGTTTTCTTTTTCAAAGAAAGTCTCTTTTTTTTTCAGAATTCCTTAGTTATGAAAGATTTGTTAAGTAAATTTTCATTTCCATTCGGGAATGTGATTACTTAGAGACCAAAGATATACCCTATAAATAGTAAGACTTATTCTTTGGTTGTATATACCAAGATAGATCTTAACATACACTTAAAAATTCTATTCCTAACAGCTCCAAAAAATTCTCTCTTTTCTATCTTCTTTGTTATTACTCATGCGCCTAAGATGTCTAATCATCATGTTACTATGATGAATGTATCTGCAAAGAACTTTGCAAGATGAAAAAGTCAGATGAAGGATGAGGTAAAAAATACCAAACACGGTGGCATTGTGCAAACTAATATCTTAAAGTATTTTTCTGGTTCTTGAATATTATGTAATATATTTTATATTTTTATGAAAATATTAATTTATGTGGCAATTAGAACCGAAATTGTACACTAGGTCTCGAAAATAAATTATTAATTATTACGATAAATGGGCTTATTAATTTTTTACATTGACCCGAGTCGGGACCGAAATTTTTTATTAATATAGAGAGTTTATTAATTTAACGGAGATTAATTTACAGGAAACTCAATGTCATTTTCATCAAAATAAATAAATAAATGTCATTTTCATCTAACTGAAGATCCATCTTTTATAATCATAGAAAGATGTTTGTTTGAATGCAATAGCCAAAGTCATAGCTAAGCTCTTATGATTTTTCCAATCTTATTTTCTATCAAGCATCTCTTATCCTGATTTATCTTTCTTGACATTTTCTATGCACAACTTTAATACATTGTGTGAGGACTGAGGAGGTTGGAGGAAAGTATTAAATACTAAAATAAAATAAAAACGGTAGAAAATCCCATAGAAAAAGAAATATATATACCTAATGCATGTTTTAAATGTTTTAAGAATAAATATACTTTAAATTGTTTGTCTTCGTTTAAATAAATTTATTATTTTTTTAAAAGGAGAGAAAATTTAATGTACTTGTACTTTGCTTTTCCTTTTTTTGTGGTATTTTATTTTAAAAGAGGTTCATATGAACAAAACTAGAGGGTATTTTTAATTAGGCTTATTAGCACCAGACCCCCTTGGACTATACCTGAGTTTGCATTATCCTCCTTGAACTTTTTTAGACGTTAAACCCCCTGAACTTATGGAAATTGGCAACCATTGACGGAATGGGGACGGAACCCTTATTCCGTTTGGTTTTTTTTATGGCAAATTGCACTAAGTTCCCCTGATTATATGCATAATTGCATTAAACCGAAAACAATATAATAATATAACTCAAATACGCCTTCGACCAAATTTGAAAAATCAAATTATAAAAATAAAATTTTAAATTGAAAAAATGGTTAAATAATAATAACATTTTGAATTTTTTGATAAAGAAAATTAAATAAATAGAGAAATGAAAAAATTAAATTGATTTAACAATTATTTAAATTATCATTTTCATTTAAATATCCTTAAATATAAAACCTAGATGAATTATTATTTAAATTATATTTTTTATTTAAATATCCTTAAATATCACTTATTTATTTACAATAACAAAGGTATTAATAATGTCAAAAATAAAAAAAAAATAAATATTGATAATAATAATAATATAATAACAATAACATAATAAAACAATGATAATGATATTAATAATCATAATATAAAAAATAATAATAGTAATATAAAAAAATAATAAATATTTTTTGAAAAAAAATAGGTAGATATTTAAATTGATCTCTACCATCTATCTCAAATATTCATGGTAGTGATCAAATTACAAAAATAATACTAATACTAATAATAATAATAATAATAATAATAATGATGATGATGATAAAAATAATAAAAATATAATAATAAAAATAATGACAATAATAATCATAATATAAAAAATAATATTATTAATATAAAAGTAATAAAAAATTAAAACATTTGTTTTTTCAATTTTCTTGTAATTACTTTTTCTTATTATTATTGTAAGTTCCTCATATTTTGATTGGCTTATTTCGTTGACAAACCACATTGGGGAGTATTTTTGTAAGGGTAAATTAGGCCTCTTGAGTGTGATCAAGCTTCAAGGACATCATCTCTCTCAAGAGCACTTCAAAGATATCTCACTTCAAAGATATCTCACTTGTTTAACTTTCCTTGAAGAGATCTAGTTGCACACACTCACTTGCATGCATTATGTTCTTATCTTCATGTTATTGAATGTTGTATTGTATGCCACTTCTCACACTCCACACTTGCACTTTTTGCACATCACTTAGTGTGTTGAGTTTGCCCCGAAAAGAGAATTTCTTCTCTTAGCGCGGCCTAGACCGCTTGGCAAGACATGCTTGCACCGCGGCATACAGAGCGGTATACCTCAATAGGGTCATGCTTCCTGTACCGCTTCCTGTGCACTTGCACGCATAGCGATCCAAGTCGCGGTGTTGTCCAGTAGGCCTCTGTTGCCCATACCACGGCCTGTGCACCTGCATGCACAGCGCCCTACACTGCGTTGTTGTCCAGACGGTGCACTGCTGTGTGTACCGCGGTCTAGACACGTGCCTGCGACGGGGTCCATCAAGCGGTATTGACGGGTTTCTGTGCCCTAAGTTCAAAACGACGCAGTTTTGACTAGGGCTCCCTTATATATATTTTCTATTCTTCCCTGCTCATTTTCATGAGTTCAAGAAGCCATTTTTGAGAGGCCAAGCTTCCTTTAGAGAGAGAAACTCCCAAGAACTCATCTTTACTCAACCAAACACAAATCCATGTGCAACTAACATCTTACAAGCATCATCTCATCATGGATTCTTCTTGCTTTCATTGACTAGGTAACTTGAACATGCCCTAAATCTCATTGTATTTATTTATGTTCTTGTTTGCCTAGGGTTAGCTCTTTTATAGGATTTTATTGCATATCTTTATATTTATTGGCATTTATAACATGTTTGAGTTGTTGTTTGTTGGTTGAGAGCTTTGTTCATTGATAGCTAGCATTTTGGACGATTTTACCCTTCTAGCTAAATCTTCATGTATTTGCATTTAGATATTGATATCTAGGATTTGCATTCATTGACATCTTTAAATCATTAGATAAGCATTTAGTATTGCCTAGCATTAATTGCATGCTTGAATATCTTTTACATATTCACATAGGTTGTTTAACCTCTTCATTGATTGTTAAGCTTTGTGACTAAGTGGGTTAGTGCACAAGCTTGTGGTCTAGAATCACTATTAAAGGCCCGTTGGGTAGAGTGAAAGGGTTAGTGACCAAGTAGGTGTGACTTGAGGTCAACCTAGATTGTAAACTTTCGTTCAAATAGTGGATTTAAGGATCGTATGTGGCTAGAAGGATAGCCCGTGAGTTTTGCCCAGTTGGAGGGTTTCTCACGTAAATCAATCCTTGTGTTTTTATTGTTTTCCGCGTAGGACTATTAAAATTGATTAAGTCGAAAAGTTGGTAATAAATCACCCCCTCCCTAGGTTGTATTAGACACACTTTGTATATTTTCAATTATTATTATTTTTTATAATTTGATTACCACCATGAATATTTGAGATAGACGGTGGAGATCAATCTAAATATCTACCTTTTTTTATAAAAAAATTATTATTATTTTTTATATTATGATTATTATTATCATTATTATTATTTTATTATGTTATTATTATTATTATATTATTATTATTATTATTAATATTTAATTTTTCTATTTTTATTTTTGACATTATTAATACCCTTATTATTGTAAATGAATAAGTGATAGTTATGGATATTTAAATAAAAAAGATAATTTAAATGATTATTCATCTAGGTTTTATATTTAAGAATATTTAAATAAAAAAGATAATTTAAATAATTGTTAAATCAATTTAATTTTTTCATTTCTCTATTTATATAATTTTCTTTATCAAAAAATTCAGAATATTATTATTATTTAACCATTATTTCAATTTAAAATTTTATTTTTATAATTTTATTTTTAAAATTTGGTCAAAGAGGTATTTGAGTTATATTATTATATTGTTTTCGGTTTGATGTAATTATGTATATAATCAGGGGGGACTTAGTACAATTTGTCATAGTAGAAACCAAACGGAATAAGTGTTCATTCCCCATTTCGTCAACAGTTGCCGATTTCCATAAGTTCAGAGGGTTTAATGCCTAAAAAAAATTCATGGGGGATAATGCAAACTCGAGTATAGTTCGAGGGCTTTGGTGCTAATAAGCCTTTTAATTATATACATTTTATCTTTATGATATATTTATTATATTTATACATTCACTCTTATAAAATAATAAACAAAATTAATTGTAATAATTAAAAAATAACAAATTAGAGATAGTGTTTAGATTTTTTTTCCTAGGTCATTTTCATTGACTAATGAAAATGATAATTAATCAAGCCCATTCGAGAACTCGAGACAAGAAAGGTGGAATTAATAAATAAATAGAAACGGAGATTAATATTAAAAGCCAAAACCAGAATTTGAATAAAAAATAATAATAATAATAATACACAAATGCCATTCGTTTTCCTTTATGAGAGCAAAGTCCATAAATAGCTACTGAGTCCTGAATTGATGTTATCCTCCTTGCAAATTCTAAAAAGTCACCACCATAACCATGCCTGTGAAACCCAAAGAAGATCCATCTCCGGCCTTTGTAGACACTGTGCAAGAGATCACGACCCTGTGCAAATCACTGCCTCCAAGACCCTCCATAGAAGATGTTGAAGCAGCTATGTCTGTTGTCAAAACTGTGGACGCCGAGGAACAGATAAAGCTTGAGGAAATTTCAAAGATGGAGAGACAACAAGATGTTCCTGAAGAACTATTTTGTCTGTTGCAACAGTTCAAAAAAACCATGGTCTTGTTTCAAGGCCATGAACAGAGGAAAGAAGCCTTGCACTTGGTTGAAGTTGACAAGATGTTTGAGACCTTTGATGGTCTGATTCTGAGAGCTTCTGGGTTGCTTTCTGGAGACACCCAGATGGAGAAAAGGATTGGCTTTGATGACCCAGTTGACAAAATTGAGAAACATCATGACATCACTGGTGACAGTTTTCACAAGAAAGATGGCGTTTTGGGTCTGGTCAAGAGTTCTTCAACCAAAGCTAATTTCCTTTCAGGTATATTTCATGGTTTTGTTATGCTTTTTTTCAAATTATTCTATTCTGTTTCTTAGCCAACCAAATATGCAGATGTTAAGTTTGTATGTCTATATTACCTCATTTAATCAGTCAAAGACGTTTTCATGTGAGTTAAATGAAGATTTTGGAAGTCAAGGCTGTTCTTTGTTTTCCTGTTTGCATCACTAATTTAAGAAAGTATGATATCTTGATTTTTGTTTTTTATTATAAAATTGAAGCTAGAATTAGGAAAACCAGAAGAAGATACAAATCCTGATTGTGAGATAATTTTCCAATTAATTTACTGTCAGTGAACACAATATATATGACATCATCTTTGTCTGTTTATTGATTGTTAAGTTCTTCAAATCTAGGGTGGTTCCACTTCCAAGTTCCAACTGGGGTAAATGAGCTTTTATTGGCAAGTTGAAGCTTCTTTGGCTCTAGATTTGGATTATAATCGAAAGGAAGAACCTTTGTTGATTCATAAATATAATATTAAAATTCTATTTCTATGTTTCTCTATTGAATCTAGTTCTGTTTTTAAAAAATACCTCAATAGTCAATGTTAGTGTTTTTGTGTATTTACAGGTGAAGGAAACACTGATAAATTGAGTCTGATGAAGATGGTAGCAGTTATCGAAAACTCTGCTAATAGTGGAGCAATAGTTCTTGATCTCAAAGGTAAGTTAATGGAGCGGATTGAATGGATTCCTGTATCAATTGGAAAATTGAAGGATGTGACTGAACTAGACTTGTCTGAAAACCGTATCATGGCTCTTCCATCCTCCCTTGGTGGCCTCAAAGCCTTGAAAAAACTACATATACACTCAAATCAACTCATTAACCTATCCGACTCAATTGGAGAACTTATCAATCTAATTGATCTTGATCTTCATGCAAACCGGTTAAAATCATTGCCCGCTTCTTTTGGGAACTTAATCAACCTATTGAATCTCGATCTCAGTTCGAATCAGCTAACCCATTTGCCAGAGACAATAGGGTGTTTGACCTCTTTGGAGAAACTGAATGTGGAAACAAATGAACTCATTAACCTACCCGACTCAATTGGAGAACTTATCAATCTAATTGATCTTGATCTTCATGCAAACCGGTTAAAATCATTGCCCGCTTCTTTTGGGAACTTAATCAACCTATTGAATCTCGATCTCAGTTCGAATCAGCTAACCCATTTGCCAGAGACAATAGGGTGTTTGACCTCTTTGGAGAAACTGAATGTGGAAACAAATGAACTAGAAGAGCTTCCTTACACAATTGGTAATTGCTCGTCACTCGAAGAGCTGAGATTAGATTTCAATCAGCTAAAGGCTCTACCTGAGGCAATTGGCAAGCTTGAATTCTTGGGAATTCTCACTTTGCACTATAACAGGATAAAAGGGTTGCCGACTACAATGGGTAACCTTACCAATTTAAAGGAGCTTGACGTGAGCTTCAATGAGCTCGAATACATTCCTGAGAACCTGTGTTTCGCGGTTAGCCTGAAGAAACTGAATGTAGGTAAGAACTTTGCAGACTTTAGAGCCTTGCCAAGATCAATTGGAAACCTTGAGATGCTTGAGGAGTTGGATATAAGTGATGATCAGATCAGAGTTTTACCAGAATCCTTCAGGTTCTTGTCAAAACTGAGAGTTTTTCACGCTGATGAGACTCCTTTAGAAGTTCCACCAAGACAAGTAACTAAGTTGGGTGCTCAGGTACTGCCAGATTACAACTACTTTAACTTATTGAACTCTCTTTTGTTGCCTTAAATCATTTATTTCAGTTGCATAGATACTGAAACCTAACTCATTCAAACTGTTTTGTTAATCAGGCTGTTGTTGAGTATATGGCTGATCTTGTTGCTAACAAGGACGCTAAGTCTGATTTACTGATGAAGAAGATGACGAAGAAGAAGAAGAAGTCGACGAAGAAAGGTTCTTGGTTCGGGGCTTGCTTATTATATCCCCTGTTTCGAAGTAAAACTATTGCAAGCATCCAAGTTACTGAAGCTTGAAGCTTATATGATTTTCCCCTCTGTGCATATTTTGCAAGTTTCTGGGTCTTTTTTTGAACTATTAATCTGTTTTAAGATTTGAGAGGGACATGATTCAAACCTACGACCACTTGTATGTAGTTGTGAGGGGTTTAACATTGAACCAACCTCATCTTGTCTCTCTGTTTGTTTCCTTTTGCCTGTGGTTTTTTATACAAAGTATACAAAATTTACAGTTTGTGTCAACTTGGTTACAGTCAACTCGAGAAACTATGTAATTGAATTGTTACATGTGCAAGACTGCTGGTAACATTTAAGGGGTTGTTTGGCACACCGTATTGTATTATATTGTATTGGACTGGATTATATTGTATTGTATTGAACTGTATAATTTTGTGTTTGGTGATATTTCGTATTAGAGAGTATTAAGTTATACAATGTTTGGGACGTTATTTCGCATTAGATTTTTAAAATAAAAAAACATATATTCTAATACAGTAGAATCCCTATAAATTAATCATCTGTAAATTAATATCCTCTCTAAATTAATAAAAATCCCGATCCGAGGTCCGAAGTCCGAACTCGGTTAATAATTTATTTTTAAAACATAGTGTAAAATTTCGGTTTCAGCTGTCGTAAAAATTAATAATTTCATAAAATTATAAAATATATTACATATTATTCAAAAACTAGAAATGTATTTCAAGATGCTTAGTTTGCACTAGGTCACCATGTTTTATATCATTCATCTTTTGAATTATCTTCAAGGAATTATGGTGACCATCTTCTTGTTGTAACCAAATGTTTCAATTAAATTTAGTGTTTTAACAATCTTACTTCTAAAGCTTTTAGGTACCTCATGACTATCGTCGTCGTCATCATCTATCTCAATCACACCATCATTACTCTGTCTTGTGATATTATTGATGATATCTTCTTCAGTTGGACCGTAAAACACTTTTTCTTCAAATTTGATGTAGATAATGCACTGTGGTATTCCTAAGTTGGATGTGATTAGGTAGCTCTGTAAGTAGTACATGGGCAATGCAATTGTTAAAGAGAAGCAAAACTTTTCAATTTGCCATGGGCAGTGAAATTGTGATTAGGAATCCTGAAAAAAAAAATTTCCTTGAAGAAGAAAACCGACTAAATAAGGAATCCCGAAAAGAAACTTTCCATCAACAAAAAAACAGACATACACTTGTTTTCTAAGATAAAATAGCACTTTACAAGGTAAAACCCTTCAAATTAATAAATCTTATAAATTAATACTCAAGAGTGTATCCTAAGAATATTAATTTAGATGGGTTCTACTGTATATGTATATGTGTATATATATATATATATATATATATATATATATTTATACACAATTTTTCTATTGTCAGTTCATCCTGATATAAAATATATCAGGACTAAGAATGTGGATCATTAGTGTTATAGGGATTTTTCGATAGTATGACAAGTTAGCATGATCACTTGAAAGTAAGGTGATTAGATATGCCAGTCACCAAAGTCAGCCAGAAAATATCAACCCAAGACGATCAGTAGATGATTTCAATGCTTGATCAAGTTTACCTAAGATGATTGGGAAACTAACCGATCGGGTACTAATAACCTGGTCGGGGAAATTAGCCGATCGGGTAGAGACAACTTGGTCGAGTAAAGTCAATCTGGTCGGGGTAAAAGAGATCTGGTCAGGTTAGATAGCTGGTCAGTTAGATAACACGCGGGAGACATTAAATGCAATCACCACTCAGATACGTAAAAAAATAGTCTTATTCAAATAAGATATCACGAAGTAAACTCTAATAAGGAAACAAACTTTCTTTTAGATATGAGAGTCCAAATCAGGCAACAAGTCTAATTCATTCAATTCGTGGAAGATGTGAAACAGGAAAAAAGACAACTTCAACAAGAAATCAGTCATAATTAGACACCACTACTTTTCCTTATTTGTATACCATCTATACATAGATAAATAGACCCATAATCTCATGAGAGATATATATATACACAGATATACATAAAAGAGAGATACGCAAGCAAAGAGAAAAACAGAGTGTGTCATCATATTATGCATAGTGAATTCTTTTCCTCGCCGTCACCGGCAACCGTGGATGTTTCCCTGCCTTGAGGTTTTACCACGTAAAAACTTGCTTGCACAACTTCTTTTATTTCTTTCGATTCATTATACAGCTGCAAACTTTACATACTTTGTGTGACGCGTGATTGACTTTACGTAATCCAAAAATCACTATCAACAATTAGATTTACATACTTTAACTCAAAGTGTATGCACTTGTCAAAACTTCTCCATAATCTATGGTCCACATTCTTCGTCCTGATATATTTTATATCAGGACGGACTAACAGTAGAAAGACTATATATATATATATATATATATATATATATATATATATATATTTGCATATCAACGATATTTACACCTCATAAACTGAGAAACTAAAACACTTTCAAAAAAAAATCTTAGAAACTACCACCACCACCGTCCTCTTGGCTCTTCTTATGGAAATCCACAACTACCACCACCACCGTCTTCGCAGATCTCAGACCCAAACCCAACCGCCCCTCAGCTTCATCTCATATTCACAGTTCCATCTGACGTCGGCGGAAGGAGCCTGCGACCCCATCTGAAGCCAGCGGAAGGAGAGAGAGATGAGATCGATTGTGTTTGATCTGAAGATGTTTTTTCAAAAAAAAATTTTCTGTCTGAATTTTTAAGAAGCAGTGGTGGTTTGGGTGGATTTGGTTGTTGCAAGGAGATGAAATTGTTGGATGTTTGGGTTTGGGTGGTTTTGTGTGAATTTGGTGGTGGTTTGGTGTGATGTTTCTAGGTTTGGGTTGAAGATGAAGGTTTATGGGTTTGGGTTATAATATGTAGCTTTAAATTATAGGTGGAAAGTAAATCTGACAAAAAAAAATGAAAAAGAAAATTCAATCATAAGCTAGTACATCATAAACCCACCTCTCAGCTATGTATTAGTTAATCTAGTTGGAGGGGTATAAAGAGCAACTGTTCACATCACTTAATACAATACAAGAGACTCTCCAAACACAGTACCGTAAAACTTAACACCTTAATACTAACCAATACAGGGAACCCTAATTGTATCGTAAAAAATGCTTAAAATGTTGTCACAATCATAATCTCTAAAATATTACAATAAATTATTAAAAAAAACTTTAATATAATCCAATCTTTTCTAATAGTCCAGCAATCTTATCCAAGAAAAATGTTGATTGTGTAGCTCTAAATATAAATTTCTCCGGAACAATATATTTTTATATCACAGTATGTGTATTATAATACGATATTATTGAGGATTGTTATTAAATAAATGGGTTATTGACTAAGCAAACCACTTCTAAGAGGATCTTTTCTTCATTCAAATTTCTGAATCAGTGGGCTTTGAATCTGTTGTCAGCACTTGGCTACTTTTGCTAGTTTTGTTGTTGTTGTCGTAATAGGGTGGTCCATCAATCCAAAATTTACTAGAGGATTGTTAATTTGGTCCCTATAATTTTTTTTCTCATATTTAAAAAAAAAAACTATGTTTGCATATTTGGAATCCGTAATATCTAAACTTTAATTTATGGGATTAAAAGTATTATTTTATCCTCCAACTTTTTAAATTTAACAATTTAATATTAAATTATAAGCCAGTAAAAATCTAACATGCGTCATCTAAATTTTAAATTTTAAAAATATTTTTTAAAAAAAAAATCCTTAAATTAAAAAAAAATTTAAGATAACCATAACAAAAAATTTTGAAAAATAATAACAATTCATATATAATTATAAAAAAATTATAATTTATAAATTATTACAAGAATGAATAACTCACTACCCCTTTTGCTCTTTTATACAAGGAATCAACTCCATCAAAAATTGACACTTATCTCATCTAATATTAGTCAACAGCTATCTAAAGTAATCTATGACCGAGTCAAACCATAAAAAAAGATTAAACTATTCATGATCCTTAAATTAATTAAATTAAAAAATTAAAAACAAAAAAAATGAAAAATTGAAAAGAATTTCTTTATATATTGATATCCACCATCCATCTTTGAGATGAACGGTAGGGATCAAATGAAATATTTAAATAAAAAAAAAAACTTTTTTTCTAAATTGATCTCTGATCAAAATTCAAAAATTCAAAAAAAAAGGTGGAGATTCAAAAATTTAAAAACAAATTGAAGAATGGAAAAAGCATATATATTCACACAAATGGGATCTCCACTGTCCATGGATGGGGGAGATTAATTAAATTTTTAAAAACCAAAAACCGGAAAAAAGGCAGAGATTCAATCTTCACCAAGATCCACGGAGATCTCCATGGACATCCATCATCCCCACCGTAGAGGGGAGAGGCAAGGCATCCCTTAATTATCTTAGACGTGAACGGGGGAGGCGAGACCTCCCCTGTTATTTGCAAACTAGGGGTTGAAGCGAGGGAAAAGGCAAGGCATCCATGGCTAAGGGAGGTTGAATCCTCCCCATCGCAAACTGAAGGAGGCAAGACCTCTCCCGCCGCGTCTCCCTGTTCACTATGGGGGGATGAAGATCCAATCCTCAAATTGAATCTCCACTTTTCTTTTCTTTCTTTCCTTTTTCTTTTCTTTTCTTTTTTGCTTAAAATAAACGTTTTATTTAATATCCACCATTCATCTCAAGAGATGGATGGTGGAGATCCATTTTTTGTATTTTTTTATTTGTATAAATTATTAATTATCAATTTATTTATTATTTTTTCAACAAATATTATTTATTGTTCATTATTTAATTTGATCTAAAATGTCCATCTTGGATGGTGAAGACCAATTTTTTGTTTAATTTTTCTTTTTAAAATTTATGATTTTATTAGATTAACAGTAGAAGGACGATATTACCCTTCACGACGTTAAAGTTAATAGTCATAATTAGTTAAACACTAACAGCATAAGAGGTCGTTGCCATTTGTTGATAAAGGTTTTTATGAGTGTAAAATGACGATATTACCCTTCATGGTGTTAAATTTAACGGTCATCATTGGTCAAACACTTATAAAAACCTTTAGTCAACATTTGATAATGACCTCATATGTTGTTAGAGGGTAATCTGTAACCCACATGTTGGGATGGGTAAAGTGATTCTCATAGTAATCACTTTCCTGAGAATAAAAACGCAAACCTAGTAACAAACATGAGAATGTTATCAGATTCTCATTTTCATGCAAACATTACCTTCATACCAAACTGTCCATTATCTATATGCCATTAAGGGTAATATCATAATTTTATCTTTAATTTAATAAAATCAAAAAATTTAAAATGAAAAAAAAATATTAAAAAAAAATCTTCATGGTCCTTCTCTCAGATCAAATTAAAAATCAATAATTGGTAAAAGAAAATGTTTTTTTTAATGGAAAATTGCCCAAACATACGGATAGTTAGTGTAATTTCATGCATGTGTAACTTTTGCATGAAATTGCACATACATCTCCAACCGCATGTTGACTTTTGTCATATCTAACCAATGTGCTAAATTAGTGCTGTCCACGATTCCGGTTCGGGCCGGTTTCGGTTCCGTGGACAGCTCGAACCGAAACCGAACCAGAAAATTTCGGTTTTGGTTCGGTTTTTAACCGCCGGTTTGGCTGTTTTGGACGGTTTTGGACTGTTTTTATTTTTTATTTTTTATTATATATGTAAGCCGGTTTAAACCGCCGGTTTTGGGCGGTTTTTCCAAAGGCTAAACCTAAACCGAAACCGAAACCGAACCTGTTTCCAACCGGTTTTGTAACCGCCGGTTTCGGTTTCGGTTTCGGTTTTGGTTTAGATTTTCCAATTTCGGTTTCGGTTTTTAACCGCCGATTTAACCAAACCGTGGACACCTCTATGCTAAATTACTAAACTACCTCCAGTTGAAAGTATGCCCAAACTTCCGGATATTTAGTGTAATTTCATGCATGTGTAACTTTGGCATGAAATTGCACATACATCTGAAGTTGGCTTTTATCGTATCTAACCAATGACCACAATTTTAGTGCTAAATTACTAAACTACCTCAAGTTGAATAATTCTCTAGTCCAGTTCGGTCATGTTTTTCCTCAGGTCCTAAGGATTATCAAATATAATAATTTGAGTAATTTGATATTAACGAATTATCATATGTGATGATACTTAGGACTAGACAAAAAACTTCAGGACCATACCTGACTAGAGAATGACTCACATCTGGTTACTAATTTAACTTTTATTTTACTATTTTATATTTAAATTTAAAAAAAAAAAACGATTTCTACATTTTTTTTTCTTCCAAATTCATTTTTTTCCAATTTATTTTCTTACTCCACAAACACCAAAATTTTAAATTCCAATAACCATATTCATCATCAAAACATTTCTTCTCCAACTTCATCACTCAAAATCCAACATCTTTATCACCTAAACATCTCTTCCTAGCTTTATAATTTTATCAAGATACAGCAAAGTAGAATCATCAACACTCATAAAATAAACCTTTTTTTACACTAAATAAAACTGTTTTTTTTTTTACAAAAGAAAAAGAAGAGATAAAAACTACATCACTGGCTCCACCGCTGACGGGGGATCTACTCTTTCGTGCGAGGAGCAAATATTTTGGAGAATTGAGCCATCTTTTTTTTTCTAGAAATGGAGATTGCCGTTTTGAGATCGTCTCCTTTTTTTTCCTTTCATTTTTTTATTTATAGATGGAAGAGATTTGATCTTCTCTATCCATTATATATATATATATATATATATATATATTTTAATTTTTAGGGTAAAATTTAAAACTAACCATAAAATTAGGGGCTTTACTATTTTTACCTAGAATTAGCAATTTTATTGTTTCTACCAAGAAAATCCACAATTGGGACAAAAGTACCCTTCAGTCAAAATAAATTAATAACTTTTTATTTATTTTTATTTTTAAAGACTAATTTTCTTTATATAAAAAAAAAATTTCTCTATTTTCTTTTTCCTTTTCTTTTTCTTCTTCTTCCCAGACCTCCATCTTCTTCTTCTACAATTTGTTTTTGCCCTTGTGTGTGTTTAATTGATTTACACATGGTCTTACCCTGATGTGTTTACTTAATTTTCTATGGTGTGTTTAATTGATTTACACTTAGTCTTGCCCTGATGTGTTTAATTGGTTTGTCTTGGTGTGTTTAATTGGGTTATCTTGGTGCGTTTAATTGATTTACACCCAATGATGCTCTGGTGTGTTTAATTGGTTTGTCTTGATGTGTTTAATTGGTTGGTCTAGTGTGTTTAAAAAAAATCTGGAAAATTCTAATCTGGAAAAATTTCCATATTTGAATAGATTTGAGAGTTTTTCAGATTTTCTCATACAAAAAAAAAAATTAAAAACCTTTGAAGAGATCTGGATGGATTTTTAGATCTCTTCAAAAAAAAAGTAAATAAAAAAACAAAAACTAAAAAACCTTTGAAGAGATTTGGAGAAAAAAATTAATTTTTTTTAATCATCATCATCATCAAAAATTCCCTAGTTCATCATCAATCTCAAACAACATCTTCATCATCAATCTCAAGTAACAACAGTACAACACCAATCTTCATAAAAAAAATACCTTTTTTAAAAATGATTGGAGGTGACCTCCAATGGAGATTGCCAGCCAAAAAAAAATTAAGAAGAAGAAGATTGCCGACCAAACAATAAATAAATAAATAAATAAAGAAGAATAACAAATCTGGAGAAGAAGAACAACAACAACAAATTTGGAGAAGAAAAAATGAAATGGGTTTTGTGTGGATTACAGATAAAATGAAATGGGTTTAAAAAGAGAAAAATGAGAGAGAAAGATGGTGGTAAAAAATGAGAGATAATGAAGAGAATGATAAGAGATGATAACAGGCGTGAGAAAAAGTGAGAGAGAACTAGTGCGTGAAAGAGGAGAGAGAAGAGATGAGGAAGAAGAGAGAGAAGAGATAAGTTTTGGGCAAAAAGAAAAAAGAAGGAAAATAATGAAAAATAGGAAAATGAGGAACATTTTAGTCTCCACAGTGAATTACTTGGTAAAAACAATAAATTTACTAATTCTAGGTAAATTTAATAAATCCCTTAAATTTTTGACTAAAAAGAGGCATTTCCTCTAATTTTTATTATTAAATAATTAAAAATTCAAATTGACGATTTTGCTCACATGCTGTTAACTCTTAATGGAGGACAAGTAGCAAGAAAGGATGTATGAGGAATTTCATGCAAAAGTTGCATAAGCATACCATTACACTAAGGGGTCGTTTGTTTTTTTGTCTGAACACTGAACAATCCTGAATTTTTCTGAAGACTGAATATGGACTGAAATCTGAATCTGAATGATATGTTTGTTTTTTTTTCCTCACATCTGAATATATTGTCAACATGTTTGTTTTTTAAAAATAAAACTGTCTGAAAATAAGTAATTTTACATTTATACCCATACTAATTAAAAGAGATAATTTAACATGTACCATTCTTTATAACATTTTGTATGTTTTTTTTTTACAAAAAAAGTTCAATTTAACAAAATAAAAAATCAATCAAAGTATATAATTTTGCATATTCTGCAAACAAAGTTTAAGTTAAATTTATTGTCAAAAAAAAGTTCAAGTTCAAGTTCAAGTTCAATTTCAATTTTATATGTTGTCCACGTTTCCGGTGAATATAATTCCTGAAACCATTTTTGTTTTTTTGGTTTCCTGAATCATATGCACCGGAAACCAAATAAAAGAAAGGTTCTTGAATTTTTTATATATAATAATTCTATAACTTTATCGAGCCACGAAATCTACTTAATATAATAAACAAATTTATTGAGTATTATACGAATAGTTAGATAAAAATAAATAAATAAAGAGTTCTTATCGGGATTTGACAGGAGAGAAATTCAATTGTTCAATCCTTGAAAAATTTCATTATTGAACAATTAAATTATGAGAAGTAATTAGGGTTTTTTTCTTCTTTCTAAAACATGTTTAAAATAAGAAATATGTTAAAAGAAATTTTTTACATCATAATAAATTAAGATAAATTTGGAAATATATCTTTTTTTGGAGGATAGACTTGGAAGAGAATATTTTAATTGTAATCCAGTGATTTGGAATTAAGTTAAAAGTCAAGATTTCTTACTTTTTATTTTAAGTTGTTTTTTGATATTTTTAAGTTGTTTGATCACTTAAAAAAACAAACAAAACAACTTATGAGTTCAATTCAGACCCATTAAGTTTTAAGTGAAAAAAATAAACGACCCCTAAATATCCGAGGTGTTTATACACTTTACCCTTAAACCGAATAGATGAATGAATCTCTCTCATTTATTTGAGGGATAGAGGATATATATCAAATTACAAAAAAAATGATTTTAATAAAAAAAAACTAGAAAAAGATTATGGAGATCTAATATATGTATGGTAGAGATTTAAAACCTTTTTTATTTTTCTAATTTCTTTTTTCTTAATTTTTTTCCAGAGTTTCTCCTTACAATCCAATGTTTTTTTTTACACTTCATTCTTGAAGACATTTCATTCTAAAAATTTAAATATTAAAAAAATTCTAAAGACACTTTTTTCCCAAATTATCCATTTTATCTTTCGACACTCATATTCTAAAGACGCTCCATTTAAATTTTTGTTTCTAAGGACAATCCATTTTATTTTAATATTACCCATTTTGAATCTCTTTTTAGAAAATTTGGAACTAGAATTGAAAAGTGATGTGAAGTAATCAAATGAAAATAAAACAAAGAATAAAATAGACCAAAAGTGAGGAGATCGAAAAAAAAATTGTTTCAAAGATTAAATTGTGAAAGTAGGAAAAAAAATATTTGATTTTATTTTTTGGATTTTAAGTTGAGTAAGAAAAAATTCTACAAGTAAAAAAATAATTTTAAATATATTTTTCCAGAAAAAAGACATTTTTGTTATATATATTTTCCAGTGATGACAATGATTGAACGTGAATGATAATGACGGAGGGCTTGATGGTGTGTGAGAATATGAAATAAAAAACAAAAAAGAGGGAAAAAAACTTGAAGATTGTTATAAATTAAGTAAAGAAAAACTGAAATAGATGAAGAACAAATGAAGAACAGAAGTGAGTGAGAGAAGAGAGAGAGACGAGATACATAAGAGTGAGAGAAAACTGATATATTGACATTATGTAATCTTTTTCATACAGTGCACACATATATATAGACAAAGAAAGGCAAGTGGGGAGGCAGTGGATGATGAAGATATTTGTGTAATATACACAAGAGGAGGGAAGATATTTGTGTAATATTTTGTGTATTGTATACAAGTGGTAAAAACCACTATATTCACAACACTCCCCCTTGGATTTATACCACTTGTATTAATATTCTAAGAAAAACCCAATGGGACAAAATCTTAGAAAATGTATACAATGATCTCTCTGGATCTTGTGGTGCTGGACGTTCTCAAAACTATCTCGTTAAAAACCTTGTCAGGAAAACCCGGTGGGATAAAACCTGATCAAAGGGAAAAAGAGTATAGCGTACATATATCCAGAATTTATTGTTTTCTTCAAAACATTTCTCACATTTATACTTTGCTAGGGAAAACCCAGTGGGATAAAAACCTGGGCAAAGGTATTCATTGATTTATCGGATCAAAGTAATATTTATAGTGATTTTCTGGATCAAAGTAATATATATATATATATATATATATATATACGATGATTAGCAAGATCAAAGTAATATTTACAATGATCTTCTTGATCAAGTCAACATATATACGATGATCAACTGGATATATGTAATATTTATGATGATCTTTATGGATCAAAAGATTTTGGGTGTGCTTAGAGAATTGCCTCATTAAAACCTATATCAGGAAAACTCAGTGGGATAAAAACCTGATTGAAAAGAAAAAGAGTACAATGCACATATTTCCAAATAATGAATATACTTCATCTGATATGCTCCCCCTGGTGGGATGCTCCCCTTGATGGGACGCTCCCCCTGATAAAAGTTCTTTTGAAGCAATCTTCTAGATTGCTGAACTGAAGCACATTGATGTTTATTTCATAAAATGAAATAACATCATAAATGATTGGAGGGAGTATCAGTAAAGATTTGCTTTATGGAGTAATATCCATATGGAATCTTTTCAGAATCTTTTCAACATATTCTGTTTGATGGACACGCATTCCATTTAATCTATGCTCGACCTTCAGGTCGAGACAATATATTCTTTCTCATTTCTCTATGAGGACACATGAGTATATCATATGATTATTATATCCTTATCTTTATCAGATATTAACTGAGACGGTTATACCACATCCGTTCATATTGTTTTAATCCATATAAGGATTTTTGTATGTTCATCAAATACATATTACGAGATCTCGATTTATATGCTTCTAGCATTTTGAATCCTTCATGATTTATAAATATCTGCATTGAGTGAATCATATAGATAAATGATTATTACGTCTAGAAGACGTATTTCAAGCCTTTTAAAGGCAGCCAAATTTGTCAACAACGTAATCGTATTCATCAGTAGCGAATACCAAGTTTCTATAAGAAACATCATATTACGAGTCGTGCCTCATATCTCACAATCTCGTTTTTCTCATTACGTTTCCGTATAAAGATCCATTAGTATCCAACTAGTTTGACATCTCCAGGTGTCCGGAGTACTATTGATCTAAACACTTTATTTTTGGCTTATGAAGTCAATTCTTCTTAAATTGCTTATTTCATCTAGACCAATAATGCCTTTTATCTACAATCATTTGATATTATGAATATCGTAATTATCATTGTATAATCTCAGTAGCGCTACTGTGTATAAAAATACATCATCAATGATTGTTTCCTTATGATTCCACATTTCTCTTATATGACTTATAGAAATTCTCTCAATTTCTATACTTTTGTATCTCTGTTGAGATTTCTTCCATTTCAATGGATTTAGTCATTTCATAAACTCCGTATGATTTAGAGATTTCTTCCATTTCAATAGATTTAATTATTTCATAAACTCCGTATGATCTATATAATTTCTCTCAATTTCTATACTCTTGTATCTCTGTTGACATATCAGACTCTTATAGAGTTGATTTAGAGAAAGTGGATTTATTCATAACTCGAGTTTTGTTTACTCTTGGGATCCCAATAACAATACCTTTTCAAAAGGATTATAAGTTTATGATATGCATCAGATTATTTATTTGTTGCATTTTTCTCTGATCGTTCTTCAAGAACAATCACCCGGCCGGGGTGTATGAGATAGCAACTGATAAAATCTTGTTACCTTTCTAATTGAGAGATACGAAGATTGAACTGAGACACACATATATATAGAGAACCGAACTGGTGTCTCTATTTTGCATATAAGTAATTTTTTTTATTTACTTTTCTCTTCTGGAGAAACTTTCCCAATTGGAAAATAATCAATATAATAATATGCAGATTGTGCATATAAATATAAATTATCAGAAGTTCAAATGATCTAATAGAAGATTACTCAAAATCAATATTAATCTCAGATTGATATAAAACTCTTATCTTAGATCATGTCAGATATGCAATAAAGGGATATGCAATACAATCAAATATCTTAAAAGTGAGTAAGTCCCTATATGGAATTTAGTAATTGTACCGAAATAATGAGGTTCTCGAAAATACCTGGAGACGTTTGATAAGTGATTCCCTAATCCATTTTGATTATGACTATATCTGAAAATTGGATGTTGAACATCAATCCCAGCTGCTTTATGGTATTGAGATGTTTGATAATGAACAAACATATGATCATCCCGTAGATGCATCAATTAGAATCATATAATAATGAAAAGGATCATTTAGTGGAGAATATGTCCACATATTTCTCCTTGAATTCTTTGTAAGAATGATGAGAATTCAAAACCAATTTTAGGATAAAATGGTTTTACTGTTAGTTTCTCATGTGAACATGTAGTACATAAGTACTCATTGGATAAAGAATCTTTTGGTTCTTTAATAGATATCCATGAGTATTTTCAATGATTATACTCATCATTGTAGATCCTTGGTGACCAATACGTTCACGCCAAACACGCAAACATTTTTTGGATCTGAGAATTTTTGATTCATAATACATAACTGCATAAACATCTACACTCTTTATAATAGTGTTTTATAATCCAGATGATAAAGCACACAGCCTTTCTATAATAAGTTTCTGGCATGAATCATGAGGAGTAATGCATATATATTAAACATCCTCATTACTCATAGTTCCAATATGATATCCATTCCTCTGTATATCTTTGAAACTAAGCAGATTCCCTTATATTCTGCTTGAATGATATAAAGCATCATTGATACACAATTTAATATCATCTGGTAATAATATCGTGGCTCTTTTAAAGCCTTTGATCAGATCTGCTGGATCTGATCTAGTATTAACTTTATATATTTTTAAACTTAGCATATTCTTTTATGTTCTGCTTGAATAATCTCAAGTATCACTGATACATGATTTAGTAATGTTTGATAACAATATCATGGCTCTTCCAGAGCTTTCTATCATATCCGTTGGACCTGATACAATATTAATATTTGCTCAGATCAAAATCCAATTCATAAAATATATCGGACTCCGCAGAATTGTATGAGTCGTTGCACTCTAGATAAGACATATATTTTCCTTCTAGGAATTTTATGGACATTATGTGTAAATGCCATTTTATATCTCATCTGAAATGATAATAATCTTTTCAATAGGTTTATTCTATAAACCTTTTCTCTTGTCATTCACAAACATCCACTCCTGGGTATGTTTTGATATCTCATGAATATAAATATATCCAAATTTACTCTCTTGATACTGCTCCTTCAGGAGTAAATATAAAATGGATAAATTATCCTTTACAATCTAATTATACGTGATATTAGGATCTTAAATCCTTTTAAGATACTCACAACATCCTACTGGATGTGTAGATATTTTTTTTTCAATTGAATGATACGTTAGGATCTTAAATCCCTTTTATAATACTCACAACATTCTACTGGATATGTAGGTCATTCTTTCAAATAAATGATATGTAAATATATCACTTGATATATATGAGATAACTTCATATAACTTCATATTATGAACGTGTTTGAAACCCGAGGTTCGAAATAATGAAGTATGACATTCATTAATATAACACTGGATCCAGAACTCCATGTTTTCATCGGTTTTCAAAACAGTACCAACTTAAATATTATAATTCCAGGAACTTTAAATTCTGGTTAGTCGGCCTAGCCGATCTCATATATTGTGTATAAATAATATGAATATCTTAACAACTTATTTGGAGACACATCATAAGCCAGTCCTGAGACACGACATAAGCCAGTCCCGAGACACGACATAAGCCAGTCCCGAGACATGGCATAAGCCAGTCTCATATATTGCATAAAAATAAATGATGAATATTTAAACAATTTATTTGGAGACATGACATAAGCCAGTCCTGAAACACGACATAAGCCAGTCCCGAGACACGGCATACGTCAGTCTCATATATTGCATAAAAAATAACAGTTTCAGGGTCATAAGATCACCTTAGACACAATATAAGCCAGTCCAGAGACACAACATAAGCCAGTCTCATATATTACATAAAAATAAATGTCAGAGTCAGAGTTAGAGTCAGAGTTATAGTTATAGTCAGTATATATAGTTATATATATATATATATATATATATATATAGGTTCCGTTGACGGCATAGCCATCTTGTACGTTGGGATTTTAAATCATTTTTATGATATTCAGAGCATCCTTCTGGATGTGTATAAAATGGATAAAATATTATTCCCATTTCATTATACATTAGGATCTTAGATTATTTTTATGATGCTTACAACATCCGACTGGATGTGTATATTTCTCTGAATATTGCATCAACCATGTATATAATACTGGATCCAGATCTTCAAGTTCTGGATATTCCATCGTACCCGAAAACAGAGTTAATAAAGCTTAAATAAGTCAAAATAATACTTACAAGCGGAATTAGCTGAAGCGGATGGCACGGTTGCATCCGGAACGGTCGAAATAGCTAGAAACAAGTCCAGTTCGGCTGAATACGGGCTAAAATTGCACTGAAACAGACAAAAAAGATTTCTGGCTGATGTGGCGCACCTGGTGCTGATGTGGTGCGCCCAGTGCTGATGTGGCGCACCTGGCACTGACATAGCAGGTGACTGGCGTGGACGTGGCATGCATAACGCTGACATGGCGCGCCCACCGCTGACGTGGCGCGACGTGGCACGCCTGATGCTGACGTGGAGCTAACGTGGCGATTGACATGGCATGACGTGGCGCTGACGTGGCGGACACTACAGTGTCGTCTTCAACCTTCGAAAATCTACAGAAAAATTTTGGGAAAAATTTTGAACGTTGACCGGACTTTGACCGGAGTTAGAGGCTTCGTTAGAGCTCGGTTTGAGATGCGGTTAACTGCGTCTGAATCGTATTTCCGAGAGGAACACAACGGTATCCTTCGAAAAACGATTCGAGAACTTTTAATTTTCTGGGTTCAATTAAAATTCAAAATCAAAACTAAAACAAACACTCAAAAACTCTCTGGAAGTCCTAATCAATATTCGTACTGATAACGTGTTATAAATTAAGTAAAGAAAAACTGAAATAGATGAAGAATAAATGAAGAACAGAAGTGAGTGAGAGAAGAGAGAGAGACGAGATACATAAGAGTGAGAGAAAACTGATATATTGATATCATGTGATCTTTTTCATACAGTGCACACATATATATATAGACAAAGAAAGGCAAGTGGGGATACGGTGGATGATGAAGATATTTGTGTAATATACACAAGAGGAGGGAAGATATTTGTGTAATATTTTGTGTATTGTATACAAGTGGTAAAAACCACTATATTCACAACAAAGATGGAAAAAAAACTTGTTTTTTTAAAAAGTTTTAAGTGTTTTTAAAACTTTTTTGTTTTGTTTTGTAATTTTAATTCATGTTACTGTCGTCATTAATAAAATAAAAATAAAAATGAAGTGTTAACGGATATTTTATTACCGGATTGTCAATGATATTTCTATTTTTATTTTTTATTTATTTACGGGTATCTTGATTATTTATGTTTTTACTCTCTTGTCACCGTTTCGATATCATTTTTTGACAAGAGTAATACTACTTTATCCAAAATTTAGTGTCCAAATCTAGTGTGTAAATGATGTGTCAACATAAATTATACAAATCTTACAATTTAAATGAAAAGATTATAGTGTTTCTAAATCTTTGGGCACTAGATCCAAATTTAGTGCTTGTTTGGTTGTGCTTTCTATTGCCCCAAAAAGTCTACAAACGTCTATTTGAGTTTTTTATAATTGTTTGATTGAGCTTTTGTGATTGTCTATTTTAAATTGAATAGAGTCTCTACTAGGCAAAAGCTTATGGGGAGGTGCTTCTTCAAATAGACATTTTTTTAAAAAAAATTCTACCAACCAAACAATTATAATTTTTTTTGTCAAAAACTCTATTTTTAATAGATCTACTACAAGTAGATCTTTTACAAATATAGGTTCTTCAAGTGTGCGTTTGGTACGCGGGATGGGATGGGACAACTTTTTGTTGTCTCACGTTTGGGACGGGACGGGACAAGGTGTGACAAAAACCATGAAAAATTGTCCCACCTCAGACCCTAGGACAGACTTGTCCCATGCATGGGACAAGTCTAGAAAATACATTTTTGCCCTCAAAACTTCAAAAAATTACAAATATACCAACTATAAATTAAAAACTCATATTCAAATCAATTTTCATTTGCTCCTCCCCTCTTTGCTCCGCCCATCTCTCTCTATTTCTCACACCTAGCAGATCCATCCACCGATGCCACATCAGATCGTCGCTGAGGCCGCATCAGATCGCCGACGACGCCTGCCGCTGCTGCTCCGCTCCTCCGTCTGCCGCTGCTGCTCAGCGCCTCCACCCCCCTCTCTCTCTCTCTCTCTCTCTCTCTCTCTCTCTCTCTCTCTCTCTCTTTCTCACACTTTTTTGATTTATTTTTCAGATTTGTGTTGGTTTGGTGTTAGTGAACTACTAGATTTAATTTGTCTGGATGGTGTTGATGTTGACGATGGTGAAAAATTTCAGATTTGTGTTGTTTCCATATATATATATATATATTCAGATTTATGTTGTATAAAATTTTGGTGTTGACCGTTGATGATGATGATGATTTGTGGGAATTCAATTTTTCCAGAATTTTTTTTCTTCCTTGTTTGTGTTCCAATTTTTTTTCTTTGTTTAATTGATTTAAGAACAAATTAATTATTATGATGAATTTTGTGGAATTGATTTGTTGTTTTTGTCTGTGAAATTTCGTTGAAGAAACTTTTTGTGGTGTTTGTGAAGTGAGAAAATCAAAGAAAATATTAAATTTTAATGATTTTTAATTAGTTTTAATTCAATAATATTTGATATTTTTTTTGGTACAAAAGAGGGCAATTTGGTCATTGAACCTCTTGTCCCGTCCTGTCCCAGTCATACCAAACGTATAAACAGTACAATTAACTGTTCTGTCCCAGGCATTCCAAACATAATACGAAACAGTTGTCCAGTCCTGTCCAGTTCCATCCAGGTGCCAAACACACCCCAAAAATCCAACCAAACAAATTCTTATACAAAGTAGTATTATTGATAGGGGTGGGCACGGTTCGGTTCGGTTCGGTTTTGGGCAAAACCGAACTGAACCGAAAATATTTCGGTTTACCTAAAATTGAACCGGTTTAAACCGAATAAGAAATGGTAACCGAACTGATTTTAATCGGTTCAATTCAGTTCAGTTCATTTTGGTTTTGGGCCTAATGAGCCTTATGAGCTTGATGAGTTTAATGAGTCTTTTTAATATGTTTTTAAATTTGATAGGTTGTTGGATTCTAATTTTGGGCTAAAGTTTCATAAATTTTAATAGTCCAAGCCTAAAAAAACTCAAATCAAACATAAATAATAAATAATAATATTTAATGAAAGAAAAGAAGTAGGTTAGAGTTTTTTTTTTACTTATATAGACAGTTTAATCGGTTTAAATCAGTTTTAGGGAAACTAAACCTGTTTGAATCGAAAATTTTTCGGTTTTCAACTTTTTAAACCGGATTAAACCGAATTCATTTTATAAACCGAACCGAACACCTTATTTTTGGTTCAGTTTGATTCGATTCGGTTCGGTTCCGAACTTAGTGCCCACCCTTGATTATTGATTCGAAAAATTTGTTTCCCATAAAGTACCAAAGCCCACTAGACCAGGTAGGTAGCTGTAGACTGTAGTTAGGTAGCTACTCATCAAGTCTACTCTGATACCTTTTTCTCGTCAAAGGCCAGACCTTCACTTTGTATGGATTCCGGCGACTTATATATTTTCCGGTATCTCTCTCGACTTTGTCTTTTCCATGTATGATGTATATAATTTCAGACGTAAGCTACTGCACTCGATTATGGACTTGATTTAATTATTTAACTCTCCCCTACCTATCAACTATTGGGATATTATTTTCAAGTTTTGTCTAACAATTGTTTGGTTTTGAAATTTTTTGGTTGAATCAACACCATTTATCTCATTTTTTTTTTGAATCTTTGTTCTGATTTGAACATAAATTTTGGGTTTTCTGGTTGGTTGAATGGTTAATGATAATGAATGCATGAATTTACCCTTATTTGTTGCCTGGATCAATAGTTTGGATAATTGATTTTCTAATTGGGTTTTAGGAGAAATTTGGTATAATTAGAAAAATTAAAAAAAAGGCAAATTTGTTTCAAAAAAGCTGTATGAATAGACTCAAGAGTCAGATTAGCTATTAAAAATTGTTATGGATTGTATCCTTGTATCAGTATGCTCAGAAAAGATCCTTGAATATCTAGAGGTCTTCTAGATACTGAAATGGGAAAGATAATAAATAATCATCGTCATTCTTGTACTTTCTGTGATTCAAGAGTACACAGTAATTAGCATTATGTTAAGTAATGTAGAAGTTATGTATAGACTCACGGATATGAAGAGAAAGATTGGAGTGATGGATCAGGTTTCTACTGTAAGATGATATGAATCATGGATGTGGTGGTTTTGTTCATTAGCTGGATGTGTCTTTTTTTAAATCTTCATTTTTGAGCATTTAGTTATGGTTGAGATGTGTCTATGTTATGGTTGCTGCAAGGCTAAAGTTGGAAGGATAGATTGAAATAGTAGTATATGACAGAAATTCAGGGAGTACAAAAAGAGAGGCTTTGATCATTATTTTTTGGTGGTATGTTATTTTAAGGAGAGCCCAGCTTGATGATTTAATCTTGCATTCTAGGATTTTGGGATGTAAGTGTTTTTTTTTAGATCAGTACACTGTTATGTGTGGAAATTACTCTGAATTTGTAGTTATTTTCATGAGTTGGGATCAACTATAACTGGTCTATTGCAGGTGAATGTTACCAAGACATAGAAGACATACTGCAAGAGCAAGTAGTGTAGGAAGCAGACATTACATACGGTCAAATAGTACAAGAAGGTGAAAGACAGGATTATTGCTCAAGGAAAGGAAAGCATATTTTTGGGCAGTTCAGACTTGTGCCCATGTAACCGTCCCTCTAGAATATCGAGGAAGCAGCGATGATGTGCTAGGTATGTGTTTGCTTGACCTGAAATGTATGTTTTACCTGGTTGGGAGGGACCAGCAGCTGAGGGTAGGGTTTCATCGGACACATTACAAGGGACAGATTCTTTCGTTTTCCGTCTGTTCTGTTACTTTTCTTGTTTCACTGTTCCATAGATGAATCAGTTTTTCAAGTTGCCTTAATGCTATGCAACCTGTTATTGGCATTGGCGCATTGCAATGGATTATCTTTTAGCCAAACAAAGATGAGAATTTTAATTTTTTTTTGGAACAGAAATAACAGAAAGAAGAGAAAAAAGAAAATTGGAATTTATTCTTGATTTTAATCTATTTTATATTTATTTTGGCTAATTTGTATAAAAATTTGGATGTAAATTCAGTTGTTAATTTGATCCAGCTTTAGAATTTCTTGGATTAGTTCATGTAAATTTTTGGTTTCACCATGGTTAGATATAAGGTTGAGGTTCTTTTTATGTGTTTAGGCTTATAAAAAAAAGCTAATAAAAAGGCTGAAAGGGCTCTAAGAAGGATAGTGAATTTCCTTGGAAATAAATTACTAAAAGCTGTAAAAAATATCTGCTCTTGATTTATTAAGAATTTTATTATTTAACTATCCAATATTCAAAATCAATTGTATTCTGTTCTGCTATCTTTTTTCTAAATCTTACCATTCATCAGATTTAGACAAAATTATGGGAGACGGTTTGACAGTATTGGATCAGAAGACACAAGATTCTTCCAAAAGAGCCATGGATAAGATAACTAATGTATATATCTGGGACATGGACGAGACCCTCATACTGCTTAAGTCTTTGTTGAATGGGACATATGCAGAGGCTTTCAGTGGTTTAAAGGACGGACAGAAAGGTGTAGAACTTGGGAAGATGTGGGAGAATCACATTCTTAAAATCTGTGATGAGTCTTTCTTTTATGAGCAAGTAAGAATGCATTTTTGTTTTTATTCTCCCTTAAGATTTTCGCATTGCCCTTTTTCATTTCTTCAAAGTGAATCTGTTAACTGTGATCAATTACTGCAGATTGAGAACTACAACAAGCCTTTTCTTGATGCCTTGAACCAATATGATGATGGGAGGGAGCTTTCTGATTATGATTTCAACCAAGATGAGTTTAGTCCGCCATATGATGATCTCAACATAAAAAAACTAGCTTACAGGCACAGAGCCATTGGCAATAAATACAAAAAGGTATCAGTAATTGATCTGTGTCAGGAATGAGATCTTTCTATTCACTTATGTGCCTAACAAGCCATTTCATGATCATATTTCCAGGGTTATAATATCTAAAATGAGATCCTTTGGTTTGAAACTCATATTTTTCTTCCATTGAAAGACTTGTAGGACTTCTCAGTTTTCTGATAATTTATTGCACCATGATACTTGGATTAATAAATGTTACTACTCACTAGCTATTAGGTGTAGGAAATAAAAGTGAGATCATTATTTGATAATATGCATGGTTATACGACTATACAAGTTCTGAATGTTACCTTATGAGATGTTTGATTAGAACCTCCAAATTTTGAGCTTCCATTAACCATGGAAAAGGAGATTAGTCCACCTGGACATTTTCATACACATTCATATAAAGCAATACCTTCCACTTGTCTACTTATTGCTTCTGCATCCTGAACATTATAATTTTTTTTTGCTGCCTTGAATATTTAGGCCCATTAGATTTGTGAGTTAGCAGTAGCCAGGATCAAACTCCTTGTGATGGTTATACTTCAGTTTGATTTTCATCTCTCCAAGTTGGAGTTTGTTTCAGGAAGTTCACAGAATCATATTAAAATGTTGAAGTTAGGTGCATGATGTTTGTAATTTTTACTTTCTTTAAAACTTCAGTTTCTTGAAAGTAACTGTCAAACGGACCGGTTGAATCTGGTCCGATCAGCAAAGGTTTGGACAACGTCCGGCCCAATTCGATTGGAATTGGATATAAGGGTCATAGTGGATCTTTTGAAAAAGGATTGGAGTCCGATCCAATCTGGAGTGGTTAATTATTTGGTTCAAACAGACCTGTCTGAAATCCAAAAATCCATATCTTTTTGATCGGACTAGACGACCAGTCTGGTCCGGTTGGATTGACACCCCTACCTGAAAGTGTGAGTAATAAGTGGTAACTTCCTCAATAAAGTTTACCCTGCCTTGTTTGATTCCTTTGTAAGTCTTGTTTGATTAGTATTATCTCTTGTTTCTCTTCACAAAGGTACTTACTTTCTCAAAACTGTTTTAGTTGTTATAATATCAGTGTATGATGCAGTGAAATATTCAACTCTCATTGTTTCAGGGTTTGCAGAATATTTTTGATCGAGAGATGTTGAGTTTTTGGGATGAATTGTATAATATGACTGATGTATATACAGATAGATGGTTATCCTCAGGTATTTATTTTTTCTTTCTAAATCATGATGCCAAGTTGACCAATTCGGTCATGTTCTTTAGTTGTTCTAGCAGATTGATAACCAGTTGTCACTTATGAATTTGAAGGAATCAGCATTCTAAACTTCTTTTAAGATGAGGTTGTGGGATAAGGACATAAAAATGACAAAAAGAATGAATACAACTTTGTATCGAAGGATAGTGAATAGGTGCATAGAATTTGTTACTAATTCAAATGAGCATCAATATCCAGGATCTAAGCTGATGTTGGTGGTTTAATTTTTGGATCAGCCATGTGAAAAGGTAGCTGGATTTCTCGATTCTTAATAATAATACAAAACATTACCCATGAGGGGTTAGCCGAACGGTTATAATAATAATAATGGTAATATGGATTAGGGTTTTAACTTTTAAGACAGATTGGCATTATGATTTTAGTTATGCTTTAGATATATTTCATCATAGATGATAATTTTAGACATAATCAGTTGAATTACGATTAAATTCTGCTTAATTTTGCTTTGTCTTCAAAACCTTTTGTATCTTCATTTGGAATTTCAACATGGATTGGATTTTTAAGACGGACTAGCATTATGATTTTAGTTATGCTTTAGATATATTTCATCATAGATGATAATTTTAGAAAGAATCAGTAGAATTCCGATTGAATCCTGCTTTAATCTTCAAAACCTTTTGTATCTTAATTCTAGTGTATTGCTACATGACCTTGCTGCTTTTGCCTTTGTTCCCCTTGGTGTGATATTGCCTCTTTCCTACTGATTTTTTTAATATTCACCCATAAAAACTCGTTATTAATCATATCAATACATAATGTATCTCTTAAATCACTTGCTCATAGTATACATCTTTCTTTCCAATATGTAGCACGAGCCTTCTTGGAGAAATGTTCAAGTGGGAAGGTAGGCTCAACTTCTTCTCTTGCTTCTGTTAATGGGATTATTGACTCTACTGATGCTAAGTTCCAGCACATAAATGTTTTGGTGACTTCTGGAGCATTGATACCTAGCCTCGTGAAATGCTTACTTTTTAGACTTGACGATTGGATAGCGCATGAAAATGGTCAGTCATACATCTTATATCTATTGTTACTAGAAATTTGTTACTTTTAATTTAATCTTTCCTGTGACTTGATAATTAGAATCATTAGATGTATGAGTAGCCTTATTTACTCAGCATTGTGTCTACCTATGCCTGCATGGTATTCATTAATACTACAAATTGGTGCCAAATAATGGTGTATTTTGAAGGCTGAATCAAACAAGCTGTGTCTATTAATTAAAACTATAGATGCAAATGCTGTATTGACTCTGAATGAACTTATTCTCAATGTTATTTTGTTGCTCTTATCTCTTGTACATCACAAAGCAAAAAAAATAAAATAGATATACACTATGTTACACGTAGTAAACTACTGGAAGAAAACTTCTGTTTCTTGTAGGCTTCCTTAGAAGGGTTGGTGTAACTCAGGTTAGAGGTTAGACAAACCATTGGCTACACAAATTTTGGTATCCAGAGAGTAGAATAGATATCTCAAACCTGTTGATTTTGAGAATACCTAGGAGTGAAACAATAAACTAGATGCTATTGATGAATACCAGAAAATACCAAAAAAAGAACTCAACATGAGTCTCATTGTCATGAACATCAAAACAACATCCTAACGGGCTACAATGCCTCTAATTTATAAGAAGAATAAACCTATTCAGTAAGGAAGAGAATTTTGTCAAATTTAACCACCCAAGTTTTCATTTTTTTTTAGCCACCCTCTTAGAATTGATTGTTTATAACCAACTTGAAAGGTCATTGGAGCATATAATGTAAATCTTTGCGTCTAGAAAGGTCATAGAATTTTATAATATCATCATCTGTTGAAATGTTTGGCTCAACTTACTTTTCTGCATGTCAGAATGCCGCTTCGATTGAAAAAGAACAGAGGTCTTTGAATCAACCACCATTTGCAAGAGAAAACCATAAAGTAGAGGAGTTGCCACGTAAATGAAAAAAAATAAAACCATAACTTATTTTCATTTTTAATGAATTTTTTTTTTGTTCTAAAACAATATTAAATTACTTAAACACCCCTATTTTGCGAGAGTTATCATTAGTCAACTTGTTTTCACCTAAGTCTAAAACCAGAGGGTTGTTTTTGGAGATGGTTCAAACCTCAGGTTTTTTTTTTTGTTTCTTGTTTTTTTGTTTCTTGCTTTCTGTTGTTGCATAAATTCATATTATTTTGTGATTGATGAACATGCATTGCCAATTTTCTCGATGCTAGTCTTGATTCAAGAATCTATCACTATAAACTACCATGATGGATCCAAAGTTTTAAAAAGCATGAGGCTGTTTGAGGCATTTTTTCCAGTGAAGCAAGGTTGATGCCTCAATTTAGAAATATTAAATAATACAAAAACAATTAAAAACTAAAAATATTGAATATTGAATACCTCGCACTGCCTCAAGGCGGGTCGGCCTTGAGGCTGCCGCCTCATCTTCCCAAGGCAGTGTTATTTAAAATTTTAAAGAAAGCCTCAAGACAGCTGCCTCGGCCGAGTTTTGAAACATTGGATGGATCCCATTCCTGTGATACATGTACAGTAGTTTTCCGTGATACATTATCCTCAATAATTTTTATAGGGGCATTTGTGCACTTTTGCCCTCCAACTTAGCTAAAAACAACTAATTTTTCAAAAGTGACTAAAAAATGTTTGTGGAAAACCTAAGGGGTATTATGAATTTTTCCAATAAGGAAATCAGTTTCTATTAAATCAAATCATATCCTAAATTAATCAAACTACCTATTCTAAATGTAAAATAAAACAGAAAGATAATCATTGAGTCATCGAAATTAATTACATGAATATTTCTGGAAATCACAGTTTTCAATCTTATATCTCGCATCAGAGATACTAGCTCCCATTTCCTCTTAGCTTTTATTTACTCAAGACACCCTTTTAAACCATATTTATACGATACTGCTGATGAAACCTAATGCAATGAAGGACTTGTATCTAAATTGCTAACATACTCCTAAAGAAATTTAGCCCGATAGCCAATAGGTTATGCAACCTCAACCAGACCAAACTCAATATGCTTCTTGAATCGTGATTGCTTGTTGTTTACGTCTGGTAGTTGTTTTGTTCTTATGTTAATCATATATTCATACCAAGAGTTCAATCTGTAGATTCACCGTATAATGATTCTAATAAATCTTCTCTTTACGTTCTCAAAATGCTTGAAACCAACATCCTTAATATCAATAATCTTGAAAACAATGGTGTTTTGCTTTTTTGTAGAAAACATATACAAACTTCTCAATAAATATTGTTGATTTTAGACTATTCAAGGAAACTGTATACAATTATGAAAAGAAAACTATACTGATAAGAATTCTCTATTGCATGGCATGGCTTACGTGGGGGACTTGAGTTATGCATGGAGAAGTGGCACTGGTTGAATATTTCGTTGATTGAAGAAGTCAGCATGCGTTTGTTTTGTTTGTTGCAATTTGAATTAGTCAAGTAATAAATTAGAAGGTCGTTGAAAGAAGTTGCTGAAAGCTCTCCTGGTATTTGGGTTCCACTAGTGGAGTCCCTATTGTTTAGGATTATCGTTGTAATGTTGTGGTTCACGAATTGATATTGAATAAATTATGAGATAAATTACAAAATAATTCCCAACCTCTGTTCTCTTCTTCTCTGTTTTCCTTTCCCCAAATTCTATTCTTATCATTGGTATCAAAGCCAGGTTCGACTCTATGGAAACACGTGGGAAATCCCATGCCGAGTTCCGCGCCGAAGTCCAGGAAATTCTAGCCACCAATGAGACTCGTTGGGTCGCCAACGATACCAGGTTAGAACATATTCTCACAGAATTGCAGGCCTTGCGGCTGCAGTAAAATCCCTCACCTACAGATACCAGACCCGCTTCCGAAAGGGATGTCAACCCATTTTCAGCAGCAGAGACGTCTCACAGTGGTCCAGCCGCTCAGACCTCTACTAATTATGACCGGAACCACAATCACTTAAAACTGAATTTTCCAACATTCGTAGAGGGCGATCCGACGGGGTGGATATTTAAGGCGGAACAGTACTTCGATTTCAAGCGAATCGACCTTCAGGATCAGGTTCAGTTGGCGTCTTTTCACTTAGAAAAAGTGGCGCTTCAGTGGTACCGTTGGTTTACCAAGTACCGTGGTCCGTTGAGTTGGGCGGAATTCACCAAGGCCCTCCTCAAACGCTTTGGTCCGACCGACTATGATGATCCATCGGAAGCGTTGTCTCGACTCAAACAAACCACAACCGTGGACGCATATCAGGAGGCATTCGAGAAGCTGTCACACAAGATTGAGGACTTACCTGAGACTTTCTTGGTGGGTTGTTTTATCGCAGGGTTGAAGGACGAAATTTGTTTGGATGTACGCGTCAAGCAGTCGAAAACACTATCCGACACAATTAGTGTAGCTCACCTCATTGAAGAACGAAACCAGATCCAAAAGAAACCAGGTAATCAATTTCGACCCACTGCTTCCTCATACCATCCACGACCACAGCAAGGTTCCACAGTGGGATTTCTTGGACCTTCCCCTTCTCAGCGGACAGCCCAGCCGCTTGGAAATTTCAGTGGACCTGTTCGACGTATCACTGGACCTGAAGCTAGGGAGAGGCGAGAAAAGGGTTTGTGTTTTTATTGTGATGATAAGTACGTGCCGGGACACCGTTGTTCAAAACCACCGCTGTTTATGATGGTAGATGTGCAGCCGGATGAGGAAGAAAATGATGTGGACATGGACCTAGAGCCACCCGAAGAAGCAATACCAGCAATATCAGCAATATCATTCCATGCCTTGGCTGGAACCACACATCCGCAGACTTTTCGCGTTATCGGAAAGGTGAGAAACCAGGACGTGATAGTGCTCATTGATGGAGGAAGCTCCCATAATTGTATTGATCAGTCCGTGGTTACCAAGTTAGGACTACATGTGGTCAGAGGCAAGACATTTCAGGTGACAGTCGGGAATAAAGAAATTATTGAGTGCACCGGACGCTGCTTGGGACTCTCATTATCAATTCAAGGACTGACAGTACGAGCCGATTTTTACGTTCTTCCGGTGGCAGCCTGTCAAGCAGTTTTAGGAGTGCAATGGTTGGAGACCTTAAGTCCAATTGAAACCGATTACAAAAAGCTCAGTATGTCCTTCACACAATCCGGTCGAACTCACGTATTGAAAGGGATTAACAGTTCCGAGCTCGCTCCCATGAGTGAAAAAGAGTTGATGCACTTATCAGGTATGGGATTTTTTGTTCATATGATTTCAGATGTACCGATCCAAGACACCCAATTGCCACCAGATATCAGTCAAATTCTAACAGAGTTTACACATATATTTGAAGAACCCACCAAATTGCCACCCAACCGTAGCCACGATCATCGGATTCCGTTGCTCCCAAACCAACCTCCTGTTAACGCAAGACCTTACAGGTACCCACATTACCAAAAAAATGAGATCGAGAAACTGGTCAAAGAATTCCTTCAAACCGGGATCATCCGCCCTAGCCGGAGTCCTTTTTCGTCACTAGTATTGCTTATTAAAAAATCAGATGGGTATTGGCTCTTCTGTATCGACTACCGGGCACTCAACGATATTACAGTAAAGGACAAGTTTCCCATACCAGTCATTGACGAGCTACTTGATGAGTTACATGGTGCAAATTTTTTTTCGAAGCTTGACTTGCGTTCCGGGTACCACCAGATCAGGGTCCAGCATGAAGATATTCCAAAAACCGCTTTTCGGACTCATGACGGACACTATGAGTTCCTTGTGATGCCCTTCGGATTGACTAACGCCCCAACCTCCTTTCAGAGTCTCATGAACGACATTTTTCGCCCATATTTACGCAGGTTTATTCTAGTTTTTTTTTATGATATCTTGGTGTATAGCAGGTCTTGGTAGGATCATCTGCAGCACCTAAAACAAGTGCTTCGAATTCTGTCAGAACATCAGCTGTATGTCAAGCTCTCCAAGTGCCAGTTTGGGGTGTTAACGGTGGGCTACTTGGGCCACCTCATTTCCTTTGAAGGTGTGGCAGTGGATCCGGCGAAGATACAGTCCGTTCAAAATTGGCCTGTGCCGACATCCCCTAAAGGTGTTCGCGGTTTCCTTGGGTTGGCTGGGTACTACCGCAAGTTTGTGAAGGGATTTGGTGTGATAGCTGCACCTCTAACAAAGCTTCTCACTAAAGATGGGTTCTGCTGGACCGAAGAGTCTCTCTTGGCTTTTAACAGATTGAAGGAAGCTCTTACTTCCCCTCCGGTATTGCGACTACCCGATTTTTCCCAGCAGTTCGAAGTGGAATGCGATGCATGTGGAGATGGTTTAGGCGCCATTTTGTCTCAACACAACCAGCCGATAGCTTATTATAGTGAAGCCTTGAAAGGGAAGGCTAAATTGCTCTCCACTTACGACAAAGAGATGTTGGTTGTGGTGAAGGCCGTTCGGAAATGGCGACCCTACCTTTTGGGCAAGCCATTTGTGATCAAAACGGACCATCGGAGTCTAAAGTATCTTCTTGAACAAAGATTGACGACGCCGTCGCAAGCAAGATGGTTGCCAAAAATTATGGGATTCGATTACACCATTCAATACCGAAAGGGTAAAGAAAATCAAGGAGCAGACGCTCTCTCTCGTATTGCGGCATTTCAATTTCAGGCCATCTCATTGCCAATGGCGGATTGGTGGACCACATTACAACAGGAGGTACTCCAACAACCTTATTATAATACCTTGTCTACTAATCAGACCATGAATTGTGTTCGAAGGGATGGCATATGGATGCAAAATGGGAAGGTGCACTTGAGTCCCACCTCGTTGTTGTTGCCCGCTGTTTTGGCCGACGGCCACTCTTCTCCTGCAGGAGGACATTTCGGGTACCTAAAGACACTCAGCCGTACTTCAGCAAGTTTTGTTTGGCCTGGCATCCGTGCCTCTGTTAAAAATTTTATTCGAGAATGTGAAGTGTGTCAACGTTGTAAACATGAGACCTTTCGGCCTGCGGGATTGCTTCAACCCCTTTCCGTTCCGCAGCACATTTGGACAGAAATATCCATGGATTTTATCGAAGGATTACCGTCGTCACAGGGCTGCGATGTGATTATGGTTGTTGTGGATTGTCTCTCCAAGTACGCACATTTTGTGCCATTAAAACACCCATATAAGGCTGCATCAGTGGCTAAATGCTTCATCAATCATGTTGTGAAGTTGCATGGAATGCCTTGTTCGATTGTCAGCGATCGTGACAGAATATTCATTAGCGCCTTTTGGAAGTCACTGTTCAAATTACACGGGACATCTCTGTGTTTCAGTTCCAGCTATCACCCTCAATCCGACGGCCAAACTGAAGTGGTCAATCGAACACTTGAGCAGTATTTACGCTGCTTCTCTTATGAGCAGCCCAAAAGATGGATGGAGTGGCTTGCTTGGGCAGAGTATGGGTACAATACAGCAGTTCATTCATCTACAAAGGTGTCTCCGTTCGAAGCCGTTTACGGAATTCCACCTCCATCAATGATTTCTTATATTCCGGGCACAACAAAAGTTCAGGCGGTGGATGTCTTGATGCGCACAAGGGAAGTGGTGCTTCGAGACTTACGGCGGAATTTGATAGAGGCACAGGGGGTCGTATGAAATCTCAGGCTGACCTGCACCGTCGCGAAGTCACTTTCGAAGTTGGCGATTATGTTTTCCTTCGGCTGCAGCCTTACCGCCAAAAATCAGTAGCATTCTGGAGTTCATTAAAATTGTCACCAAGGTATTTCGGGCCTTTCAAAGTTCTTGCACGTATCGGGGCGGTAGCTTACAAATTGGACCTTCCTTTGGAGGCTCGGATACATGATGTCTTTCACGTCAGTCTACTCAAAAAGAAGTGGGGGCCTGTTGTAGATACCACGGTGGTGTCTCTTCCTCCTGGTTCAGCCGATGAAGTCTTGCTTCCTGAGCCGGAACTCATTCTGGACCGCCGTGTTATTCACAAAGGGAAATACCGCCCGAAAACGGAGATTCTTGTGAAATGGAAGGGAGCTTCTCCGGAAGATGCTTCATGGGAGAACTTGTGGCATTTTTCCAGAACTTATCCAAAATTCGGCCTTGCGGACAAGGGCCTTCTTAGGGGGATGGATTGATAAGAATTCTCTATTGCATGGCATGGCTTACGTGGGGGACTTGAGTTATGCATGGAGAAGTGGCACTGGTTGAATATTTCGTTGATTGAAGAAGTCAGCATGCGTTTGTTTTGTTTGTTGCAATTTGAATTAGTCAAGTAATAAATTAGAAGGTGGTTGAAAGGAGTTGCTGAAAGCTCTCCTGGTATTTGGGTTCCACTAGTGGAGTCCCTATTGTTTAGGATTATCGTTGTAATGTTGTGGCCTATTTAGGTTCACGAATTGATATTGAATAAATTATGAGATAAATTACAAAATAATTCCTAACCTCTGTTCTCTTCTTCTCTGTTTTCCTTTTCCCCAAATTCTATTCTTATCATATACAAGAAAAGAAAGAAAAATAAGCATAAAATTAGGACACTAAACTTTCTGACTCAAAATCAATTACAAACAAGTTATAGGATTGGCTTCTCTCTCTTTCCTTTCTCTGCATTGAAGGAAAAAATAAACTTTGAGTGAAATGAAAAGGAAATTATCATTGATCTCTTTTTTCTGAGTTTCGCTGTCAAGGGATGATGTGAGCGATGGCACTATTCAATTTCCTACAAGTAAATGTTCCCTTCAAATCCTACCCTGCATTTTAATATGAATAAATCTAGCTTCAACTGTTATCCAACATTTACATGAGTTTCATTTCTTTTCACTTTACTTTTCCCAAAACAGTAAAAAAACAAAAATGAATTCTCAACAATTAAATGAAGCATTGTTAATTTGATCAGGATAACTACAAACCCCAAGAATATTTAGAGCTAGGAATTATAATTTACACATAGTTTAACCTTATGACAGAGATATGCTATAAACATCTAAAATGAAGTTGGACTGAAACATAAAAGAATAATTGCACATCGTATCGAGTCTATCCTGGTACTTTATTTGAAGTCAATTGAACAATGTTCATTGACAACTAGACCTAGTCATCTTCTCTCTCTTCTCCATGGAAGAAATTTCTCTTGAGGTCTTAAAAACTTCGTACAATGAATGATCAGCCATTCCATTTGTGCTTCCAGCAAGTAGGCGATGTGATTTCTATCTTTCAATCGTGCTTGGATGCATTTGAAAGCCTCAAGATGACTTGAGGAAAAAAGTCTTTCTAGGTTAGTATTGTGTTTCCGTGATAAATGGTCCATTTATTGATGGATGAACGACACCAGCTCTGACTTAGAAGTTAGAACAGATGGATGACCTCATTCGTGATTCATGCCTAAAATTTCCCTGCCCTCCAGCCTTGGTTATTGGTCTATGAATGACTAACTTATTTGCTTATCATTTGCTTTTACATCTTCTTTATCTGGTTTTGCTTTGGGAGTTACATATTAAGCCTGTTAGACTTGTGCAAGAAGAGGAAAGGAAGATGGCCTAAGAATAAAGGCAATGTATATCTCTAGAATGAGGAAACATAGAGCATCCCAACAAGACTTGCGATTCTTACATTTTGATAGGTTTTGCCCTTATTCTATTTCTGAATTTGTTTCATTATTTTTGCTGGGTCACCATCTTCTGCTTTCAAGTAATGTAGCCCATTGTCCATCAAATATTTGGACCAAACATGAATTAAGATGTACAAGAAAATTATGAAGACATAATTCTAAACGAGTAAACTGAAATATTGATGGTTCTTGTTTCAATTATTAATTAAATATACAAGTCTTTCATCTTTAATAACATGTAATATTCATCGTTATGAAAATATCTATTAATCTATGCTTGGGTTCATGATGTTAATTATAATTTTCTTTGATTGTATGTTTTTCATTATATTTTGGATATATAAAATGCTTAAGAATTATATGTGAAGCCAAAAATAAACTGCATAAAATTTGTTAAATGGGTTTTGTTGTTGAATTCATAAGATGATAGTAAATTGATATATAATTGTCACTCTAATTTGGAGAATCAATAACTAGTGAAGAAATTATGACTTTTAACAATGGTTGATTTGGATTGGATACCTTAGTATTTGTTAATTGATAGAGTTGAATTTTATTTGCATAATATTGTTTCGTTGTCACATTATATCCACTAATCTCAAACAATTAATAGATATTAAGTTGATTTGATTGGGTGTCCTAAATTCTCAAACAATCCTTGTTGGTCCAACCTCATATCCACTAATCTATATACTCTTAATAGATTTGTGCGCTTGTGGGTTATCTGAAATTTGACAGTATACAAAAGTGGTTTGCCTTGAATGTGTAATAGCTCCTTGTTTGACAACATCCTGTCTTTTATGAGTTATGTGAAATTTGACAGTATATATGAGTGGTCTGCCTTGCATGTGCATTAGCTCCTTGTTTGAGAACTTCCAGTCTTTCATACTGTGACATGATTCACATGCTCGTGGAGAATTCTTCAAATGGGTCTTTGCAGAGACTTGGCTTCATAGAATATCTGTCCACCAGTCGTAATTGAAGACTAGCATGATGAAACTCTTATTTTTATAACTCCGATCTATTTAATCTGCTTTATTGAAAACAATTCTAATTAAATCACAATCATCAAATTTAAGAGATAATTAATCTTATTTTAAGGTTGGAAAATATAAAATCAAATGCCTTCATTATGAATCTTAGTGATTAAAAATCTAAAATCCTAGGGTTGGAAAAGGCAACAAAATTTATATATTGGTGTAGAAGATGAGTACGGAATTGTCTATTTTAGAAGAGGTTGATAAGCCTCCATTGGGTGCATGTTAATATATTTTTTTGGAAAAGGAAAACATTGTTGGAATAGGAGGTACTAGGTACTAACCAGTAAATTTTTTCTCAGTTTACAGCTCTTGGGAAGTGGGGAAACCCCAATGTTTTCAATGGATTAAGGAACGTTTTGCCAATCCAAATGTCCGGTTCTGTGTGATTGGAGATGGATGGGAAGAGTGTGAAGCTGCGCAAACCATGCAATGGCCTTTTGTTAAGATTGATCTTCGACCAGGCAGTTCTCACAGGTTCCCTGGCCTCTCTCTTAGAACAGTAGGCTACTATTTTTCTGTTGTCTATGGAAAGGATGATGCTGAACATGAAGAAGAGTAAATAATCACACCATATGTAGTCAACTAGCTATACTTTCCTAAATCTGAAGTCAGCAATGGAAAATTGTGCCCCTTCATAAAGTCCAAATTTAAATGTATGAGAGGCCTGACCTCGTTATGGGCAATCCACTAGAGTACCAGAAAGATGACAAGGGGATTCCATTTCCTGTAACATGTCTTTAAATAATTATCAAACAGTCTGGTCATAAGAATTTTAGTGGAAGAGCTCACTTTGAGTAATGTATACATAGCCATAACACAATAAATTGTGAATTTTAAATATCTATTCTTTAATTATTCTTTTTTATATTTTACTTGCTACAAATGCTCTTTGTAATCTATGCGATCAAGAAAATTGTGTGCGTGTGTAAGGATTTCATTTTTTTTTTCCAAAAATAGGAGTATAGAGACATGTGTTGGTGAGAATTAAAGAGATGGCCAATCTATAAAAGAAATTGGTAGGCAAGGACCACTGAATTCGTAAACATATGTCAGATGCATGGTTAGAAAGTTTATTGCTTGTAGGCTCCTTTATAATAGTCCAGGCTTTTCAAGAAATGTCAATATCTCCAAGGACCCTGATTTCAAGTCTGAAATTGTGACCGAAGATGCTTTGGATTTTGGTTTTGATTTTGCTTATTTCTTTGTTAAAGTATTCAATTCAATGTCATCCATACAAATATAGCCCCTTACTCTATTTAATATTTATCCGTTGCTATAAATTTAGAGTGGTGCTCTATGGGGCGACTGAGATTGAAATGTCAGCATCTGATGGAATTGGAGCTATTAAATTTGGACAAATAGATTGTTGTTTGGATTCTTATCTGTTACCAAAAGAACTTTTATGGTTTTTTTTTGTGTAGGTTGGTATTTACTTACAGGGTTCTGTTTATTTTAAGAAAGCACTGAACAAGTTATCTAATGGCCTATAATTGTTAAAGTAGTGTGTGAGTTGAAATGGTTCATTACTGGCATTGGGTCTATGTTTTTTCGGCCTCATAATGCTGACCCTTATCTAGTTTATGTTGATGTTTGTTGTGTTTGTGATGGCTCCTGCTCAAAATGATATGGATTATGCCTTATCTTAAATCTTGAGTAAATGATGCCAAGATCCTCACTTTGTCTTTATTTGCTTATATAGCAAGTGGTTTGCATTTCATTTATCTCTTTTAAATGTAATATAATATGATCTTACATGAACTGCTTATGTATCTTGCATTTGCTACAAGCTTTTTTTAATTTATTAGGAGACTTCTCCTAAAATCTTTTGGAATTGTGAAATTATTAGGTCGGTATTATTATTTTTAAGATCAGGTATGGGTTTGTTTTGCATATAATTATGCATAAATATGTACAGCTTCCACGCATTAGAACGTTAAATGCTTCTGACCGTTGATATTTAAAAGGTCCGAGGAGATATTAAACTAGATAAGAAGTGAATAAATATTACAATAAATTATTTGTTTTAGATAAATCTTAAAGCAGGTTTTCAAAATTAGATGTTGAGCATGATAAACGTTTCCTGAATTCTCCAATCAGCCATAATTCTCAGTTTGGCTGCTGAGTGGGATGTGGCAAGGACTGACATTGCCAGAAAAAGCAAAAGAGAAAGAAAAAAAGAGAGGTAAATATGCCATCTCGAGTAATTTCACTCTATCCAAATTACAACAACTGCTTTGAAGATGTAGAACTGCAACCAGTGTAGAGTTTTACTTTAATTAATTACATCAACCTCTCTTGATTTGCACCTGCATTTGCTTATGACTATATTCTATTTATTTAGAAAAATAGCTAGTTTTAAATTGGTTTGGATAGTAAAAAAAAAAAAAAACTTTATTGTATTTTTAGTATTTAAATTATCGAGCTATTATAGTTAATTTGAGGTAGGTTGTGGAAAGGAGATATAACTAGAATCCATAATTTAATGAGGTAGGTGTGAGGGGTATAACATAAACCTAATTTCGTCTACCCAAATTTTCTTTTTTTGAAATACATGACAATGAAGACTTGAAAACTCTATAAATGAGCATTTTTAAGTAGGAGAAGTATGAAGTAGGGTCAACTCTGTCCAGAAAACAATGCAAAATGTAAGTGCCTCGATCTAACAGAAAATTTTGAGGAAAATGTTTAGGGAAATGTAAGTGCCTCGATCGAAAATGTTTAGGGAAAAATGGGGATTGGGGGTGGGGTATCCCCATTTCCCCCAACCTTATATATATTCAATATTTTTATTCTTTCTATTTTATTAAGTATATATACTTCTTTATAACTTTAAAACCCAATCCTAAATATATATATATATATATATATATATATATATATTATTATGAAAGAACAAAATTAGTTTTCATTTGAATTTGTATTGAATTTTATTTTGTATTTGAATTTGTAATGGATAGTGTGTTTTTTTTAGTATATAATTTTTATTTAAAATAGAGATACGGGGAAAGACGGGGAAAACAAAAAAAATGAAAAAAAATAAGGATGGGGATGGGGGACCTCCCCCTAAAACTACCCTAATCCCATTTTCCGAAAATGGGGAAATGGGAAATGGAAAGGAGAAGATGGGGGGAGGGTTTGGAAAATCGGGATGGGGGAGTTATATCTATCCTCATTTTTCCAATGGCCATCCCTACACAAGTATTCGTTGCAATTAATTGAAACAAAGCTTTTTTAACTTTTTGTCGTGGGAGCAAAGTCCAAGCATAAGCATGAAGCAATGTCGGAGTGAAGGGCCCATGAAACAGTGGTGGTAGTCTGGTGGGCACTTTTCAGATGCCATATACAAAATTACATTTCTGCATGTTAGATCTACACCGATAAAATTGTAGTTTCGGTCATAACTCCTTTCCGGTCACTAAAATGTAATAATAATAACAATGTCATGTTTTCGTACAATGTTTCTTACTTTTAATAAATAATTGAGTGCAGCTGAAGATGGTCATATTCGGTTCTGTATTATTCTATTTAAAAAGAGATAAGGTGTCATACAAATCGAATTGCTAAAGGGTTTGTCCGGACGTGTCCTTGTTGTGGTGGTGAACCAGTGATGTGATTGTCTTGAATAGATAACATGAATTAAACACAAACTAATGAGGATTTGGATCAGTTGAGAAATAGTTTCCTTTGATTTGTTGTTTTGTTTAAGCTAATTATGAATTAACAACAAGAGCAGTTTGTTTTCTTTGTTCGGGTTGAGATTAAATAATTGATGAAGAAAGGCAGAGGAATGGATGCGTCCTGTTGGGTTCAAGTTATAATACTAGTGCAGAGAAAACTGGTCCCTTTCTCTTTGTTTGCAAATTGCAATGCAATGCTTATCTATGGACCTCTTTTTCTCTCAGCTAGTCACCTTGCTGCCCATACTACACTTTATTTTTATTTATTCTCTTTTTTTTTTCAGCCTCATGAATACAATTTTCATTAAAAAAAAAATTTGACATGAGAAACAAAAAGAATAAGCACTACATATTTTTTAAAATTTTACCGTTTTCCTAGTAAAAAAACATGGAAAACCCTACTTGTTGACAATGGTGTGAGCCAAAACTTAAAGAAGTACCAATTTTATTTTATTTTTTGAAAAAAAAAAGTACTAATTAAAATATCATCTTATGGAAATATTATCATCTTCTCAGGATAAATTGATTTTAACAAAATGTGGGCTTATGTATTTTTAGTCAGCTCTAAAAAAATGTTTGGAATTTCAATAATGCTAGGTATTTTAATTTATAATGTGCACTTGGCAAACAGATTCACATTAATGATGGTTTATATTACTTCGTCACATTTATATAAAATAAATTCACACATTATTTATAGATACCGTTATTGTTCGAATAATTGAAAAACAACAACCCTAGGGGCGTAGTTAGATGGACGAGCTTGGAGTTTGAGCAAATGACTCTCAAGTTAACGGCTCGAATCCAACAAATTGTAAAAGATTTTAAAAAAATATCTGATCTAGATAGGTGGATATATAGATACTGTAAAAAAAAATTGAAAAACAATAATCCCATTGCAAAGTCTCCAGGGACATAGTTCAGCTGGTAAATGGAGGAGGCTTTGACAAACAAATCCTATAAATGACAAAATACTTTAAATATATACATAGTTTAGATAGATGGATATATAGATACCGTCAAAAAAGAAAAACAACCCCATCATAAAACTTATGGGATTATGTTATATACTATTTTTTTAAAACTTCCTCTCGACAAGGTGGGGTTGTCATTATAGATCAAAATTTACTATCATTTTGGATGATTAGGGCTTATTAATTAGGTTTTAAAATGAAAATGTATTATTACGTGAGCGAATAAAACAGCCTATTAAAGAATCAAGTGAAAAGGAAATGTTGAATTAATTAGTCTTTTTTTTTTAGCACACCGCAATGAGTACCACTATAGTTTTGGTTTGGTATGGTAATTACTAGAACGTACATAATAAGATTACATAACATGTGCTTCAAATTGGAAATATGATGTTATTATTTGTGGAGGTCCAGAATAACGTAATTATTAAATAACATAATCTATCTCATGTTGAGTCACAAAGGTACAAGTTAGCCAAGTGGGCTCCTAACGTTTTATGGTACATCTCAATTATGAGGAGTGCTAAATTCACTCTCTCAACTCACTGTCTCAATTAGGGGTGGGCTTTTAATGGATCGGTTCACTTTTGGAGTGAACCGATAAAAAACCGATAATGTTCGGTTTTTAAAAAAGTGAACCGATCCAATCAACTTAATAATTATGAACCGATCAAAAACCGATTAAATTTGACCGGTTCGGTTCGGTTCGATTTTTTCGGTTTTGGGCCAATTGGATAATATTTTTGGGTTTTAATTATTACACATATTTTCATATTTTAATCTTTTTGGGCCTTGAACCAAATTAAATTATGGGTTTGAACAAATTGAAAATACTAGTTTAAAATAATATTCATAAAAAAAAACTAAGAAAAAAATATGATGTCACACACTTTCATAGTTTTATATTTTCATGGACTATTAAACATTAAAACTAAGGTTTATATATATATATATATATATATATATATATATATATTGGATCTCGGTTCGGTTTTCCGGTTTGGGATAACGATCTGGAAAAAAAACCGATCAAATCGGTTTTCAAAAAAATGAACCGAACCGGTCAACATAAGAAAACCGGAAAAAAAAAAAAAACCGATTGGATCGGTTCGGTTCATCGGTTCGGTTAGGTTTATTGGTTTTTTGCCCACCCCTACTCCCAATCCACTCTCTCTTCATGTAATGACATGTGTACACATTTTACTTTTTTGACATTAAATTTGAAGCCATATAAATGCACTGTTTTTTAATGTTATTTACCATTCAAACCAACTAACATCTCCCCAAATTACCCTTTTTCTTCTTAAATAAATAAAATCCAAAATTAAATGTTTTAAAAAAATCAAAATTAATAACTTTAACATTATATAAATATTGTAATATTAAAAAAAATAATATATAAATAAATAAATGTATATATAGTATGCAATTAAACTGCATATTATACTAATTAAATTGTATATTATAATTGCATATTAATTAGTCTTTTACCATTGCAATTTTATTTTATTATATTGAGTATTAATTAAATTGTTTATTTTACATGTAGAATAAAATAGTTATTTTAGAATGGCTTTAAAACATCTCTTTTTAGCCTATTTTTATGGTTTTGAATGTACAGTTAAATTATATATATATATATATATATATTAATTCTAGGTATTTTTTAACATATTAATTTTGGTTTTATATATTATAGAAGAAAATGGCAATTTGAGGATATAAATTTGAATTGTAAGTAACATTAAAAAGAAAACAATGCATTTATATGGTTCTAAATTTGATATAAAAAAAGTAGAAGGTATACACATATCATCATAGGAAGAGATAGTAGATTGAGAGAGTGAGTTGAAAGAGTGAATTTAGCACTCCTCCTCAATTATTACCAAACATTAGTTGTTCTTATAATAATGTCTACTGTGATTTTCCGAGATCGAACACTATATCGAGAAAGATCCCCCCTTATTTATTTTAATAATAATAAAAAGTCAACTCCCAATATTGAGAAAGATCCCCCCATAATTATTACGGTTTTTTAAAGGGATAATTACTCTAGTGGCCATCAAATTGATGACACACTATTAAAATGACCATTAGATTGGAAAGTTATTCTAAAATAGCCATTTTGATGAACTTTGTGACACTAATAGCCATTCCATCCAATTCCATCAAATTCCATCAAATGAGTGACATTTTAGTAAATAAGGGGATAACAATAATTTATTTAAGATGTTTTTAAGAAATCAATTTTTTCAATGAGTGACATTTTGGTAAATAAGGGGATGACATTGATTTATTTTAGATGTTTTCTAGAAATCAATTTTTTCTTTTGTTTTTTGAAATGAATAATTATATTTAGTGTGTGTAAATATAGGTATAGATATAAATATATATATATATATATATATATGTTTGAGATATGCTATACGTATATACACACGCTAAATATAATTATTTGTTTTAAAATACAAAAGAAATTGTTTAGATCAATACATGAGTCTCTTTTTGTTTTTTTGGCTTAATTGCACAAACATCCCCTAAGTTTAGATGAAATTGTACTCATATGCAACCTTTTCATTTATTGCACAAACATCCCCTGTAAAACGTTGACCAAAAGTTGACCAAAATGGAATGACCAATTTACCCTTACATGAAATTATTAATTCTGGTCCCTCTATTTTCTATAATAGCAGGTCAACCACTTAAAACCTTTGATATTTAATTAAAAAAATAAGTTGCCTTCAACAAGTATTGAACCTCCAACATGTGGTCAGAAACCACGTGCCTTTACCACTTGAACTACGTAAACACATTGATGAAATTTTGTTGATTTATATATATATATATATATATATATATATATCTAGTTATATAATGTATACATGTATATGTATATATATATATATATATATATATATATATGTAAATATATGTATATGTATATAGTTATATAATTATATTTTAAAGCTTAATTGACATAATAATTTAATTCTATTTCTTTCCATAATTTTAACAGATTTAAAATAATTATTTTCCTTTTGTAAAGAGCCTATTTTTTCATTTTAATAAATCTATTTTTTTATATATTATTATTAAATTTGAGTTATTTTAAATATATATTATATGTATGAGTTCATTTTAAATTATATATATAGATTTAAATTATTTTAAACAAGTTATTTAACTATATATATACATTTAAAATAAACTCATATATATAAGAAACAGATTTAAATTATTTTAATTAATTTAAGAAACAGATTTAGACAATTGAAAAAATATTTATCAATTTAAAAAAACATATTATTATATAATATTTAGATGAGGGAGATACGATCTCTCCCATCTTTTTTTAAATAAAAAATTGATAAATATTTTATAAATAAATAATAATAATTTTTTCCATTGACCATCAAATTAATATAATAAATTAAGCCCTAAAATAATTTAAATTTATTTATATATTTTAAATAAATTCATATTTACTAATAATATAAAAAAAACAGATTTGTGAAAAAGAAAAAGAAAATAAGAAAACAAAAGGAAAATAATTATTTTAAATCTGTTAAAATTATGGAAAGAAATAGATTTAAAATATTATGTCAATTAAGCTTTAAAATATATTTATATATATATATATACACATATTTACATATATATATATATATACATATACATGTATATTATATATATATATATATAAATCAACACAATTCTATCTATGTGTTTAAGTAGCTCGGGTGGTAAAGGCATATGGTTTCTAACCAAAAATTAGAGGTTCAATACTTGTTGAAGGCAACTTATTTTTTTAATTAAATGTCAAAGGTTTTAAGTGGTTGACCTGCTATTATAGAAAATAGAGGGACCAGAATTGATAATTTCGTGTAAGGGTAATTTGTCATTCCATTTTGGTCAACTTTTGGTCAACTCTTTACAGGGGATGTTTGTGCAATAAACGGAAAGGTTGCATATGAGTGCAATTTCAACTAAACTTAGGGGATGTTTGTGCAATTAAGCCTTGTTTTTTAGATTTTTTAGATTTTGTAGTATCAATCTTCTCAAAAAAGAAATATATATATATATATATATATATATATATATATATTTGAAATATGTTATACATATATACACACACTAAATATAATTATTTGTTTCAAAAAACAAAGTAAGAAATTGATTTCCAAAAAAACATTTTAAATAAATTAATGTCATCCATTTATTTACCAAAATGCCACTCATTGGTTGGAATTGGATGGAATTTGATGGAATTTGATGGAATTTGATGGAATGGTCATTAGTGTCACACTTTTAGCCAAAAATGACCATTTTTGAACAACTTTTCAATATATTGGTCATTTTGATCGCGTGTCATCAATTCGATGGCCACTAGGGTAATTATCCCTTTTTAAACAATAGTGAGACAATATATATACAAAGTATTAAGGTTTGAACCTTGATGAGTCGACGTAGATCGAAAGCCTTCAGCCATCAGGGCAAGGGCCCTTAGACAACTTATAAGATGTTTTGAATGGTACGAAAAAAGAGATTATACGGGCCTAGTTAGAGCTGCCCAAGGTTCGGTTAAACCGTGGGTTCCAAACCAAAACCGAAACCGAAACCGAAACTGTAACCGAAACTGCCGGTTACTGTTAGGGGTGTCAAAAAAACTGCCTAAAATCAGCTGTTTAACCACTAGTTTTAAGCGGTTTAACCGCCGGTTTTAGGAGGTTTATATATAAAAAAAAATGGACCAATAGGAGACTACCACGTGGACGCAATTTTTTTTTTTAAAAAAAAAAAAACCGAAACCGAACCGGAACCGAGGCAAACCATAATAACTGATTTACACTTTTGTCCACCAGTTCTACTTAATTGATAAATGCTCATGTACACTTAATGATGTTAAACGAGGCAAACCATAATATCATATATATATATATATATATATATATTTATATATACAGAAATTTTCAAGTCATTACGCACTGATATAACTTTATCAGTGCGTTGGATGTGAATCATTAGATTTACATACTTTGACCCAAAGTGTATGAACTTGTCAAGACTTCTCCATAATCTATGATTCATATACAACGCACTGATATAAGTTATATCAGTGCGAACTGAGGAGAAAATGACTGATATATATATATATATATATATATATATATATGGAACAACTATTTTATTCAAGGAGCCAAAGAGACTAAAAACCACAATACAAGCAAACAAAGCTGGCACCGTAGACCGTAGTTGCTAGGAGAAAAGAAAAGAAAAATGCCCAAAGCAAGACAAAATTAGAAATAAATTAAATCAGTAAGGATAGTTTTGGAAATAAAACTCTATATTAAATTCCACTGGATTTTTATTAAGTGAAAAGTGAAAAGTGAAAAGTGAAAAAATTTCACTTTTCAAAATAAGTGGTTTTAGGGGTCTATTAAATGATTTTAACACTGAAAAAAATCAAACAAAATAACTGAATGAACACATTAAGTGTTATTCAATATTAAGTGGAAAAATCAAACATGGCCTAAATCTGAAAAATTTTCAAATCCGAATCGAATATAACCGAATCCAAATCTGATATTTATAATAATTTAAAGTGAAATTTATTGTTCATTTTAATAATTTTTTCTTAAAAAAATGAAAATAAGTTCGAATCCGATCTAAAAAGGTCTATATCCAAATCTGAATCCGATTCAAATCCAAATTTGAAAATGCCATATCCGATCCGTTCTGAAATATCCGATTAAGAGACTTTTTTTTTATTTTTTTATTTTTTTTTAAGGAAAATCCGATCCAAAAATTTTCAAATCATGGTCCGTCGGGATCCAAAAACCCTCAACTGCCGAATGGACATCACTATAATCTCAACCCTCCATTACATGAAAGGAGCGCGTGGTTGAATACAACAATCACGTGCATAGAAAGAGAGACATACTCATAGAGGTATAGTATGGGACCCAAAAGTCACTGACAAAGCATGATCTTGATATTCCACCAACAAAAATGAAGTTAACCACCACATCCTGTTATCTATCTACAATAAAAAGGAAAAGAAAACTTATAGACCGGAGTCTGGAGTCACATTACATCTGTCTGGACGAAATCCGAATCCTCAAAGAAGAAATAAAATAATAATAATAATAATAATAATAATAATAAATAAAAACGGACGGACTGAAGTCAAATTAAACAAACTCCGACCCTGCACCAAAAGAGAAAAAATCAGTAAAATATATCAGATTATGCTCTCCAACCCTGCACCAAAACATCAGTGTCAATTTACCTCCATCAACAGTGTTGCACCAGCAACACTAGATTTGGTACAATACTGTACTTTTAGTACAAACTTTTTTAATTGTTTTTTTTATTGGTTGAGTATACTGTTTTGATATTGAAAAATATTAAAAAAAAGAAAAAGAAATGGAATATTAATGAAAATATTTTTTTAATGTAAAATTTGGTACAATTGATTGGAGATGAAATATTTAAATAGTACAGAATTTACTTTATTTTAATATAAAAGTTGTATCAAAAATACTATTTGAGTCGGAGATACCTTTCACCTTCAAATTCAAAACACACAAAATATAACTGAAATCTTGAAAATTTTACTTAAATTTGTCAATATAACCAATAGGAAAATATCTCTTTTATAACATCCCTCTCACTTCACCTTTGTTTTTCTCAAATACCAAACTTGTAACTTCGAAGTTATATCCTCCCTCTCTCTCTCTCTCTCTCTCTCTCTGCTTCATCTGCAAGTTGCAAAGGTATGTGTTTGGCACAATTCAATGCTCTGCTGAATTTCATTACCTTTTTTTAATGTCTTAAACTCTTAAAGCTTCTCACTTTCTAGCATGAATCCAATATACCTTCTCTTATGGTCTCCAATAAAGTTTCTAAATTATTGTTTGATTATTTTAGTTATATAATTCTATCACACTTTCTTTTATCTATAATCTCCCTTCCTTTTTAGTGATTTTTAATGCAAAAATGGCTTTAACTTGTTTAACCAATGTTTTTTTTTTTTTTTTAAAGGAATTATTTTGTTTATTTTGTTGAATTCTGTACAGGCATGGTAAAAATGGGAGAAAGAATTGATTTTTCCTGATTTAGAGGCAATAAGGTTTTAGGAGAGGAGGTTTGGAAGCAAAAGAAAAGCTCAGTGAGATATTGCAATGCCAGTTCCTCTTGCTCCTTATCCAACGCCTCCAGCACCATATACTCCTCCTGCCAACGGTATCTTATAGCTTCCACTATTTAGTCTAAAACAATGCCAAATCTTGTAACTGTTTGATTGATTAGAAAATTATTTAAAAGGGATTTTACACTTAATTATGAGCACTTCAATATGTGAATTGAGTATGAAAAGTATCCTACAACACAGATGAAAGAATAGAATTACTACATTTAACTTATTGATATTGATGCTTTCAAGAATACATAATTTAGCAGAATTTATTGCTTAAATGTTGAGCGGAATGTTAAAATCATTAAATTCCACCGACGTGAAGTTGTTATGCTTCCATCAATTGCTTATTTGTGGCTAATTGATCTAGTAGTCTATAATAATTATCGGTTTCTTAGCAGGTGCGCAGAGCCAGCTTGTGTGTTCTGGATGTCGAAACCTTTTAATGTATCCAGTTGGTGCAACCTCCGTGTGCTGTGCTGTGTGCAATGCAGTCACAGCTGTGCCACCCCCAGGTACATTTCAAGTAATTACATGTTAAAGTAACAATAGAAGCAGATAAGGATGCGTAATTAAGCATAATTGTTTGTATGGGATTACTTATGAACAGGCACAGAAATGGCTCAGTTGGTTTGTGGAGGCTGCCACACCTTGCTTATGTACATCCGTGGAGCAACAAGTGTACAATGTTCTTGTTGTCACACTGTAAATCTAGCCTTGGAAGGTATACTATACCAAAACAAACAGCTCAATAAGTTGATATTAGTTTCATAGAAATGAAAATTCAAAGTGATTCTGTCGAGTATGTTAAGTTTGGAAACCTCGTCACTTGATTTTGCATTGTATGACAGCAAACCAGGTTGCGCACGTCAATTGTGGGAACTGCAGGATGCTATTGATGTACCAATATGGAGCACGATCTGTTAAATGCGCCGTTTGCAATTTTGTGACATCAGTTGGGGTCAGTACATCCTCTTTCTCTTGTAAACAAAATGTTTTGAGTTTCTGTCTTCTTAAAAGAAAGATGTTAATTTGGTGATTCAACAGAATATTACTTTTAATTTGTGATTATATAGTCTTAACCGGATACGGTTGATGCAGGCCTCAACAAGTGGTACAGAGCAGAAGTTCAATGGTTGAAGCTAGCAGAGAGCCAAGTTGATCAGTTTTGAATATTATAATATAGCCCCCCAAAGATTGCAGGTTGCAGGAGGCACTTGTATAGAGTTGTACTTTTTCCCTTGCGTGACATTTTGGAGATTGAATAAGCAGTTTTGGCTGGTTGAATCACTTGAATGAGTGTATGAGAAATATTCTACTTAGAGGTTGTTGTGGATGTGTTTCGAAATCTTTGGATAAGATAAACTTCATTTTCATTTACTTTGACATGTGTGTATTAATGGCATCAAGTGATTTCATATATCTTATGCTTTTGAATTGTCATGTTGATGTAAGCATTGTATGAGAACTTGGTGATTACATAGTTGATCATGTGTGGTCTTGAGACGGTATAATCTATAGGTAAATGTAGGAAATTAATTGATATAGTTGAAGTATGTTTTCATGGAGCAGCAAACAGTTATATTATATCTTTCATCAGTAATCAGTTCACATGCCACCCAACTTATCCTAATGTCCTTTTCGGCCAGCTCACAACATGACAATGTACAAGTCTATGAGCATTGCGTTTTTCAACTGACAAAAGGGACTTTTATTATATTATGCTTTTAGTATTTTGACCAATTTAAGTGTGCATTTAGGAGTCAAATATTGGCTTTTTAATCGACCATATGAAAGCCCTCATCCTCATGAGTTGTGATAGACATTGCCTAAGTTAAGTCTTTCAGTTGCTAACAATTTTGCAGTTTTTGAATGCCCAGTTGTTTCAAGTCTTTATTGCACAAGTCATTTTCAAAATGTTACATTATCAAAGAGGTATATTCTCATATGCTGAAGAATTTGATACCATTCCCACAGCAACAACAACTTGCATTATCTGACTGCTGGATGTACTTCTTCACTTTGGTTTACAAACACCCGAAATTTTGCCCCACCAGGATTATGATTGGAGACTTGAAATTTATGTATTCACTTGGGTTGGGGGGCAACAAAACAATTTCCTTCTAAAATCGCTAGGTGTCTATTCAACAACTGTGATTATCTCCATCATAGGTTTTCACGGACCTGGGAGGGTAAATGGTGAAGCTTTCAGAGGCAAAACAGACAACAGTAGAGTCACAGCCATTGGGGTGGTCCTCTATCTTCTAAGGATAAGAGAATAAAATACCTTTACAAAATAGAAGCAGCCAACCGATGAATCCGGCAATCAAATTTCTGTGGTCTCTCTAATGTGCTAGAGAGAGAGAGAGAGAGAGAGAGAGAGAGAGAGAGAGAGAGTGAAGATAATATTCAAGCTCAGAAGAGTTGCAATGACCAAAAAAAAATAATAATAATCAAGAATTGATAGCATTGTTTCATTTGAATGCTTTATCAGTATGAAGGTCCCATTTAGATTTTTAAATATTGCCACAAATGACAGAGATAGCAACTTAACCTTATTTCCACATGATCCTTTATGATATTTTGGGCTATCCCAATTCCCAAAGTGACATATTTTCTAGTTCAGAATTTAATCATATTTCAATCACTCCTATTTACTGCATAAACTATGAAGTGCGTTCGTCTTTCATGTTTCTTGCTCTAGGCCGAAGTAATGCCCTCCCTGCAAAACACAATGTTGGTCGATGTTGGCTCAGCATTTTTTGGTCACATAAAAATAGAGCAAGTGAAAAAAGGTGTACATTCAAAATGCTTGATTAATAACAATATCAGTGATCTCAGTGCTCTTACAGATCATGCAATCAACTAACTGATCGTAAATAACTTGGAATGCTTACCAACTGATAACATTATACATATGAAGGCTGAAAGGGAAGAGTTACAAGATGGAAAATTAACAAAAAAGTAGAATCCGCAGGCTTTTCTCAATTGATCGTCACATCTGTTTAACATTCCACATTGATTATTCATCACCCATGGCCAACTCCAATGCATAATCATCCCTTTCCTGTGACATTGAACAGATTCACAAGTTAACAAGTATCCTTCTTTCTCACTATTTCTGTAAAAGTGTTGTATATTTTAATAACTTTTCAGAATCGCAACTTACAATGGGTCCTCGAGCAAAATATCTTCCAAACTGAAGCCAATATACCTGTCCATTCCAGCAATTTCAAATTTCAGTTCAGTACTGAGGAAAATCCAAGTACTTAAATAACGTCATATGAATCAGAAACTATCATTAAGAATTTCATCTTTGGACCAAACTAAATTTGCTTCGTTCAAACCCATATTGTGATTTTCCTGAAGCGGTCATTTAAATACTCTCTCACACACACACACACACACACACACACACAAAAAGCATTCAAGTGCACCATCACAATTTCCATTCCAGGTGGTAGGGGTTTATCTTTCAACACTATCTAAATCATGAAATTTTGAATCAGTTTCTATAGAAATTTCAAACAATCTGTTAAGCTTCTTTCTATTGAAGGGTTGAAATATTGCACATTACCTCATCCTCATCCTGTGTTTCTACTTCAAGATCAGAGGTGGCGAAACCCACACAAAGTAGTGCATATCCCTGCATTGTGAAAATAGTCAGGCCCTACATTTTCTGAGGATCAGACCAAATTATGGATCATATAATTCCAAATTTAACACCCAGAAAAAACTCATGTAGATGCAGCTAACTGCTTTTTATTATTTTTCAACAAGTAAACTTGGTTAAGAAAGCAAAAAAAGAGAATAGTGCATATCCTTAAAAGATAAAAGCACAAGCAAAAGAGCAGAGAAGCAACTAAATCTTATGAGAGCTTTTGAAATTTCTAACAAGTACTATTTTCTATTTTGAAAAGATATTAATTAACAACAACAAACAATTAGTACAACATTTTCCTAAAACAAGATTCTTCCACAAGTGAGAAGTTAGTGATTAAATGACAACATTCAACAGCATTAAACAATCTGTAGTCTTGGAGATGCAAGAGGATCATTTAAAGGGGTCACAATTCTTCCTAGTTTGTCAAAGTTTCATATTAATCTCATCAATTTAAGGGATCATAGTGTCTTTGTGATTGACACTCTCCAGAATGCTATACTGATGCTTACTACTCTAATGTTCCTGAGCAGTGATAATGATAAAAGATCATTGAAGATGACAAGGTTAACCAAATTTGTTTTCCAATAAGAAGAGAACAAAAACGTCCTACTAGTAAAATGACCTGCATTTACATGATAGTTTTTTCCTCAATTCAAGATTTTTTTGAATATTGTAACATCGGTTACATGACTCTAAATATTGAATCAAACATGAGAGCTTTTTTCATGGTGTAGAAGCAGAATAGAAAGGAAAAATAATGTCTAATCTTTTGTATGTAATTCTTAGTTCATGTATGGTAAATAGTAGTGTTATAAACTTTTAAGTGAAATTTTAGATTTAAGTCTACTCAAAACCATAGTTAGAATAATCTTGCAGAAATCAGCCTGGTCCGCCTGGATGAATGTTGGATTACCAGCAAGCCATTCCAATGAAACAATGGTTATATGATTGTTTCTCTTTTACATATAAAATTATCAATAAATTTTATTATCATGCAACTATTCAAAGGTCAAATAGAAAAATTTACAGTGTTCATCTTTGTATTTATGTCATTTTTTTTATTTTCCAAGATGGATATTAAATGTTTGCACAAAAATATGTAAAGTTCAATTCTATATTTACTTCCATGAGACTATTTTCTCATGTTACATTGTTTTCTGTAACATTATTGGTATAGTGAAATGCACAAAAAATATTGCTAAAGTGTGGCTGGTTAAAAGTTTAAGTTGCCATTGTATGCAGCAGCTTCTTCAGATTAAAGAATTAAGACTAGTTAGCTCACTGGGTTTTTATCCGATTTTAAATGAAAAAACCTGGCTTGGTTTGTTTTCTATTGTATGTCCAGCCCAAATATAACTTGGGATAAAAAAAGAGGTCCATTCTTGGGTTTTCCTAGTTCACTAATCTGGATGTGATATACTATGTTCAAAAATTTAGAGGACATTTAGATCTGTAATCAAAGATATATAGTTTAAATTTTAATTTGAATTGTATTCTTAGTATTTTAGGTACCTAAAAACACATTTGATCTAGCATCCAAAGAATGTTTTCAATTTTAAAAATGACTTTACCGTTTTCCAAACTTGGTTGGAGTTCTTGGATTGTATGAAAAGTATGTTTTAGATACAATCTGAAAAACTCTAAACAATCAACTCTCTCTTAGAAGTTTTATATCCCTTCGTTTGAAAAAAATAAAGAATTGTATTAGATTCTATATCAAACACCCCTTATTTTCGTTTCTTCTCCATAAATTGTCTCAGCTACCAGAAAGAGGATCAAGGAGTTATCAATTGTCCATAAATTGCCTTATAAATTGGATCTAACTTCCACTTCCAGCCGTGTTTATGACATATTAACAGATAAAATGATTACGATAATGCAGCACCAGCACCCATAGAATTTTTCCCATAGAATTTTTCCAAGTCAGCCTCTTGCTCATAAGTTACCATAGAAAAAAGGAGTTACCACAAATTTTATTTTATAAATCTAAATCTAAATGCAGGAAATACATGCCTTTGATTTCAGTTCGGCGGATATCCCTAGTGCTTCAGGCTGTATAAGTTGTCCAGATTTTATACGTACAGCACAGCTAGTACAACAGCCTGCCACATTAGGAAGCTTTTCATCAACAACAATTCGAACCAATAAATAGCAAAGTTTTACACTAAGATTCATTAAAATTCCAAAAGAAGGACACTATTATTACTTTATCAGAAAGCAAAGTAGCAGAGGAAGTCAGAGCCAAATGGCAAATTAAATAAAGTAGAATCTTTTGAGCAAATCACTCAGGTAATTTAAATGTCACACAACCAAGGACTGAATCAAGGACTTAGCAGCCTTGTGCAGATTAGGGTGACAATTTGGGACTTGAGTCATGACTCATGACACGACAGCCTGACATGAACACAAAGAAAATTTAGTGGGTTAGGGCTGAGGTAATTAAGTCGTGTCAATAATCTTGTCAACTCATTTAACCTATTTAATAAACATATTGTGTCCGCGTTTAGCTAATCGTGTTACGGGTTGCAGGATTACTAAGGGAAAAAATGTAATTTTAAATTGTAAGGGTATATTTGTAAATTTGACTTTATGGGTATAAATACCATATGAAACCTTAAATTCAAAAATAAAATATAAATACAATAAATGTGTTAATTAGTGTTCATGTTGACCTAATGTAGTCATGTTGTATTCGTGTTTAGGGGTTTGGCCTAATTAATAATCATTTCGTGTTCGTGTTCGTGTTCGTGTTGGGTCAGACATGACCCACCAACCCGAATTGCAAGCCTTTACTTATGCTAAACATAAGTTTTAGGTTTAATTTATCATCCAGCTAACATTATTCGGTAATAAGTTGCATAATTCACTCAAAGTCAATCATACACAGACTATAAACCAAACATTTTAGGGTAAAATAGAAAAAATGCTATAGAAGCCAAAGCAAGTATGGATTCTTCTTGTTCTGCTTAAACTTTATTATTGACGGCACAAAATTCCTTTTGGTCATTTTCTGTGGCATCTGATGGAAGAAAAACATTATCCCAACCTCAACTCAAAAAATGCTATAGGGCTGTGTTGCTACATCCTATGTTCTTTGTATAGAGATCTTTTGTAATATTTTTATTTTTGCAATATATCTTTTGTTTCCTATCAAAAAAACTCAATGTCTTAAGTCTGATCTCTACTTCAGTTTACCCCTTGTAGACTCATAGTTTATTTTTCTCTTAATCAACTTACCCTTAGTGAGATCCCAAATGCATTGAACCTCTAAAACAACAACATTCATTGAGGATGCTGAACAGGCAACCCTATCTTTCAAAATTTTCTTTGACCTACCTACTTGTACTTTAGTTACATAATATATTTTTTTAGATTGCACAAGTCATACACATGAATTAGCAAGTTGTAAGCATCACTAATATGCACAAACATCCACCTCGTACCACAACTTTTGAACTTATACTACTCACCCACACATCTAATACATTATAGTATTATACATGTGGCTGCATGCTAACACTTGATACTTATTATTGTCTTCCACACATTTGATAAGATTCTAGAGCAAGTATTGTAGTTAATAACAAGTGATAAATATATTACAACTTGGAAAGATGAAATTAGAGAACAATACCGTGCCTGCAAGCGAAAGGGAGGGAAATATTTTGAGATTCAGCAGTGTGCAATATATACTGGTCCTGCATTTCATTTTACAATCAAATTAAATATAACCCCAATCAATCACTCAACAAAAACATGAATTTTCCATACCTCCGGGACTGTGAATTCGTGAACGACGCCGCGTTGTCTGTCATGAACCTTCACCTTATGCGTCGGAATCGACGGCGAATAGCTATCGGTTTTACCAGTCACGCCCACCGGAGTTTGGAGCTCCGAGGACACCGTTCTGCTGCGGCATTTGAAGGAACGGAGCTTAGGTGTGTTGGATAGAGGGGAAGTGAATAGCCGGTGAAGTGCCGGTTTCCGGTAGAGTGAATTGCAGGAACTGCAAGGAGGGAGAAGGTCCATTGTTATCTTTGGTTTGTAACTGGTTATGGTATGTGGCAATTTACAGGATATATTTGCTGGGTTTTTCTAAACTACTCTTCATATGTACACAAAAATTTGTATCAGCCATCTCTACACCGTCCGATTCTGTACTCTATAAATTTACAATTTTCTTTACTTTCAAATCAAATCCATAGATTTTGTCAAAAAAAAATCCATACTTAAAATTTATATATTAATTAAGATCGATGAAATGACAAGATGAGGTTGGTTTAACGGTATATATTGAAGGCAAAATGGGTCATGTCTGGCCGGCCAAGCCCAACCAACTCAGCACACATCCAGATTAGGGCCTGGCACAGCTCGGCCATAAGTAGGCCAGGCCAAGGCCTGCATAAGGCAGCATTAGATCGCAGGTGTGCCAGGCCTCATGTTTGAGGCCTACAGGCCAGCCTGGCCTGACCTGTAAGGCATGTGTATCATTGACCAATGGTCGGATTGTAGGCCGATCCGTTGGCCAACGATCATTTTATTATTTATTTAATTTTTTTCTTACGGTTGTATGTTTAATTTTTGAAAGATAAAAAATAAGAATTTGTATTTGTTAACCTTTCTGCTGCGGGTCCTGAAACCGCAATTTAAAACTTAAACTTCTTTTCATTGTCTAGGAGAATCAGTCTGAAACAAGTTATCATAAAGAATAGATTGAAAATGGGTTCCATATCATACTTTTAGTGTGACTGAGGGTAATTAAATCAGACCATGGTATATGGTAATGTTTGCTCCATGGAATCCAACCGGAAATGGATTGACGAATCTCGTGCGAAGGTTGTTGATGATAGTTACAACTTACAATCCATGAAATGCATCACGGATAATATTCAATTTTATCTAACTTCACCAAAATGCACCTGTAACCGGTGGGATCCATCGAAGATAAATCCTTTTGGTAATTATGCCGATCTCACTCCATTTCATGAGGAATTACGTGATGCACACATGTTTAGCATGCAGTAATGCATCTAATTTCAGTCTCATCAACAACGTTTTACTCGTATTGACATGTTAAGTATGGACGAAATGCGCTGTTGAAGTATACTAAGCAGTTACACATCAAACGTCAAAAGTTAAGAGCTTAGAATTCATCATCATATGATAATAACCAAAAAACTACATTTTCCGCAACCGTCGATCACTTGCAAACACACAACAAAACATAAAGCTAGCTTGCTAGTGCAAAACGAACCTTATTTACAACACAAAACATGTAAGAAAAAGATCAACACCTAAATACCTAATCCATCTACTTGTACTCCAGACCAACCACTGTATGCACACCGCACTCTTCCCGGACCACCGGACGTCTCTCCCTAAAGATGGAGCACAAATACAACACAATGAATGTTCCAAAGGCTCCACAGGCTGTTCCGAAGAACAGTGCGGCAAACTCTATCGGCAAGCAATCAGTCCGCTTGGGAAATAATACCTGGGAAAATTTCGTGTCATTGGCAAATTCATTAGTATCCAAAGGCTGTGAATGCATCCACTGTGGCACATGCATGGACTTAAAGGTCCATGAATACACACAGAACATGTCTGCATAGTATTGCCATTGGAAGAGGTCAATCCCACAAACACTTTCGGCGTCATTCCATATTTTCAACAAGTCAATTGAGTAAGAGAGGAGAGGACTGACAGGTTTATGACTAGAATGACTCAACCTAACCTCTAATCTCTTTACACTAGCCTCATAATCGATCCATGAATCCAATTTCTTACCAATATTAAGGAACATATTCTGAACTGAAATATTGCAAACTTTAACAGATAAAAGACTGTCCACATCAATGCCGACGTGATTTCCATTCAAATCATCATACTCAGCATCTAATGAGGTGTCAAATTCAACAATAATCACCCTAGACTTGCTTTTGTGTAATCCCATCATAGATAGACCAAATGAGCTCTTTCCCAATATAGTAAAACGATAACCATTTGGAACCATAAAAAAGGTCAAACCATCACGTACCACGCGAATTTTGTCGAAAAAGAAGCCAAAATCGGAGGATTACCTTCCACAAGCTTGATGGGTTTTTTGTACATGACTCGCCCAACACTTGAACCATCCCCACGCTCCCAAGTTGCTTTCTAAACAAAGTAGTTCCTTTACAAAACCTTTACCAAGATTATGTTCTTGAGTATGAACCTTGCGATCCAATATCATCTTTTAGCTCATATGAGAGATTTGAGTTTTACTATACATTTTATGAGTACGTATGAAAAGTTTATTTTTTCCTATGAGAGAAAATATTTAGATCGTACATGTGATGTTTGAACCTCGTACTCTTGTTGAAGGTTTTTTTATTTTTTATTTTTGGTATTTCGAAAATTAAAATTAAAGACAAAAGTTGAGTACTTTCATCTCTCCCCCCCAAGTCCAAAGTCTATATTTAAAATATTATAAAAAAAACAAATAGAATCGGAGAACAAAAGGCGATAACTGGGACATGTTGCCTGCATGTTATGTATTTTGACGTGAAGCAGTCCAGCAATTCCAAAGATAATAGGAAAGTAACGTGGCAGAAACCGAAGGTGTGAGAGCTGCATGAGAGACACCTTGCATGTAACAAGACACGTGGCAGAGAATAGACTATTGAGGATCCAATCACTGAAATTGCTTAAAACTTATATAAGTTATAGATGAGATGATAGACATGGAATATTTGTACAAAGGCAAGCCAGTGTTGATACATGCTTAGAATTGAAGCAGTACGTGCAGTAGAGTAGCATTAAGAAAGAGATAGAGATAGAGATGCAACCAATAAAGGAGAAAGTGAGCAACGCCGCCAGCTCTGGCAAGGCGCACGTTGACATCTACAAAGCCAAAGCTGAAGAGAAGGTTTTCTTTCCATTACTGTTCTTCTTCATATTCATCTATTCATCTTTGTAAAATTGTATGTAAAACGTATGAAAACTGGCAGGTTGAGAAAGCAGCAGCGAGGACAGAGGAAGAAAAAGAGATAGCTCACCAGCTTAGAAAGGCAAAGGAGGCTCAGGCTAAAATGGAGTTGCACCACTCCAAGGCCCAGCATGCAGCTGACAAATTGAGAGCCAAGCAATCCCATCTGGCGGTGACCAAACCCCAACCCCACCACACGCCGCTTGGAACCGTGGCACCTCATACTGGAACCGCTGTTCCTTCTTACCCACTAGGTGGCAACCCCACACTTCCTGCTCATAAGAAGCATACATACATGTAGACAATATAGTCCTAAGGCGCTGCTTTTGGTTTTTTCTGTTTCTATGTTTTTATTCTGCACATTTGAAAGTGTTATGTGTCAGTAACTCCCACCTTTTCTGTTGGATTACTGTTGCTGTTTCTTACACTTAATAATATCTAAGTTCATATTATTGCATGCAGCGAATCAACTTTACTCATTATAATTAGGAAGCTGTTATAACACAGGAAAAGACCAGTCATTGAGGCACGTTTCTGGGCGTTTAAAGTCGGTAAAACATATTTTACCAACTTAATTACCAAGTGCTAATATGGACAGCCAAGGTTCGGGCATAAACAAAGGGTTCAAAAAAAAATTATCATTCTTTAATCCTTTACTTTGAAGACTCTCTTACTTTTAAGACTGTCCTAACTTACTAACTTCTATAATAGCATCTAAATTGTTTTTCTATTAAAAATACTCTAAAAACACATTAAAAAATATATATCTTTTTTTTTTCAAGATATTTATTTTAATATTTTTAAGATTTATTTGGTTATTTGGGTATGTCATCATTATAATCTCAATTCAATTCTTGAATCGGGTTTCACCGCCATTACTACCAGGAATCCTTTGGGACTCTGCCTCCCTCTAACTTGTCTTTCCACTCTTTTCATATACTAACGCAACAGTTGAATAGGTGATTGCTAACATACTCTAAACATTGATTTCTTCTCCTCACTCAACTCAAAAGCATTTGGAGTGTGGACCCCTAACAATCTTGTTAACCCCCGGCAAAAAGATCCACATTTCCATCATAAAGCAAGCAAATATTTTTGTTCGGTTTTTGGATCAAGAAGCAAGCACACATGAAAGTTAATAGAAAAAACCGTATAGTAGAACCTAAAAGAAAAAACCCTTTCCTGCCCAGTAGAAAAGAAAACTCAAAACACCATTTTCGTGATTTCACCGGAAACTATATATATATATATATATAATTTCAAATTAGCACACACTGATATAACTTCATCAGTGTGTTGGATGTGGACCATTAGATTTATATATATTCACTCAAAGTGTATGCACTTGTCAAAATTTCTCCATAATCAGTGGTCCACGTGCAACGCACTGATATAAGTTATATAAGTGTACACCGAGGAGAAAATGACCGTGTATATATTGATATTGATGATGTTTTCATATATGGATGTTAATTTATGCCCACTTCCTGCTATAACCAAGTCTCACCAGGACACCAAGCAAACAATCAAATTATGTAATAAAGGTTGAGGTGAAAACGAATGAGAATTTTGAAATGAGAACAAATCAGTTTACCCAACAACTAAGTTGTGATCTTCAACTCTTGCATTTTTTGGTGAAAAGCTCAAGTTATGATCGATGAATGGTACAATCAAAACCGAAAGCAGTCGAGGAAACCCCTTATGATCAAATATTAATATTAATACAACAATATGCTACAAACAGGAGTCCGGAATCGCACAGTATAAAGATGAAAAAGCCAAAAGAATTGAATTTTCATACTTTCAGAATAGACTGTAGAGAGATGAAACCCAAACACCTGTATGCTCAAAAAATTTCTTGTCAGGTCCATCACACCCATTGCAGTCTACCTTGGTATTCCACACACTGCTGGATCCTCCCATCAAGAGACAAGACCTGGTTCTTTACTTTAGCTGGTTTGGTACTATACCTCACTTCAAACTTTGACAACGGTGTATGCTTCTCTTCTACAGTGGCCGATATCTCTGTCAAGACCTCATCAAGGAACTCATCTGCAACATCTCCGTCTTCATCTATCCTGAGACACTTTGCATACCATCTCAAACCCTGCGTAAAAACACAACATTCTATACTGGTAAGCATGAGGGCTAAAAGGACAAAGAAGAAAATTTAGAAGTTCTTTTACCAGAACTAAGGCATATATTACAAGAAAAAACAGATACAAGGGTAAAGTGAACAAGCTGTCCACAAAACAAAAGCTAACCCAGGAAGAAAAAATAGAAGTAATCTATAAAAGTAATATAAAACTCAGGAATCAGAAGGCCAATCACAGCAGAGAAAGAGAACTCAGATGATTTCAATTTAATGGAAACTGAATTCTTCACACTCCACAGTGTGCCAAATTTCCAATTGGTGTCACCACTCAAAGGATCCACTATATCCTGTACTGACAAGTAGCAGATTCAAGACTGTAAAACGATATCACGTATCAATGATGGTACTGGCAGGAACTTATGTTTATTGATTTTGTGAGAGAAGCTAGGTTGAACTCTTATTAATAATGATGATATCAACAAAAAAAAAAAGTCAACTAAAAAATAATGACAAGTTGCAAAACGGTAAGAATCAGCACGTTTAAGATAAGTAATTGCTTTTAGAATAACACATATATAGAAACATAAACTAGTGCTCGTTACTGAACTAAAACAAAAAGAATAAAGGACTGAATGCTGCTCTCCCCTACCCCCTTCTAGTGGCAAGAAATCGAGTGAACCCAAAGCATAACACATTGGCAAACTTGCTGGTACGGGTAGACACTCATCACCCAACAATTTATAATTAATTTTTCTTTTATTTCAATGAAGTAGTTCAGGCAACACCAGAAATACTGGTTGAATACCTCATTTTTGGTACACTTTAACTAGAAAAAAAGAATGGTCCATCCCAGACCACCCGGTATCATATAATATATATCACTACAAGCTACAATCAATTTTCACACAACCAATCTCTATGCAATACACGATATTTGGATATGCATATTATTTATGAACCTAGGTGAACAAACTGCTTATAATTTGACAAGTTACGCATATTAATAAGATCTACTCAAGTATATACAAGAGTTATAATATACAACATATGAATCAATTTTGCATAAAAGAGTGACGGAAATCCTCAAAAAGGTTTGGAGAAAGACCCAGTGAAAAAGTTAGAACATGTGTTCAAGGTAAGCATCTTCAAAAGCAAATGTCACAAACAAAAGCTGAGTTCAGCAGGCAAAATAAAAAAAATAAAAAAACAAATCACTATGATTGAAGAAATTACATTTATGCTAAAGAAAGAGTTTGTGAACAAAGAAAAGACATTTATTTAAGTCATCAGCTAATCCACATCCAAACCCCATCATGTCTTTTTTACGTTTGTAACCACCCCTTCAAAATTGGCATTCCATTTGAAGGTGCTTGGCAAACAGTTTCTCAAGGAAAGTATGATCTTTCCCATCCAAGCCATTGTGAGTGAGTTTGTACAAAAGATAAATCTTTTGAAACTGGATGAAGCCCAAGGTCATTGTTTATCCTAAGATCACCAATTATAATCAGCTATTTGAAGATTTTAACATACCAATGATTTAAGTATTGATCTAGAAACAGAAACAAGAAAAAAAAAAAGGTGTGCCGATCCAACTAATAATGGAATATAGATCATAATTTGGAGTTTTCAGGCACAATCATGTTATCATTGTGATGACACACCCCAAACTACGGAAGCAACAGTCCATAAGAAAGATGAGTAATGCAGAGAATCTGTGTGCACTCGTAAACAAAGGGAGAAGCCCATAAGAAACTAAACTAATGAAGCGCATCTATATGCACTCATAGTTTCATACACAAACGGGAGGCTAAGTAGCAGTGTAGCACTAACACATGTGAGGGGATAACAATGTATTTGATAAAAGGGGAACTCAAATGGAGAAGGGGGATTCAGTGACCAAATTCATTTATCTCGTCTTGATTGATCTAATCATATGTGGTGTGTGTGTGGTGAATACTTAGCTACAAAAGTGAATAAAACCTTAAAATGAACTATGAAAGAGACTTTATTTACAAAGCAAAGCAGATATGGCAATTGTCCCCATCAATACCACAAAGATATGGTGAGGTCAGATGCACTGCAACCTTGGATTCCATGAGATGAAAGGTTTGAATGACTTGGAAAGCGGTGGAACCTAAGTAAAAACTGATTAAGCAAAAGAAATATCAAGTTTTGGTGGCTAGGAGAAAAGAACCAGAAGCTTGGTAGAGTCCAGACAAAGACTGAGAACTCCAAATAACTCCCAAACAAAACTCAGCTTCGATTTATTTCCACAACTCAACCTCCACTTGAAGAATTTATCACACGGTTTAATGAAGCGCAAATATGGTAGCTATAGTAATTAGAACACAAAAAGAGCAGTAGGTAGCAGCTGCCAGCTTGAAAGCCACTAACATTGATCCCAAAAAAGTTAAGAGTTCAATCCCTCATTGCACAGCTGAACTTGTTGGACAAGCACCTATTGAACAGGCTTTGCAAATTGCAAATGACTATATGAACTTTTCCACATGTTAATTTCTGAGCCTGATAGAACTTTAGAACAGATAATCAATATAACCAAATTTCACACTTCCCATTCTGGCCACAAATAAAAAGGGTGATAGGATATCGCCTTTTCTTAATCCTCAAGATGTTAACAAAGAAGGTGACATTACAAAACGTGTAGCATTGATTGAACCTAATTGACTTTTCACATTTTAAAAGATTGATTGAACTTTTCATCAACATGGAGATTCACAAGAGATACAGGGTCCCCAAGTTTGCCACCACAAAACTTCTCGATATCCAAAACAAGGAAATAGGAAAAGCATTTTGAAACATTTTAGCAACTGCAATTCTTTTGTATTAAAAGTAAATTTACTCCTTTTCTCTTCCTGCAAAATAGGTAAGGGCTGAAGAAGGATTATGTAGAGGGTGAGGAAAGAAAATAAAGATTGAGAATGACAATTCTCTCTCATGAATTAGAGTGCATAGCCAATGTTTTAAAATGCACAAGGCGGTAATGTCCTCCCAAGGCAAGGCGGTCGGCTCAATTCAAAAATGATAAATAATACCAAAAATAAAAAATAAAAAAAATACTAAAATTGAAAATCATCCATAACATTTAATAAATAGTCTACAATCAACATTACAAATATAAAGTTCCCAAAAAAAGTGAATGACAAAAAAATATCAGTGGCTTGAAAATGGATCCAAAATGTCATCCTATCAATAAATGGCCACTATATATTGATGAGACTATCATTTGTGTCTAGTGGCTTGAAATATGGTATATGGAATCTTGGTTCTTGGAGTATTAGATTCTTGGATAGGTGAGAGTAGAGGTTCCTATTTGGACAGAAAGTATTGACTTTCTGTTCTAAATAGGAAGTTAGGGTTTTAGGGTTTAAACAATCAGGGTTAGAAAAAAATAACAGCACAGGTAAATCCAAGTGCCTCGTACCGCCTCAGCCACATCAAGGCCAAAAGCACATTGAGGCAGAACCAAGCAAGATTAAGGGAGAGGCGGCCGACTAAGGGCATTTTTGGCCGTGAGGCGACTGAGGCGCAGCCTCAATTCGATTTTTAAAACATTTTGTGTAACTAGACAAAAAGACATCCAAGGAGTCAAAGCTAGGGTTTGAAATTAAACATGAGCAATTTAGGGTCATATAGTATTCTTTATTTCTCATAGTCATCTTAATCATGTTCCACAGCTGTAGGTAAGATTTTTCTAAATTATGTAAATTAGGTATTTTTGTGCATATGATTCCATATCTCATATTCTGATAAAGGTGTTTTCTCTACAACGAGGATCAAATAAATAATGAGGCAATAAATAACAAAATATCAAAAGTAAAAGTCAATTCAAAGTGAACTTTTCCTGCCACTACATTTTAACAGTTTTTTTCTATAAAAGAAGTACAATTTATTGCAATATCCGAAGATTGCAAAACGTGCGCTCAAAAAATTGCTGGGTCGTTAAACGGAATAACAATAATTAGTAGTAATTGATCTTCAATCCCTATAATTCACCAAAACTAGACATAGCCACCTACTAACAGCTCTAAATTATGTTAATCGAGAGACCATCATCAAGAGATTTGACAACGCCCAATGTCTTGCACAAAACTTCTAACCACTAAAGAATAGTCACGAAACATATTGTATATTAATTACTCGTTGTGTTATCAACGAATTCAGCAATCAAACTTACTTAGCATTACCAAAACAAAAGAATCAACTCAATTATTAACACAAATCCTAATATCCTTTGAATCAGCAATAAAAGAAAACTTGAACTCGAAAAACTGAAAGATAAAAAATGATATATAACAGAACTAAAGTGAGAGATTACTTCAGTTCCTACAAAGTGTAACCACTAAATGTTACAAGAATTTAAAAAAAAACGAATAATTATATAAAGGAATGAAAAAATAAAACTATAATCCGGTAAAAAGAGAAGTTATTTCAGGATCAACAGAAATAATAAATGCATGTCATGAACAATCCAGAAAATAATAGTGTAAAAGATGCAAAGAGGAAGAGTGAGAGGGACCTGGACGCCACCGTCGCCGGAAGTACAAGGGATCAGAACAGGGCCGGGTTGAGGGCGGTCCACGGGGACTTGGACCTTAACACCGAAACCTTTACGAGGAAGGCCGGTTTCTTGAAAAATTGGGCGGTTTTGAGGTTGGTGATCATCGGTTATGTCATCGTTTACGTCCTCTTTGACTTCTGGACCATTTTCTCGGGAAAACCCTAGAAGTCCGGCTATTCGCCTCAAGAATCGCATTCCCGACCAATCAGATCAGTCTATTATTACAAAAAGTCTCTTTTGTTTAGTTTGCCAGACTGATCGCCTTGCTACAGCTGCTCCATTTCAGCTTTGTGTGTGTGTGTTTTTTTTTTTTTTTTGTTTGAAGTTTTGGTACGGATTCAACCGTCAAGTCTGTTAGGTTTTCGTAAGAGAGAATGAAAATTCTCAGCTAACGAAGTGTCTGTCAAGTGTTGAAGTTTTTTTTTTCGTTTTAATCTAAAATACCATCTTATAAACTTTGGGGATATTAAGGGATATTTTACTATAAAAATGGTAAAATTACTCTCTTACCCTTAAATAATAGCCTAATAACATTGAGATGTTACTAATGGCTTGTTAGATGGCAACACCCTCTGCCCTAGTCAAACAAGGTTAAAGGATAACAATAAATGAATCTAATAGTAATTTTACAATATAAATTTATTTAAAAATTTCAGAAATAAAATTATACATGCTCATTTTATATTTGAGATTCTCAAATGTTGGAATGATTTGTTCACGCAAGTCTCCCCATAATGGTTTTAGTGGGGAGGTGCGCAAGCCTCCCATAGTCCCTGTTGTTGGAAAGGTTCGTTTAGATCTCCATGTTGTGGACTTTGGTGGTGTTATCTTCCTTTTTTGTTTTTTCAATTTTTATTATTTGAATATTACATATAAATGGGTATTTTTAACATTTCAATAGTCGATCCTAACACTAATGTGTCATCGTATAATTATGAGATGCCACAATACAATATTATAATATAGTTATTTCCACAAATGAGGAAAAAATATTTCTCAAATTAGCACTTTTATGAATAAAGTATGACTCGAACTCTCAATCAAGAAAATAGCGGTATAAAACCAACCGTGCCAAAGTTGGTATGCAAATTTAATATTGGGACATTATTAAAACACCCTCTAGTTTGCATTATTTACCAAAATCTACTCTTTAGTTTCATTATTAGCCAAAAATCACCCTACTTTAAATTTATCATCCAAAATACACCATGCCGCTAATTTTCCATTAAATTGTGAATTTTCAATTAGGTTATTAAGTGTAAAATTAATGAATAAAAAATATTATTAAAAAAAAAATTTGACTTCTCTTTTTTTCCTATATATATATATATATCTAGGGGTGGGCATGGTTGTGTGAACCGAGCCGAACCGATCCGAACCGAACATATTTTAGGTGTTTGGTTCGGTTTTACACTTGAATTCGGTTCAATTCGGTTCGAACCGAATGAAATTCAATACGGTTCGGTTTCGGTTTTGGGTCTTCAAAACCGAATCGACCCATATGAACCGAGATATATATTAAAAAAAAAAAACCCTACATTTTTCTAACTTGTTCAGACCTATCTGATATCTCTCAACTTTATCTCTATCTTTCAACTTTGTCTCTCTCTTCCGCCGCGTCTTCAACCAGCAACCCACCAGAAATCTCTTCCGCCTGCGGTCGTCTCTCTTCCACGGTTCCGACTTCCGACTTCCGCCTACAATCGTCTCTCTTCAAGGTATTTTTTTCTTCTTTCGCCATTCCGATCAACAATTTTCTTTAACTTTTTTCCCTTTTTTGTTGTCTACTTACTTGTTTCGATCTGGTGACTTAGATTTATTTGATTTATTTGAATATATTTCGTTTTATGTTGGATTTCTATTTATTTATTTTTTCTCTGACTTTGACTTTGAATTTGATTTATGTTGGTTTTCTAACTTGATTTATTTGAATATATTTTGTATTTGAATTTATTTGATTTATGTTCATTGCTTACTGAGTAACAATTTTCTTTGATTTCGTTTTATGTTGGTTTCCCTATTGTTCATTGTCAAGCTTTGATTTCGTTTTGTACAAAATTGATTACTGACTTTGATTTCGTTTTGTATACATGCATACAACTTTCTTTAGTCGATTTGGTGTTATCTCTGAAGTTCAATTTTATTATGGATTGTATGTTGGATTGTGTGTGTTCATATTTTATTTTGGATTGCATTTTGGACTTCTATTATTCTATGTAATTGAAGTTATTTGGATTCAATTTCTGGACTGAATTTGGTAGCTTTTTAGAATCTACTTTTGATTGATTGGGACTATATTTATGCTTATATGTTGATTATGTGGACAAATTTGATTATGTAAACAATAATTTAGTCTAAATTTGGACTAAACTAGTTGTCTAAAGGCCCAATTATAATACTAGGTGTTAAAAGGTAAAAACGAAATGAAAAAAAAAAAAACTGAGCCCAATAGGCCCAAAACCGAATTGAATCGAACCGAACCGAACCGACATTAGGGTGTTCGGTTCAATTCGGTTTTGGGTTCAATACGGTTCGAACCGATTCACATTTTTAAAAACTGAATATAACTCGGTTCAATACGGTTTTGGCCAAAACCAAACCGAACCGAACCGCGCCCACCCCTATATATATCATATACATATCTAGTTTAGATTTTGTGTTTGTGCGGTGTATATAGGTGGCGAGTGGTGGTACTTGGTATATAGACATATCTAGTTTAGATTTTGTGCTTGTGCAGTGTGTATAGGCGGCGAGTGGTGGTACTCTCTCTCTCTCTCATCTAGTTTAGATTTTGTGTTTGTAAAGTGTGTATAGGTGGCGAGTGGTGTATTTGGGTGGATGGTGGTGTTGGAGATGGAGGTGGTGGTGGATGGATGGTAGAGTTCGAGATGGAGAGGTGGTGGCGCAATAGCTGGAGCGGCCAGTGGAGCAACCAAACCGTCGAAAATAAGAATGCTTTGATAGCTATGTGACATTGATTAAATGAGAGGTTTTGTGGTGAGTGGATGGAAAGACGAGACTTGTGAGTCATTGATTAACCAAAAGAAGAGTTTTACTAAGCTAAAGCAAATGAACCTAATGGCTGTTAGTTGATGAACTGATATAATTAAAATTAGTATTATTCAAACTTCAAATACATGATCCCAAATTTGTTGAAAATTTTGAAATCCTGTTTCAATGATTGGATTCAATTGCCAAACACAAATATCATACAAAATTAAAAAAGAAAAAAAAAGTCAACCATCACTAATTCACCGTATCTTTTGTTGAAAATGTGAACCAAAGAGTTGACAAGAAGCCAAGACGTGTAAAACTGTAAATTACAATTTCCTTAAGGTTAGATTTCTCCCCCAATAACAATATTTTGGAGCAAATCTGTTACTGATGTGCTCTAACCTATAAGATACAATCACCTTGATTCTTCATAGGTGCACTCCTAAATGCAAAATCACTTTTAACAACTATAAATTATTTTCTTCTTTGGTTGTTGGAAGCAGTATTTATTGGATGTTGGGTGACAAAATCCAGACACTGTGGACAAACATTGAATGAGAAACACAAGGCTATTGAAGTGCTAAAATCATGGTATTCTGAGACTTCTAATGAGCCATGCAGACCTTTTAATTTAATGGACAATTAATCAATTTTACGAGCTAAAATTGATCAATATAGATGCTATAATAATTTATTCAATAAGCATTCATATTCATCAGTTTTTATTTTAAATTACAAATCAAATTGCCACATTTCATCATCAATACCATCTTTCAGTGTCCATCAACCAGCATCAATTTCATATTGTACCAACCACTAAATCATTGATTATCATTATCAATTATAGCACTTGAATTCTAAATTTTGAATTTAAATTTTTGGTTCTACACCAACCAAATAATTATTTCACCCTGAATCTAATGCTCAACATGTATAACATCTCCTTTTTATTTTGAAATAAATCATATAATTTACAACACATTTTAGACACGCTCTATCTCAATCACCTCTCTCCTTTTTCAGGTGCCCATCACGCTCTTCTCTCTTACTCTTACTCTCTCGATCACCATTCTATCTCTTCATTGCCTATCTCTCTCATCAATCTACATCATTATTTTTTCTTTTCTTTTTCTTCATCTTTCTCCATTTTAGCCTCACAAAAAATTCTTTCTCTTTCATTTTTTTGCTCCAAATTTCCTCACCAAAACAAACTAATCTGATTTTCATTTTTATTGATTAAAGTATGAAACCAGTTTCTAAAAAAAAACCATATATATCGGAGAAAGTGTTGATGACTAAGAAAGAGAGAAAGAGGAAGAGAGAGGTGATATTGTAGAGGAGAGAAGAGAAACTAGAAAAAAAAAAAGAGAGAGAGAGATTGATAAGGTGTGTTAAGAGGTTGTGAGAGCTAGAGAGAAAAAAATGATTTGAACACTACATATATAAATAAGTAAACCCATGTTTGTCTATCTCCCACTAAAAGTAATATACACATTTATCATCTCTAATATTCATTTACTCAGAAGAAAAAAAAGCATCTCAATATTATTTCCCCGATTGGTGAGATGAGTTTATACCACACTAAAATTGATTTTTGAATTTGATCAAAATCCTAATTAATCAATGCAATTTTTGGTTCTTCATTGAATCACATGACTTTGCACGCAGGTATGCAACTATGTAATCATTTACACTTATGTCATATTTGAATTTAAGTTATTTCATATCTTTTTTTCATACAGAAGTTGGATAAGAAGAAATTCGAATTTTGATTGGTCTGACTACAATTTTTCGTGGACTTACAGTAGTATTGTTATTTTTTTATGTGAAACTGACGTTAATTTGTTATGCATTTTAGTGAATGATAATGCTTATGTAAAAGTGTTGTTCAATTTTGTTTTAATTTAGTAAAAGACTTAGGTTGGTCTTCGTCTTATTGTTGTATATATGTATGGTTTGTTGTGGTTTTTATGTTCTTTTGTTGTTTCTTCTAATTTTTAATGGTGTTTATTAGTTTCGGTAAACAATTGAATAAAGAAGATTGAAAAGAGATAGTTATAAAAGGGAAAGAAAAAAAAATAAAAGAAAAAAAATAGAAAGAAAAAGTCGGGCAAACACTTACAACAGTTAGGGTTTGCAATATGGGTCGTGTTTGATGGACCCGACTAGGACCCGCATGATGAGGTCCGAGTTTAAACCTGGACCGCATCATAATAAAACCTGTATTTAACCCTAATAATTAAACCCACATTGATTACTGGCCGGTTGCGAATCCAATTAGGGTTCATTTGAAACCTGCAAATAACCATCATCAATTTAGGTTTAACTAAACATCTAAACCTGTCATTCTGAACTTATGCTTCCCACGTTCATCGACCATCGTCTCTAACATCTTCTCACTGTTTTCAACTTAAGCTCATCGTCTCTACCTTCTTTCCGCCGTGCTGCTGCCGACGCATCACGCCTTTCGCCACAAAGTCACTTTCGGTCGCCACCAATCACTACTAGCAAAGCTTCTCACTATTGAACCCCACATCCAAGGTAAGTTTCATTTTTTTTTTCAATTCTATTTACATTTCCAGAATTCCAGCTATTAATTAAATTTATTTTGTTTACCGTTTGATTTTTGATGAGCATATTTTATACATATTTATTGTCCCTATTAATAGATTTATTAGTCTGATTTTATATTAATTAATTCATTTTTAATGAAACAGGAACAAAAGCAATCGAATTTGGATTTAGATTTAATTGGAGCGTTTTACAAGATTAAATTGACTTGGATTAAAAGAAGAATTTTTAGGCCCAAAATCCAAGTTCAAGTAATGCCCAAGTCTCATATCAGGCCAAACCCAATTCAAGCCCAACGGTGCCGCTGTACTTATCTTCACGATTCGTATACTTGCGAGTTCAGTTTTTATAATACGATTTTCTACATCAGTGCACCAATCATAGGTGCGGAGATTCGGCTGGAAGCTTGAGGGGACGAGAGGAATTGCAACTCGAAAGCAAAGTTTCAATGCATCTTCCGAGTTCCATTGTTATTTTATTCTTAATGCCTTTCTATTTTTTTTTTTGCACTAGTGTAGACGATGTAACCCTGTGTGATAGAATAGTTTTTAGATATTTTTATTAATTCTCAAAAACTGTTCTTTAATGTTTATAGTTTTTGCTTCAATTGATAAGTAAATATAAAGCCCTTTAATCTTTGATATCATGTATCATTGATAGTTGATAGTTATGTATATATTTAATTAATCAATGCTTGGTTCTATAACAATAATTATAATTTCTTTGATTATTTGTTTTTCATTAAATTGGATACATAAAATACTTAGGGATTTTATTTTAAAGCAAGAAAAACCAACTTAAGATTTTGATTAATAGGCTTATTGTTAAATATTAATGCTAGACAACCCAAAAATTTAGCCTAAATTTCAACTCAAATGATGTGGCAAGTGGTTTTTCATTAACCACATCATCTCATGTTTGTGTGGTGATGACAACTCACTTGTCACATCATTTGGGTTATAGAGCATTACTATTGTTAACGGAAAAATCCACTCGGGGTGAAAATCTCAATTAACACCCTCAACCCGCTTCGTACCGTGGTTCTGGTAAGGTGAAAGCGAGATAGATGTCGTGGTAGGAGAACAATCATCCCTCTCATCCGGTGCAGTAGGTTGGTACTCGGTCTTGGTATCTGATTCTGGTACGTGATCACTTCTCTAGGTGCCCTCCATAATTCCCCAACCTAGATATCGTGCAAGGAGGGGTACAAGAGAGCTAGGACCAGTAAGGGGTCGGTGCCTAGTTCACATACATGCTTAATAAAGGAGATAGATAGGAGAATGACAATTCTTCTGGTAGAAGTGGACTGGCCTAGGGGGAAAAAGCATCACGAATGATCATATGCTGAAAACCCCCCATGCAGTATCTATAGGAAGGAGAAAGACCCTTCTTTATATATATATATATATATATATATCACGAGAGGTGCTCCAGAGAGCTTACATAAATACAATCTAAGACCTGGTAGGTCACCATTAGAGGGGTACCACTAGGTACCGATACATTCATGGAGAAAATTGACATGTACAGTAGTCGATACAATGGTAGAAAATGTCGAACTATATTTCTGGTGGAGAAAATGGACGAAATCAGGGATCGAAGACATCTTGTAGACATGGAGATGTTGGAGAACTATTGGAGAATGTTGGAGAGAATGTTGGGCCAGAGATAATGTTTTGTAACATGTTGGCGAGATGTTCGAACCCCTTTCTTGGAGAGAACTTGGTCATAGTTATATGTTCTAATTCTTGTTTCCCACTCCAATAATTAATTCGCAATCAAAGGAACGTTGACCTATCATTAATGGAGTTGAATATTCTCTCATTAATGGTGTTGTGAATGGTCATTAAAGAGTTGACTGATCTTCTCATTAATGGGGTTGATTATCTCCATTAATAGAGTTGACTGATTCCCTCATTAATGGCGTTGATTATCTCCATTAATTACCAGAGAGGTCAACTTTCTCTTTTACGTTGCTTGAAAGAGAATTCTGACTCTGTATCCCGGTGGCATGGTACATTGGTGTACCAGAGTGCATACTGGCGTGGCGCCTATTCTAGCAAGCTGGTACCTCTTCCTGGTTCCATTCTTCTTACTTTGCGGGTAGGATACACATTCTGGTTAGATCATGAACTAATATCGTGGTACTTGGGTACCGGGTAGATGTCGCGGTACCTAGGTACCAGGTAGATGTCGCGGTACCTAGGTACCAAGTAGGAGGTATCGTGGTACTTAGAAACTAGGTAGGAGGTATCGTGGTACCTAGGAACCAGGTAGGAGGTATCATGGTACCTAGGAACCAGGTAGGAGGCATTGTATAGCCTTGCTTGGTACCTGGTAGACTATGAGACGTGGTACTGACTTCTTTCCGGTTCATGGTGTAGAGCATCCCCGGTATCTAGGTACCGGTCCCGATCTAGGTACTGCCAGGTACCTGCGGGATAGAAAATTCTTCTTTGGACCCCTGCCAAAAATGACTGTTAACAGAAGTCCCCCCTAACTTGAACACCGCTATTAAGTTGGGGTTGGAGTCAAGATCTTATACTGCTTGAAGAATTTTTCTCGTCGTTTCTTACTTGTAGCTATTAATTGAAAAGAGAAAATACTCCCAGCACTCTTGGCTTTGGCGAATCTGGGTACCTGGCATTCCTTACATTCATGTTCTAGGAATCCTGGTATTCTGACGAGCACATGGCGAACGTATTGGAGAATCTGGGTACCTCACATTCATGTTCTAGGAATCTTGGTACCTCGGCGAACACATTGGCGGATCTAGGTACCTCGCATTCCTTTCTAGGAATCTTGGTACTTTGGCGAAAACAAGGCGAACACATTGGAGGATTTAGGTACCTCACATTCCTTTCTAGGAATTTTGGTACTCTGGCAAAATCAAGGCGAACACATTGGAGAATCTGGGTACCTCGCATTCCTGTTCTAGGAATCTTGGTACCTTGGCGAACACATGGCGAACACATGGCAAACATTCTGGCAACAAGATCCTGGTAGACAACTAAGGCCACTTTAGCACCAGGTCTTTCTTAGCGGGGGTGGTGCCCGGCCAAGGCCTTGATCTGGCTGGTAACTATGCTCTTATTATCCAGACTCTTCTTAGCTGGGGGTGGTGCCCGACCAATTCTAGAGAATCGTGGTACCTAGCCTTCCATTTTTTAGGAATCTGGGTACATTGGCGGAAACAATGGCGAATATACTGGCAACAAGATCCTGGTAGGCAACTAAGGCCACTTTAACATCAGGTTTTTCTTAGCGGGGGGTGGTGCCCGGCCAAGGCCTTGATCTTGCTGGCAACTATGCTCTTACCATCCAGACCCTTCTTAGAGGAGAGTGGTGCCTGGCCAAGGTTTTGATCTGTCAGGAAACTATGCTTTTACGATCTAGATCCTTCCTAGCGGGGGGTAGTGCCCGGCCAGGGCAACAGAAGTGCCATATGACCTTTCCTAGTCTTGAGGCGATCCTCCTGGAGGGATTAATCGGATCCAGGGCATCATGAGTGCTGTGTAGCTCTTCTGGTTTTATGGCGATCCTCCTGGAGGGATTAATCCAGTCTAGGGCATCAGGAGTGCTGTATAACTCTCCTGGTTTTATGGCCATCCTCCTGGAGGGATTAATCCGGTCCAGGGCATCAGGAGTGTTGTGTAGCTCTCCTGGATTTATGGCGATCCTCCTAGAGGGATTAATCCGGTCCAGGGCATCATGAGTGATATGTAGCTTTCCTGGTTTTATGGCCATCCTCCTGGAGGGATTAATCCGGTCCAGGGCACCAGGCATTCCTGTGCAAGGATTCCCAATCTTCAAGCGATGGTCCTGGTAGGCAACTAAGGCCACTTTAGCACCAGGTTTTTCTTGGCGGGGGGTGGTACCCAGCCAAAGCATCAGGAGTGCCATGTGGCTATCCTGGTCTCGATCATAGGAGAAAGACGATCATATGAGAACTACCAAGGCAATCATATGAGAACTACCAAGGCGATCATAAGAGAACTACCAAGGTGATCATAAAAGAACTACCAAGGCAATCATACTCAAGGCGATATGGGTCATTGCTCACCCCGCAGGCTTCATGGGTAAAACCTTCTGAGGTGATCCGCGTTCCGGGTATAAGTAATAGAGCAACCTTCCGTAAAGGAGCTTTATTGTGGACCGATCACTAGGAGAACTTTTCTCATGTTAAGGTTACTACCACTCCCACAGGAGTACTATGGAGACTGGTGAGCTTCTAGTCCCCAAGTGAAGTAACCAGTTTAGAAGCCTGCTTGGACTAATTAGGAGTCTTCAGAAATCGTAATAGGGCACGAGACTTTGGGCGAACAAACCTGGACCTCAGTATCTTGCTGGGGCGTTGGGTAGCCTAGTATAAAAGATCAGAAACTGATAATCTTGCAGCTGTGATCCAGGTAGCTCACAAGGGCGCTGTGAAGGGCCCAATACAATATGTGAGGAACCACTGATCTTGCAGTAATGCTGCTACTCCAGAGGCTTACTTAGGCATGTAGGAGGCCTCAGTAATGCCTAAAGCCTTTGAGCTCTACCCGAGCGGATCGGGACATAGGTGGCTCACTAAGGCGTTGAAGGGTCTGGTACAAGAGGTAGAGATCCACCTGTATGATACTGGTCCAGAGGCATGCTTGGGATCCTAGAAGTCCCCAGCAACTCAAATGTGGCCCTGAACCATCCTGGAATGAATCGGGACACAGTGGCTCACTTGGGTGTTGACTAGCCCGGTAAAAGAAGTGAGGAGCTATTGGGCCATGCAGCTAGGCTACTGCTCTGGAAGCTTGCTTAGGCATGTAGGAGGCCTCAGCAATGTGGGAAGCCTCTGAGCTCTACTTGAACAGATCGGGACATAGATGCCTCACTAGGGCGTTGAAGGGAATATCGGGCCAGAGATAATGTTTTGTAACCTGTTGGCGAGATGTTCGAACCACTTTCTTGGAGAGAACTTGGTCATATTTATATGTTCTAATTCTTGTTGCCCACTCCAGTAATTAATTCGCAATTAAAGGAACGTTGACCTGACATTAATGGAGTTAAATATTCTCCTATTAATGGTGTTGTGAATGGCCATTAAAGAGTTGTCTGATCTTCTCATTAATGGGGCTGATTATCTCCATTAATAGAGTTGACTAATTCCCTCATTAATGGCGTTGATTATCTCCATTAATTACCAGAGATGTCAACTTTCTCTTTTACGTTGCTTGAAGAAGAATTCTGACTCTGTATCCCGGTGGTATGGTACACTGGTGTACTAGAGTGCGTACTGCCGTGGCATTTGTTCTAGCATGCTGGTACCTCTTCCTTGTTCCATTCTTCTTACTTGGCGGGTATGATACACATTCTGGTTAGATCCTGGACTGATATCGCGGTACTTGGGTACCGGGTAGATGTCGCGGTACTTGGGTACCGGGTAGATGTCGCGGTACCTAGGTACCAGGTAGGAGGTATCGCGGTACCTAGGTACCAGGTAGGAGGTATCGTGGTACCTAGGAGCCATGTATGAGGTATCATGGTATAGCCTTGCTTGGTACCTGGTAGACTATGAGACGTGGTACTGACTTCTTTCAGGTTCATGGTGTAGAGCATCTCTGGTATCTAGGTACTGGTCCTGATCTAGGTCCTACCAGGTACCTGCCGGATAGAAAATTCTTCTTTGGACCTCTGCCAAAAATGACTGTTAACAACTATATTGTTAAATTCATGGGATGACAATAAATTGATTTTTAATTGTCACTCTATTTTAAGGAATTAATAAATTATTAGAAAGTTATGAAATTACACAGTAGTGGATTCCGATACCATAGTATTCTTTATTGATTCTTTTCAATTCTGTTTGCTATTAATTATTAGTTTACTTTAGTTTTAATTTATCACTTTTTGTTAACTATGTTAGGAATGAATTTAAATTTAGAATTATATTTATTTTTCACTATCCTTAGTATTCACATATCTATACTACAATATACTTGTACACTTGCAAGTATTTAAAATTTATCACAACAAATACTTATAAGGATAGTGGAAACAATGATAACGTAGATGTTGAGCAAAGTGATGCTTCGAGTGGCTCTAAACGAAAGCGTGAAATATTATTTATTTGGGGTTATATAACAAGAGTTGATATTAATGCCGTAAAGAATGCAAAATGTAAATTTTGTGAAAATGTTTTGATTGCTAGTAATGGACAGAGACTTTAAGTTTGAGAAGACAAGTGGAAAAATGTCTTAGCAAACATCGAGTAGCCACAGGTGATCAAAATCATTTGTTTAATCAAAATGTTAGTAAGGCTATAGTAGCAAAGATGATTATTATGTATGAGTTTCCTTTACGTTTTGTTGAATACATTGGGTTTCGGGAAATGATGGACTATTATTGTCAACCTAGATTTGAATCAATGAGTAGAAACACATTGAAAAATGAGCATAAAATTGAGAAGGCTAAAACATTAAAATTGTTGGAGAGCATTGATGGTAGAGTTGTAATTACTATAGATATGTGGACTTCTAGTACAAAATTGAGATACATGGTTATTACTATGCATTTCATTGTCAAATCGTGGTTGTTATATAGTCGTATAATGAGGTTTATACATGTGTTATCTCCACACGATGCTGAACCACTTGGTTAAATGTTTGTTTGATTGGAATATTGATAAAAAATTGTCTGCAAATACCGTTGATAATTGTTCTACTAATGATTCAATAATTGATAAAATGAAGAACAAATTTTCAGGTGTGTTGTTGTTAGGTGGTAGGTTTTCCGTATGAGATGTTTTTCCCACATCTTGAATTTGATAGTATGATTGCGGATGAAATAAAGAAAATTAGGGATAGTGTTTGTTTTTTGACGGCATCAAGTCAGAAAATTAAAGCTTTTGAGTATGTGACAAATAAATTGAAAATAAAATAAACTAATAAGTTTGTACTTGATTGTTCTTGTTGTAAACCTGTGTCTTACCAAGACACATAGATTTACTCCCAATACCTGACTTGTTCTTATACAAATAAGCCTGTAAGAAATATCTTACAACAAGAACAAGTACAAACATACTACACAATAACAAGATCAGTACCAACAAATTTTTATGAAAACAAACTAAGATTATATATACATCAATTCTTTATTAACTAGAACAGAATTACCATACAACCTGTTCTAATAAGTATATAACTTCTCTAAGACTCACAAGCAGATACTTAGAACAAGAAGAAGAATCACAGCAGAAACTAACGAATCACAAAACAACACTAATAATATTCTAGTCTGATCAGTACAAAAGCAGAGAACTATAACACATATATATATATGCCTAGAGTTATATCAGATAAACAAGAAGAAACAAAGCAAGAACAGAAAATCACAAGAACCAAATATATCCAGAAATTAAGATGTAAAAGAGAAAAGAAAAGAAACAACCAGATTTATCGTGGTTAAGCCAAGAATGGCCTACATCCAAGTTGAGCCCTTCACCGAAGCTCTCTCCACTATATCAACGTTATTACAAGCCAAATCTCAACTCAAATACTCACAAATTACAACTAGCAACTCTCAAAAGCACTGGATATGTCAACATACAGTAGATTGACCTCACAAACTCACTCACAAATTGTGATTACAACACCAATCACTCAACCCTCTTCACAAAGTGTATACAAACACCTTAATCACTCTCAAGATACAATAATCTCACAAGTTTACAGAGAAAACCACTTGGATTCACCAAGATTCAATAAGAAATACAGGAGAGATACAAGAGAGAGCTATCGAAGAATTGAGAGCAAAAGAGGAACCCTAATCTATGAATAACAAAATGAAATTACCTATCCAATTTCTCTCTCTTCCTTACTTTTATATGCTTATCTTACAAGCACATGTGTAATCTGAAATTGACCAATGAGATGTTGCTACAATGGATTCCATCACGTGACCCTTATCTTCTGATCTTCAGAATTCATTCCCATGCCAAAAACGACACTGTATCGCTTTAGTGATGGATATAGCTAGCTGGATCATGTGGGCTGCTGGTTGTTGGGCTCTTATTTGGGCTTCTGATTTGGCTTCCAATAATGTGATCATGTTGAGCTAATTTCATCACAGTTCTACTAGACGGAATTCCACATATTTTATGCTTTCGGTTGCATTGATGTATACTAATGTTTTTGTTCGTGCTAAACAACGTGAGCCGCATTATAAATGTTTGCTTCAGGAATCATATTGGCAATTGTCAACAATTATAATGGAGCATCTAAAACATTTTATAAATTAATAGAGTTTTTCTCTAAATGTTTAAATTAAAAAAATTAATGGTTAATTGGTTTAGTTTTTCAATTTTTTTGGTACCAAATACCCCCCCCCCCCCCCCCCCCTGCGAATTTAGGGGGCGTTTGAATCCATTTTTAAAAACTGTTTTCTGTTTTCAAAAACAAAAAACAATTTTAGAGTTGTTTAGCCAAATGTTTTATAAAATGTGTTTTTGAAAATAAAAAACAACTTTTTAAAAGTTACAACTAAAAAATTGAAAACAACTTTTTATTGTTTTTCACAATTTTCAAAACAAACCATAATTTTTCCCTTTAAACAACTATTTTACCCATTTTAAAAATAGCACCAAACACATTTATATCGTTTTCCATTTATGAAAACTACTTTTAAAAAAACGTTACCAAACACATTTACGTTTTTCAAACATAATTTTCATTTTAAAAAATAGTTTTCAGAAACAACATTTTAAAAAAGATACCAAACACGCCGTTTTTCCATTGATTTGCAAAATGAGAAAGATAATGAATAAGTGAGTTAGTTCTCCTTATATTGAGATACACACAATGACAAGAAGTATGATTGCCAAGTTTGAAAAATATTAGGGTGATATTCCTAGTATGATGGTTGTGGCAACGATTTTTGATCCGATGTATAAAATGTTGTGGGTTGAGTTTCATTTCGGTAAACTATATGACTTTGATATAGATTGTCAACGAGATAAAGTGCATGAAATTCTGAATGAGTTAATTACAGAGTATGAGTCTGAAGCTTTAATTAGGGGATCGACCTTAGTTGAACAATTTGAGGAATCTTCATCATTTGATTATTCTATTAAAGTTCTTGGGGATGAATGGATGATGAAGAATATTATTTGATTTGATTTGATATTGGCTTTTATATTCATGTTTATTTGTTTGTTTGTTATACTACTATATGCAAGATCGGTCAAAATACAAAGTTAATGGATTTGTTTGTTTATATTTAAGCATTGCTAATAATTGAGTTGTTCAATTAGATGGGTTGGGTTGTTTTTCAGTAAAATAGTTAGTTTGTTTTTCAATTTTAAGGGATCTGATTATTTTATAAATATGTTCAATTTTGCTTTAAAATACAGTCTGTCCTAATTTTTGTTCAACTTCCATTTTGTTCTTTTTCTAGATAAAATGTGCAAAAAAATTATTTTCAAAAGATAAAAAGTACAAGCAAAAAGGATTTCAATTTGACCATGTGTGGTCTACCCTTAAAGATGTCGAGAATTGGATGGATAACGATACTATGAAAATGACTAAACAACAAATGAAACATAATTGCTTTAAAAGGGCCAGTCACAATAAGATAAGTCTCTCGTATCCAAGACTTCAAGACGATCTTCATTTTTATTGATTTAAATGCCAATGTAGATGAATAAACTTTTGATTTTGAAAACGTTATTACATCTTTAATATCAGTGGGAAAGAATAAATAAAAGTTGAAACAGGAAACAAAATGATGATAGGAAAAAGATTATGGAGACAATTGAAAAAAAAATATTGAATTGTTGGAGTTTAACTAAAAAGACAACTTAGGTAAGAAAAAAAAATCTCATTTGGAAGTCTACTCAACGACGCGTTACGATCTTGCTAAACAAAGATTGCAGTTTCAACGATAACGCGAAGTGACTTGAATTATGGAGAAAGATTTGGACTCCATAAATGATCCAAATGAACATAAATATTGGAGATCTTGAAATTTTAAATTATAGAAAACATATCTCACAATTTCTAAATAGACAGATCATTTGCTAACACTATCCATAGTAATCCGGTCAATTTCAAGGTGGGTCGCTTGGTATAGATCATTTGTTTAGCTATTTTAGTCGATTGTCAAATGGGCATGTTATTTTTTTGGTATTATTTTAGTTTCCAATGTATTTGTTTTTGTTATTTTTCTTTTAGTTGTAATAATTTAATTTGAATATATTAAGGTTATTACTTATTAGTTTGTTTTATTGAATTATTTAGAGTTAATTATTATATTAAATGTTAATTACATATAAAAATTGATGCTTTGAATACATTTGTTTTGATTTAAACACTTATTAAATTGATGTAATAAATAAAAAATTTAAAATAAATAGAATTTATTCAATATTATGCTCAGTTGAAACATCTTAACAAGATCTTTCCAATGGTATAATTTTTATAGTAAATAGATTTATAAACAAAAAGTTATTATACATTAATTGAGTTTAGTTAAAAATTTAGAAAGAACATATAAGAATTTAGTTTGTATGAAGAATGAATAAGAGGTAAAGTTGACATAAACAATATTATAATAGTAATGGAGATCTTAAAAAGGCAATCTCCAAATTTATAGATAAAAGTTGAATCTCTTAAAATAAAATTTTATGTTGGAGTTCATCCATTCTCCAAATTGATATTTTGGAGATTGATTGGAGATGAACTAACCAATCAATTAGATATAATGTTTCGAGTGCAAAACAATTTCTACAACGTTTTATTTTAATTCAATAATGGTTCAATTTCTATTTGAAATGCAGGGAAGTTCTTGCCAATTGATACGAGCTGGGTGTTGAGACCAGTTGGGTGTTGAGGCCATGCATGACATGCATGGCAAGGTAGGCAATGAGGCCAATTGGGGAAGCACGTGCGTGAAGTCCAAGTCTGAGAAGGGATCGTGGGTTGTTTAATTAGCTTTATGGTTGTTAATTTCTTGTTTCATTTGCTTATGTTAATGTTGTTTGCATGGCTATATATTGGCCACTTTGAATTGAATAAGATTGTCAAGTATTAAAATCCAAAAATATCTCCACTCTAATCTTATCTCTGACTTCTTTCTCTCTTCCTCGACCCCTTAATTAGTAATGTTTGAATTATTTATTTGATTTTATTTATTTCAAATAATAATTCTTTATATATTAAGAACAACTTTATATTAATTCGATCCATCGGGTCGGATCGGATCGAATCTAATAGTAATTGGATCGGATCAGATCGGATTCCATTATAAAATTGGATCGGATCGGATTGTAATTTTTTCGATCCAATCGGATCGGATCGGATCTTGGATCTTGGATCATGACAAATCCATTGGATCCGATCCGCCGCACACCCCTAGTTTTGGATGGATTGGAGAGACAGAGAGATGAATTCTCTTTTTTTCTTTTTGTTTTATTTTATTTTTATTTTTTGATATATAAATATCGTTAATTATTATTATTATTATTATTATTATTATTAAATGGTGGTGGATTTGGGACCACACATTCATTTTAAAGATTTTAAAAAAAATTTAATTTGTTTAAGTATAGTCATTTACCATTTTGCCTTCTCAGGGGTGCTTTTTATATTATTTCGATTTCAGGGGGATTAACTATCAATATGAGCAAATTCTATCATCACCTTTCTAATAGGGCAAACCTCATGGGGGGAAATGATTATATACATTATATAAACTCTCTTAATGGTTATTATCATTCTTAATGGTTATTGTTACGATCAAATACAAAAACCCATCATATTCTCTTTTAAATCAACATTTCAATTCATTTAGACAAGGGCAATTACCAATTGGGTCCCTGGACTTTTTTTTTAAATTCCAAGTTGTTTGCGACTTTTACAAAAGTGACCAAATTGGTCCTTACATTTTTTCCAAGTGCCAAATTAATCCCTCTAACTAAGTTCTGTCCATCAACTTTAACTGTGTAAGGGTGAAATTGTACTTTACTCCTAAACAATATAATATTGACACATGTACAATTTTTTTTAACGCATGTATAATTTTGTTTATTTAATTTGTGCGTTTTGATTTTTAAATAATTTCGAAAACAGTACCTATATAATATTAACAAAAAAAATTATATAAAAGTGATAAAAGACTAAAATGAGGATGAATGGTAACTTTGTTTAAAAAAAATAAAAGTATAATTAACATTGTCTTATTAAAATATTTTTAGATTTTTTAGAGAATTTTAATAAAAAATGTACAAATGGGGTTTCATTAATAATATTTTTATATTTTATTTTAATTATAATGGTGAATTTAATGCACAAAGACAAAAAAACTTTGCTATCATATGACAAATAAAGGGTATTTACGTACTTTAACTAAAATTATTAAAGTCAATTGTTATATTTAACACCGTTAAGTCATTAGATGGACCAGTTTGGTTACTTCTAAAAAAAGAGGGACTAATTTGACAGTTGAAAAAAATGTAAGGACCAATTTGATCACTTTTATAAAAGTCGTAAACAACTTGAAATTTTAAAAAAAAATCCAGGACCTAAGTGGTAATTGCCCTTTAGACAATTAAACAGCTAATCATAATCTTTACTATAAAGCCTTTTCCCCTCCCTCAATTTTTTCTATACAAACCACTTAAAATCTCACATTTATTACCTTCTATCAGTCAATTCTTTTTTATTTTTGTTATTTTTATTCATGTTTCTCAAATAATAGCTCGATTTGTCACATGTTTTGCATATTTATTAATTTTTCCTTTGTTGGTTTTTTGTAATATGTATTTCAGGATAAGAAGGTGGTCATTTTGGGCTCCCCGTAAGTTTATCTCTTTTCTTCAACACTTTAATATAACTTATTAGTTGTAAATTATTTTATTTGTTAGATTAATTTATCGTTTGATGAACAGCTTTGAGTTTATAATGAATTTTGTTGAATACATTTGATAAATAGTGAATTATATATGTTTGGTAAACATTGTTCATTTTTAGTTTAAACTAAACAGTTTTCTTTGTTTATATGATCCTCAGTATATATCTGGTGGGTTTGTGCTCTTAAAGATAATTCATTCCCCTACCAATTGTTTTAGAAATTAATACTCCCGTGTATAAGAGCTACAATATTATTAGAAATCTAAATAGTGAGGACTCTAGAAACTTATGCATGATATATATATATATATATATATATATATATATATAAACATATATATTGATTAACCATTATTTTTTTTTTGAAAAGATTGATTTACCAATTTTAATTTTCTATAAAATAATCAATAGAGAAAAGAAGAAGAGAAAGAAAGGAAATAAACCAGTTCTATAAGCAAAGGCTGCATCCAAAAGCATACACAGACCCGTCCACGGTTCGGTTCCAGGCCGGTTTCGGTTCGAAACCGGCGGTTCCGGTTCCGTGGAGAGGGCAAACCGAAACCGAACCGGTAATTTTCGGTTTTGGTTCGGTTTTTAACCGGCGGTTTGGCGGTTTGAGTTCGGTTTCGGTTTCAAAACCGGCCGGTTCCGGTTCGGTTTCTGTTTCGGCCGGTTTTTTTTTTTTTTTTTGGTTTTTTTGGTTTTTTTTTTTTTGGTTTTAAAATATCAAAGTTTATATATTTTTTTAATTTCAAAATACATATAAAAAATTGGAAAAAGTTTTAACTTTTTTTTCAATTTCAAATACATATCAAATTAATCAAACTTAACATATAACAACTATACTACTATAGTCTAATTAATACTAATTAAAATTTGACAAAGCTTAAATATAAAAATTTGCACAAACATTTTTATTTGTAATCAAACTTCATTTATAACATAAGGTCTATCACTCTATTAGTCTATTGTATTTGATATTCATATTAAATATTCAATAAAATATTACAATTATCTCAATATACAATTGAACTGTTGAAGTTTTTTACAATCAATGTGTAAACTAAAAGAAATTGACATTGATTAATAAATAAAAATTTACAATTGAATGAATATATATATATATATATTGGCCTTGCACTTAATTTTGACCACAATTAAGTTGCCTACGTATCCTCCACCAATGTAGAGGAATCATAGGCTACGTAGTTCTTTTACCTTTAATTAGATGCTCGGTGTTGGAGGTTGGAAGTTGGAATGGATTCTATCCACTACCTTCTGTTCCCGTGGTTTGGTCATCTTCGAAGAAATCATTCACTATCTCCGGCTCGAGTTCTTGTTGTCTGAATTTTGCCTTTGTCCAATCATCAACACACGCTTGGGCTTCAAGTGATTGTGGACACAGAACAGACCGTCTTGGTTCCAAAATATTTCCACATGCACTAAATTCTTGTTCCACAGCAACAGTAGAAACCGGCGTTCCAAGAATTTGTTTGGCAATAATAGCTAAAATTGGAAATACTTTTTCATGATCCGTCCACCAAATCTGGATACTAAATTCACTATCTTCTAAAAATTCATGATTAGTTTGTAAATACTGGTCAAGCTCAGAAATCGAGCTAGATGAGGATGAAGAAGGTGTTCGTAATTTTTTGGCTCTATCAGAAAACAATCGGTCCCCTAAACCCTTTAATTTAAATATTGAGGAAGAAGTAGTACCATCAGATGTGAGTTGTGGTTGTGAAACCGAAATGTTCAAAGACGGACCATATATTTTAAGATATTCATCATATAATTCATATAGCAAAGTCTTAACAGAATTACAATAATTAAGAATATCGACTTCTATTCCTAAACTATTGTAGTAATGAGTTAAATAATCCTGCAAACATTCTAATTTAAAGCGTGGATCAAAACATAATGCAAGCAAGTAAATAATTGGAATCTCCTCATAATAATTTAGCCATTTTGTTTTCATTGCAGCAACACATTGACTCAATTGAATATCTAATTCACACTCACTGATTGCACCGGCAATATTAACACTTTGAATAAGAAATAAATGAGTAGTGGGATAGCAAACACCAGATAAAGCATTGGTAGCATCAATAAAAACACGTAACAATTCAAGAATTTTTATACATACATCCCAATGCTTCAATTGAAGAGAAATTGAAGGAACATTATAAGTAATAAAAGAAACTAATAATTCATTATATTCAACACTTTCACTAAGCAACTTATAAGTAGAATTCCAACGAGTACTAATATCCCGAGAAAATTTAATGGGACGCCTATTATTTTGAGAGCAAAATCTCAACCATTATTTCTGGATTTTGTTATGCTTCCAGATATAGTTAATACTATCTCTAATTGGTCTAATATAAATAGAAAGAATTTGTAATCCAGCTTGAACACACAAATTTAAAACATGGTATGCGCATCTTTGATGAAATAATTTACCCGTAAAATAAGGATTGCACAATTCCTTTAACATATGAATAGATGCGGTATTGCTTGCAGCATTATCAAAACCAATTGCAAAAATTTTGTTTTGGATATGAAACTCTTTAAAAATAATTTTAAGGTGTCGAAAAATATTTACAGCTGTATATGATTCATCGAAAACACGAAATGCAATAATTCTTTTTTACATGACCCAATCATTATCAATATAATGACATGTCACACCTATGTAATGGTGGCTACCAAAATTGTCGGTCCATATGTCGGCACATACGGAAACACGACCTTCAAATTGATAAAAAAATGATTTCAATTTGTGTTTTTCTTTTTTGTAAATAGAAAACAGTGCACGTGTGAGAGTGACTCTAGGAACACGTTGCATTGCAGGATTTAATGCATTTTGACAATAATTAACAAAACCAACTTTCTCACCAAAACTAAAAAGTAAGTGTTCTACTGCAACCATTACTACTAATTCTTCCTTATTTTTTTCAGACGTATAATGAAATAATTGATTGTTAGGAGTTCCGTACCTGGAGATTTGTGCTTGGTTACTAGCCTTCACCATTTCGGACGGATGATTTTTCCTAATATGAGCCCAATACGTGCCATATCCGAAGTTTTTACTGGTCTTGTATGTTTTGGGGCAGTAGTTGCACTTGATTTTGATCTTTCCGTCATCTAACTCAGTTTTCTTCATATGGGTTTTGAACAGATCGAACTTCAACGACTTTTCTTCTTCACCTGCATAAAAATCATCTGAAGAGGGTGGCATGGTAGAAGGGGTAGATATATTTTCATTACTAGTGGGGGTATTGAGATTTGGCTCAAAAATTATTAGAGGGGGATTAGAATTAGGAGAGAGATCGGATCCGAATTCTCTTTGAAGGAACTCGTGGTAAATTCGGTCATTGTAATTGACGTCATCACCTTCGTGTTCCAACAAATCTTGCAATGGACCCTTTACTCTGTCCAAATTTCTTAGACTTGAATCGTCTCCCCCACTTGCCATTAAAAAATAAATTATAAATAATTAAATATTAATAGTAAAAAATTTGATAATTGTAAGTAAATATAACAGATGCTTGTAAAAAATAAAAGAAATATATATTTATTAATTTATATGAGAAATGAAAATAAAATAAAAATGTTGAATGTAGAGAGAATTGAAAATTTTAGATTGAGATTTGAGAGAGAATGAGAGAAGAATGAAGTATTGAAGTGTGAAAAAGAATGAAATATGAGGTGGTATTTATAGAATTTAGGTGGAGGGGCATATTTGCAATTAAATTAAAATAAGGGAAATTTTTTTTTTGGCCGTTGGAGGAAGTCAGAATAGATGAAGTCTTCAGAACGGTCACATTGTCACAATTTCAATTTTTTTTCACAATTATAGTGACACGTGTCGGCTTCTCATTGGGTGACATATATATTTTAAACTTTTTAACCGTTGGTGTCCAACGGTCCAACCCAACGGTCAAATTTTGATAAGTTTTTTCAAATTGACGGACACGTGTCGTCTTGTAATTGGTTCATTTAATTTTTTTTTAATTGTAAACCGGCAGTTAAACTGCCGGTTTTGGTCGGTTTTAGCCGGTTTCGGGCGGTTTTTGTCCGATTTTGGTCGGTTTTTCTTAAGGCCAAACCGAAACCGAACCGGCTTCAACCGGTTTTGTAACTGCTAGTTTCGGTTTCGGTTTTCCAATTTCGATTTCGGTTTCGGTTTTTAACCGCCGGTTTAACCAAACCGTGGACACCTCTACATACACTCTTAAAAGGAGATGGATGATAAACATAGTTGGTATCACTCTGGATTCCGTAATCTGAGTGAGAGAGAGAGAAGTAAACAAAATCACGAACACACACAAAAAAGAAGCCATCAAACTAAGAAGTACAATTTAATAAATGAAACCAAACTATGATGTATGTAAAATACACAATATGTAACTTATCTGCATACATACCAAAACTTGATATCCGTTTTAATGTTTTAAAATACATTGATTCATAATTAATTAATTAATCATATCTGGTTAGTTTTATTATATTAGGGCATTACTTCTTTTTGCTCCTGTAGACACCGAGTTTATCATATTCATCTTCAAAACACAAGAGGCATTTCATATGTTAGAAGAAATAATTGAAGTTAGCATATGAATTGAATATGTGGTGAGAACAATTTTTGAATATCTCAAGTGTAAAAAAATGGTAGGCTTTTGCATTATAATTGATGATGGGTTTTATCATTTGATCTTCCAATTATATCATTTCATTAAGTGTTCATCTATTGAAGTTTATAGTCAATTTGTAATATTGTTTCAGCGGTTTATTAAAAGAAGAATTGTTTTATTTTATTTTTTTCGTCCACTCTCACAAAATCAATCACTTTATACTACATTGGAAATGAAAATATCAAAAGTTATAACAATTCGGGTTGAAAAGATTGATATGAGTAGTATTTGAAGAAGTTGGAGATTAAAATGAAAAATAGAATAATACGAAGAAATTTTAAAATATAAATCCGATAACAATTATGTTATATTTTACAATGTCCGCACATTGTGCGGGATGCAAACTAGTAGTATTATAATATTAAGTATCTGATTATTTTGTTTTATAGATTTGACCTTGTTAGGCCAAATGGTAAAAATTTTCGAATTATTGTTGTAAAATAGTATATATGATGTGATTATAAACTATAAAAAAAAACACACACCAAAAAGTTACATTAAATGATTATACATATGAATAATGTATTCTAAAAGTTATTTAAATTTATTTCAGATTACTATTTTTAATTACAAGACAAATTAATTTTAAAGAAAATAATTTAATTATTGTTGATTCTAGAGTTCTAATAAAAATATGATATTGTAATATTTTGTTCAATCTCAAAACATACAAAACATATGATTATTTTATTTTTAATCCTATCATACCACGTAACAAATTGGGTGTTTATGTATAAAAAATTTCACAAAGGTTATTCATGAGACGCACGAACCGGCACGTGCGAAACAAAGAAAGACCAGCAGCACACGCTTAAAGACTATAGCTCTTTGAGAGTCTCACCTAAACTCTTTGAATTTTCCATTTGCTACTGATTTATCTCCATTTTCACTCTTAACAACCTCCACATCGGTGGCCTACTCTCAACCCGGATCTCCACCGTATATTTCCCCAGATCTGTGGCCTATACCTTCGTTAATCACCGTTGATCCCGATCCTTTTTTGCTCTGATTGTTCCCAGTGGATCGGAGATGCCGGTGTCTGCTTCGGCTATCTACTTTTTGAATCTTCGCGGCGATGTCCTCATCAATCGCCTCTATCGCGACGATGTCGGGTAATGTTCCATCATTTGTTTCACTCTCTAATTTGTTATTTTTCATATATAATTATTTTACGATGCAATATTCTAATTGTTAAAAGTGTTTGTTTGGTTATGAAATTAAAGAAATTGAAAATTTTGTGGTTATGAAATGGTTTCAGGGGAAATATGGTGGATGCATTTCGAATGCATATTATGCAAACTAAAGAACTAGGTACATGCCCAGTGCGGCAGATCGGAGGTTGCTCCTTCTTTTACATGAGAATCAGCAACGTTTACATTGTCATTGTTGTTAGCAGCAATGCTAATGTGGCTTGCGCTTTCAAGTTTGTCGTTGAGGTACTTAGCTTTGCCTCTTTTATTTTGAAATTAGCACCTAAAAGTTTGTGAATTACTTATTGTATGGATTGTATTGATGGTGCTAAAGTGAAAATTGATACTCTGTGGAGTTAATTAAAATTCTTACTCTCTGTCAAATGATATCTTCCTACATTTTCAATTTCCTAGGTCAAAAGATATTATTTGTTTCCTGTGTTAGTTGATGCTGCTACTCTATTTTGTGTGCAGGCAGTTGCACTTTTTAAATCTTATTTTGGTGGGGCTTTTGATGAAGATGCCATACGTAATAATTTTGTTCTGATTTATGAGCTGTTGGATGGTAAGAAGTTGGAAGTGATATTGGATATTATTATTTGCATGTTTTCGTAGTTGTATATCTTTTCCTTTGGGTATGACTTTTAGATGAACCAAAAGACTATAACCGTTACGTTGTCATGTGCACCTTTTTGTATAGTTTGTAGCTTCTCATGTTTTTAATTCATATGCTTGCCAAATGTCTCCAATCCTATCAAGTACGCTTTTATATGTGAAATTACGACAGGTCTTTAGTTGCCATGATAAGAAGAGCTTGGAAAAGCACACAGCTAGTGGTTTATTTGTTATTGAAAATTCAAAGTATTGGGGACTGTGTGCAAATAGCTGAGTTTTTTCTTTAGAAGAGATCCGTGTTAAGCAATCTATTATTCTGAAATATCTGGTAGAAATTCTAACCTTTCAAATAATCATATTTTCGTTCTTTCTAGATTTTTTATGTTCATTTTTTAGGTTTACTTGTTACCTTATGTACCGGAATTCTTGCATCCTGAATTAGTACTGTAATTTTCTGGTCTATCTAGATCTCGGTCAGCATCCAGAATGGAAATTCTTTATGGATTTTTAAAATTTATTACCGGCACACAGATAACCTAGAACTGATCTCACTATAGCTTGGAAGGAGTTTAACCATACAAATTAGTGCAGCTAATGGACATAATGAAAATCAAAGCAAGAGATAAACACAAAGAGGCTGTGGCATGTTCAAATGCTGCATTGATAAGTAGAACAAATTAAAGATATCCATTAATTATTGTGAATCAGTTCTACAATCAAGCTATTTTTGGCAATGTTTTAAAAAACGTTTTTAGTATTGAGACGTTTTCCTCTACTGAGGTGAGGCATAAGCCTCAAGGCGTAATGAGGCGTAAGCCTCACAAAGGATAGTTAAAACACATAAAAAAATATATATAAAGCACATAAAATTTCATAAATCAATCAATAATCACAAAATCACATTAATAATCATTAACAACCTATTTTATCCTATAAATATCAAGTTACAAAGCTAGATGTAAGGTTTAGAACTTTACAAACAATCAATAACACGGCATAATTCATAAAATAATTAACATGCAATCATCATACTAACAACAAAGATGTTCAAAATAGTTGCTAGGCTATAGCTATCCCCAACTCAAACAAAACCAACTTCATAACATTATCAATGCATTTTCATGTTGGGTTGTGAAAATTGAATTAGTTTTGTTAAGCTATGCTGTCGCACTTGGGGGTCGATACATTATGTTACTGAAAATCCCAAAAAAAATAATCCAATTTTCAATATCCTCAAGGCGTGCCTCAATACATTTTTTAAAACAATGATTTTTGGTATTGATTTTAATATGAATGATCCTCTGTGTTGACAATGTTGTTAGGCATTTGTTCTACAGTACTTGTCTTCAAATTACCATGAAGTTGCATTAACGTATAACCCTTTAAATTGCAGAAATCATGGACTTTGGTTACCCACAAAACCTTTCTCCTGAGATTTTAAAGCTTTACATCACTCAGGAAGGAGTGCGCTCACCATTCTCATCCAAGGTTAGATGGTTCTTTGTGATATATTTTAGGGATTGCCATTCTTAAGGCAGCCTTCTAGGTTTTTTTTTTTTTACGTTGATCCTTTTTTATTTGTTTCTTTAACAATTGTGTTTAGTGTCTTCAATATATATAAGCTTTGGTAGCATGTGTTGAAGGGTTTAATTGTTCATCCTTGTTCATATTATTAAAGTAGTCTTTAATTATTTGTTTGTATTGTGGAAAAATACATAGCCATCAGATAAACCTGTTCCAAATGCGACTTTACAAGTTACAGGTGCTGTTGGTTGGCGCAGAGAGGGACTTGTTTATAAGAAAAACGAGGTGATTCAAGATAATTCTTTTATGTTCTGTTACACACTCCTATCTTTCTCAGTATTGACGATGGGCTATTTCCTGGATTTTATCATTGTTTTGTGCAGGTTTTTCTTGATATTGTGGAAAGTGTAAATCTTCTTATGTCATCAAAAGGTTGGTAATGGTTTTTCAGTGTTTTTTATGAATGTTGCCTTGTTGCTTACAAACTTCTTTGTGATCATAGGTAGTGTTCTGCGTTGTGATGTAACTGGGAAGATTCTTATGAAGTGCTTCCTCTCTGGAATGCCCGACTTGAAGTTGGGTTTAAATGATAAAATTGGCCTTGAGAAAGAGTCACAATTGAAATCCCGGCCTACTAAAAGGTAGCTTTTGCTGGCATGCATGTCTTATCCGTCAAAGTTGCAATACAATGTTTGCTTTGTGCGGTTGTTATATAATGTATATGTATGACTCTTTTGCTATGTCATCTGTTCATTCAGTACATTGAGTGTTTCATTTTGGTCTTGGTTAGATTATATTTGAAATAACAAACCGAGAGTATTCTTTTCGTTTTTTTTTTCTCTCTATGATGTGATTGTTTGACATTGCCATTTTCTCCAGTGGTAAAACGATTGAGCTTGATGATGTTACTTTCCATCAATGTGTAAATTTGACGAGGTTTAACTCAGAGAAGACTGTGAGTTTTGTGCCACCAGATGGTGAATTTGAATTGATGAAGTAAGTTGAAAACTCTTCTCACACGATTTTATATTTTTTTAATTTATGTTTTGAGATTTATACGTTATGTTGTATAAGGTGCAAGATTTCTTATGTTTCATATACAAGTGAAATTGAGTTCTGGATTACTTATCATTGCTTTGAAAATACCTGTACTATAGAATATTAGAGTCACTTGGTCATAAATCACTAGCCATACATCTGGACTCGGATAGCAATAAATTATTATGCAAAACATTATTGATGGCACATTTAACAGCTGACCATTCATTTCAATTTTGTACCATCCACCTTGCTATATTCCTGATTTATTATGCTCCTTAGTTATTTATGGATTCTGCCTTCTCTAGGTCTAATCACTTTTATCATTTTCCTTCATCAAATAGGCACGGAGTATTACTTTCCAAGGTTTAACCGGAAAAGGAACTTGATGCTATTTTGTTCAATTGTGCTTTCGATGTATGGTGTTGTCTTTGTAGATTGTTCAACTCTTTCGTTGCAACTTTTATATCTTTACTTCTTAGTATTTCTTTTTCTGTAGAGCATGGATGTAGCGTGTCCTGGGTATTTGAAGTTACCGTATTTAAATCGTACTTGCACTTCTTTTGTTCTTTAGATATTCTATTTGTATCACTTGCTGTCTTTTTATCTGATTATGACATTAATTTTGTCTATGAATATCCTCGGATAGCAGTATAGCATTGTACTTTTTGGTGCTAGATTATTAATTTGAAGTCTTGTTATTTGTTCTATTGTTGTAGATATCGTATCACTGAGGGTGTCAATCTTCCATTCCGTGTCTTGCCAACAATTAAGGAACTCGGTCGAACACGTATGGAAGTAAATGTTAAGGTCTGTAATATTATGTTTCCAAGGTTGTGGTCTTTTAGATATTCATAATTCCACAGTTAGCTTATATATTTTAACTCTCAGGTAAAGAGTGTTTTTGGTGCAAAAATGTTTGCACTTGGGGTTGTCATCAAAATTCCTGTACCAAAACAGACAGCTAAGACAAGTTTCCAAGTGACATCGGGTCGAGCCAAGTATAATGCTTCAATTGATTGCTTGGTTTGGAAGTGAGTATTTGAACTCAATATTTAGGGAAGCAATTCAATCTTTATATTCTACATTTTTGCATTATTGTCTATATTTTTATCTCAACATTGTCTATTAGAAATCATCAGCTTGCCTTGTTCTCATTTTAAATGTGGTGTTCTCATTTTAAATGTGGATGCACCAAAAATAGCATTAGTTACTGCTCATTATATCACATTTTCAGTAATATCTAATGCATATCAGGGGCCAAATCTGCTCACAAAGGATGATCAATAAGAAACTGTTTTGAATTCCAGTTGAGGTAGAATTGGTCCACTTGGATCGATGGGTCTGAAATCATATTTGGGCTAGTTACATTAACACAATTCAATGTCAAAATGCTTTTTGGAAATTATTGAAAGAAGCAGAAGGACAAGCCTCCGTTCTTGTGTGGCAACAGCTGCATGAGAGAGAAGTATTAGGTTCCTGTAATCATGAGATCTTGATTACCACGTAGAGAAAGGACATGTGAAAATTGATATGGACAGATTGGGTTTGGATCGAAGGCTCCACAATTATCATCAGAAACTCTCTTTGAATATTTTCTCGAATATTTCTTAGAATAAAATTATGGAGTTTAAGATGTATCTGTGCTTGCATATGCTATTTTTGTTTGGTCCTCGTAGTTCAGAAATTTACTGTGGGCATATTGACCTTAAAGGTACCATGTTGCTTCTTTGTTTCCAAAGAATTATGCAGATCGACCTGAAACGTATAGAGATCCTCAGATCTGAATCCCACTAGCTTATAGATCTTCAAATTATACATGCTGTTCAGCTGTTCACATATCTAGTGTATGCTTTCATTGGTGACAATTGGTGTTTGTCTACTGACAAGTGAAGAAGTGAGATTAAAGTTGAAGCATATTCTAGAAGTCTAAGGTCCTGATTTTATGTCATGAAATGTCTACCTACTTCATCTCATTATGATAGTGTTTTGGAGTTTGCTTTTATGCTTTTCATTTTGTGTTTTAAAGCTAAAACATTTGATTGTACCGCACGTCATATTCCATGGATGATGTAAAGCTGCAATAATTGAACCCTCTGTTCTTCCCTCAACAAGAAATAGTATAGCAGCATCCTTTACATATTAGCAGTTTTATCACGATTCATTTATATTATACCGATTCATGTTTCTTCTTTAGAGTTAGTGCTAATACAGTTGTGCACTGTCGTATTTTTGTTACACTCCAGGATAAGAAAATTTCCTGGACAAACTGAGCCAACCATGAGTGCAGAAGTTGAGTTGATTTCCACGATGGCAGAAAAGAAGTCTTGGACAAGACCACCAATTCAGATGGAGTTCCAGGTTCTAAATTATGTTTCTCTATTTTCTACTTAATCTTATTGGAATTCCATGAGTTGTTCTATTTGACTGATGATAAAGTGCTTAATGCATTGTCTTAGTCTTGTTAACTTCATTCATAACTCTGCATCAGGAGACCACAAGTTGTCCACCTCTCTGCATCATAGTGGTGCTGCACTGTAACTCCATCATGCTATGTCTGCATGATGTCTGCATGGTTGCTATTTCTCAAATTTAGCCCATAATTAAACGTTAATTAGATTTAAACTTCCTTGTTATTCTGTTGGAAAATAACAGTATTGCCAAAGCCTAATGAACTAGATGAAGAGTTGGTCTGTCTTTTCCATGGAATGAAACCAAAAATATAATACTTTTAATGTCTATGTTCAACTTACAATCTTATTAAAAATCTCTGGTTATTGGAGGATTCTCTTCAATTACTTCTTAAGGGAAATATCAAGTAGAGGAACTTTTGGGTTTACAAACCTAAGAATTTATTGCTTGTTCTGTCATTTTAGACAAGGAATAGCATAACCTGTTTATCACTTCATCAGATGAATGCCGCCTATGCTTTTGACTTGCCAGTTGTGTCTTTTGTTTTCAGTTCGGAATAAAGTTTAGAAAGCAATCTGGATTGGTGTCTGATAATTATAATATGCCTTTGTTCTGAAGGAGAAAAGTTTTGTTTGATATTTATTTTAGAAGGCCAACACAGGGTTGAGATTAACAGATCTGTATCATAATGTTAGCAAATATGAATGCTATGGTCTTGAGCTTTAGTTATTGTTCCATTAATGTCTGTAAAACTTATAATATGGTGAGAGGATGAAGAGTGGACGAAAATAATAGAACAATATCTCTCATTTACATCATCCACTGGTACATGTACTAGTAGTAGCTTAGTTATATCACTCTCTGCACTTCTGCCTTTTTTATTTTTCCTGTGAAGGAAGATAATTGACAGAATCTTTATTTTGCAGGTTCCCATGTTCACAGCATCTGGTTTACGTGTTCGTTTCCTTAAGGTATTTACTTCAACATAGATGTCTTTTAATTTTTTATGAAAACCTCAAGAGTTGACCCGATCATTGTTCTGCAGGTATGGGAGAAAAATGGCTACAACACTGTTGAGTGGGTTCGTTATATCACTAAAGCTGGTTCATATGAGGTTAGGTGCTAGAAACATGAGATTGCTGCTGCAAAACTTATCACGAAAGATGGAAGCATTTTCAAGCTATTATACTAGAGTTGAATGATACTTCATAGGTTTTGCCTTGTCAAAGGTGAATGAGCCTCCATCGTCCCTCACAAATGATGCAGCTCGGATTCTGCTTTCTTGTATTCTTGGGGCTTTTTTTTTTCTTTCTAATTTTGCTCATAGTGTTCTGTGTCAATATATGATTATTGTGATTGAATATTTTGAGTTGATATTTGTGTTGTAAAGGTTAGCATGATGTTAGAGATCGGGAAAACTGATCAATTTTTTTTGGAACTGAGATTGTTTATTGCAGCATTTTGCTACGGTTATGTTCACTTGTAGTGATAAAATTGTTACTGCATTATGTTTTATTTTACCTTTATTTTTTTGTACTTTGATTGATAACTGATAAACTATTGCTTTTGCTTTCTAAACAAAGAAGTTTTAAAGTGCTAAGCTAATAATTTCATGCCTTGTTGAAACTTTGACTATTAAGGGCAAAATGTCTTCCTTTAACAAGGTTTCGAAGTACTTTTTGGCTTTTCCATGCACTTTGCTTAAAGACCGGGAAAAAAAGTACTTTTGAAGTGCTATACAGCACTATTAAAATGCACAGGAGATAGGGTCACATATTCACATTGCAGTTGAGAAGAGAATTTTCAGTCATTTGAATTTTCCATTGAAACAATTACTAGAGCACTATTCTAGATTTTCACAGCCTCTTTGAGGTGATTGACGTGTTGCAATTTTGTGTGGGAAAACAGATTACGAATTAACCTCATAAGCGATATTTACTATTTACTATTTAATAGGATTTCTGTGGAGTAGAAGAGAAAGCTTTTTATGATAGTTTGTGGTAGAGTAAATGAGTAGTCAGTAGTCAGCAACTTTTAACCCAACAACACGCAAGAAGGGAAGGGAAAGGAAAGGCATGGATGGTGAGTGAATCTAAAAACTAAAAACTGGTGTGGTATTTAAATCAAATCATAAATAGATGATCCATGTAAGATTCCTGTGAATCTAGGGATCATTCAGCAACTGAAACTTGTAATGTAACCTTATTATGATGTGACACGTATCCACCAACTCCTCCTTAAACGGTGGGCGAAACAAGCAACAAATTTAACTTAAAAAAACCTTAAAACCCCTTTAATTCCCCGAAAAACCCTAGTTAAATTAAAATTAAAATTAAAATTACCCAAGCAACCCATTCCCTTTTCATCAAACTACGAAACTGTAGTTCACTTCAAGTAGATAACTCACACAACTCAAACTGGTATTTGACTACTTTAACACCCACACACACACTTGCACTTGTTGATTCTCTTGATCACAAACAAACACAACGCAAGAATGGATTCAAGAGAAGCTCCTCCACAACCTCAACCAAATATGCTAATGGGCCCCACCTCCTACTCCACAAACGCCATGATCCCGCAACCCTCCTCCACCCCTAGATTCCATTTCAACTCCCTAGCACCACCACACTCACCACCTTCCCAGTCACAACTGCAGCCGCAGCCGCACTCCAAGCCTATTGATTCGTTGGCCTTCGACGGATCGCCGTCTTTCGGCGGGGCCGGTTCCTTTGGCATTGATCCCAACAAGAAGAAAAGGGGTCGGCCAAGAAAGTACACCCCCGATGGTAATATTGCTAGTAATATGACATTGAGATTAGCCACCACTCCGTCTCCGTCTCCGGCCTCCCATGCCAATTCTTCTGCTGGCGCTCCCGCAAATTCAGCTTCGGATCAGCCAACCAAGCGCAACCGGGGTCGCCCTCCTGGCTCTGGGAAAAAGCAACTTGATGCTTTAGGTGATTTACATACATGTTCTTGTACATGACATTTAGTGATTGTGTTTGTTTTGTGATTGTGATTGTGTTTGTTTTGTGCTGCAGGAGGAGTTGGAGGGTCCGGATTTACCCCTCATGTGATCAGCGTCAAAGCTGGGGAGGTATTGTTTTGCTTTTCTTAATTTCAATTCTGATTTTGTTTTTCTTAATTTCAATTCTGATTTTGTTTGAATGAATTTGTTCCATACTTAATTGAATCACAGCAAATGTTTTGCATGTCAGTTTTGGTAGCTTGATATAGGTGATTTCATTTTGGCATTTTTAAATTAAAGTAGACTAATAGATTAGAGGATTTGCATGTTCTTGTACTTGGATTTCTACAATGTATTATGATCGATAGATACATACAGAACCATTTTTGAACTTGGAAAATACCAAATGATGTGGTTGTTAATTCAGGAAAATAAAAAACTGAACATGTAGACAGTCATGCTGTCTAAAAATAGAAAAAAAAATTAACTTTTCATACAAAGAATATGATAAGTCAGTGTCTAAGGTTATCCAACAACTGTGATACCCAGCAAGTAATCAATGTTTTAAAATGCGCGAGTCGAGACGGTAGCATTAATTTGAAAATGATAAATAATGCAAAAAAAAAAAAAAATACTAAAATAGAAAATCATCCATAACATTTAATAAATAGTCCACAATCAACATTACTAACATAAAGATCCAAAAAAATAAAGATGTTTAGTGGCTTGGAGAAGAACTTAGGGTTTGATGGCCTTGGTTCTTGGAGTCTTTGAATCTTGGATAGGTTAGAGTATTAGGTGTCAGGTGAGAGTGATCCTTCTGCAAAAAGTACCGACTTTCTGTTCTAAATGGGAAGTTATGGTTTTATGGGTTATATAGTCGGGTTTAAAAAAAAAAAATTGAAATTAAAATCTGCACAGGTAAGGCCTTCCACTGTTGCACCCTCAAGGCCAAAACCGCATTGTGGCTAGTCCCAGCAAGATTAAGGTAGAGGCGGCCGACTCAAGGCGCTTTTGGCCGTGAGGCGGCTGAGGCGCGCCTTGAGGCATCGCCTCAGTTCAAATTTTAAAACATTGCAAGTGATTTTGATATCATTGAATCAGTCACCTTGTAAGTTTGTTTTATTGACTTCACCTCCAAGTTGATAGGTTCACCTTATCATCTTTTACCTTTTGTCTCCCTAAACAGCATTTATTTGCTATTCATGTGCTGCACTTTATGCATGTCTGAAATGCCAATTTATGAACTGTTTATAAATCTTACAATTTTCATCACTGATTCACCACTGCTAATCTCTACTAGATTTGGTTATTTTTGACATGGAATTTTTGTTCTATGCAAAAGTTATTTTTCCCTCTTCAGTATGATACTTTTGCTTTCTGTAAATGAACTTGCTCTTTTCAAGATATTTGGAGCCTGCAGCAGCAGTGGTTGGGAAGATTTTCTATTATTGTTTATTATTTGTTTCTGGACTCGATTTTTTTAATTAATTGATTTAATTCATTGTTGGTTTCTGCTGAATACACTATTAATTTGGATACAATGCAAATCATGGGTTTTATTTTTTATTTTTTATTCTGAAAATTGTTGGTAGTTTTGCTTCCATTTATGAATTGTTAGAAATTTGAAGTACAAATCTTAGCAGATTTGGCATAAATATGAAGTGCAAGTGTAATAGTTTAATAATAATAATAATACATGACTTAACAGTCAAAAACTTAGTGCTGCATACTCTATTCAATTGCATCACATTGTCAGCATTATGAAAACTGTAGATAGTTTATGCATTTTTTTTTTGTTTCCGACCATTATATTTTTTAATTTTCAGTGCCAAGGTCCATGGGAAATTTGTATGTTAAGGATGGTGACATGTTTGAGTGCAGGGTAAATGTACTTGATTCAACATAATATTTTCATCGTTGAAGGTTTAAGGAGGATGATTGGAAGGGGAGCTAGAATTAAATGGCAAAGCGTGATTATTTATGTTGATCTAGTGTGCAAATTGGACAATAGCTGCCAAGGGTTTGGAAAATGCTTAGATATTTTTTGATAGGAAACAACAAATATAGTTGGAAATTAATCTGAAGATTTAGTGACAGTTGAAAAGGCTTTTATATTTGTTTTGGTGTAGATAGTCTTCTAAGTTGGACTATGCAATTGTTGGCCATTTTATTTTTCCATGCAGACTGATTTACTATTGTGTTTATGACCTTAGAAATTACCATATGCAACTCACGTGTGTTTTGTTGTTCCAAACTCATATTCTGTGGTTTGCTGAGCTAGGAAGCAAGTGATATGGCATTGGGTGAAGAGATTGATTCATTCTAATGTTTTTTCAGATAATTTAGTTGAGAAAATACTGCTTTTTTATGTAAATCTTTAACAAACGAATGAATAGTTTCATAAAGTGTGCACTAGAGATGAGGTTTTGAGCTTGCCTTAGCCAATGGGAGTTTCTGTCATATTATTGGAATAAAATTATCACTTAGTTAAAATTTTATAAAAATACGGTGAAATGGAGTTTAAAAATTCATTTTTTTTTTCACTTCTCTTACTGTCTTACTCTTATGTTGTAAGTTTCTGTTGTGAAATCGATGCACTCCCGTGCTCATTCTGGAGTTTCAAGCAAGTTGTTTATTGCTTTCATTGGCATGGAAGGAGTATAAAGGGTTTAGTTATCTATTTTCTTGTTAAGGATCTGTTTGTTCAAAATACTGTGCCTTCTGAAATGTTTGCCTCTTTTGTTTGCAGGACATAGGGTCAAAGATTACAACATTTTCACAGCAAGGGCCTCGGACAGTTTGTATTCTCTCTGCAAATGGTGCTGTATGCAATGTTACCCTCCGCCAACCAGCTATGACTGGTGGTACTGTGACATATGAGGTACTTTTGATATTCTCGTGTTATCCATTTGATAAATTCTGCCCAGGTATTTGAGTGGCTGGGTTTTCTTTATGGCTCAGCTTAGATGGGATGACTTCCAAAATTACAAGAAGTTAGAAGGTCTCCCTAAAGGGAAAACATTTTGTAAATGAATTCAACTGAAGCTTAACCTGCACAGTACACACTGACACTTCTTTGGCACATGTCTGTAGTGTCTGATATCTGTCCTGGAACTTTAAGAGTTCTAGTTTAGTTGAGTTTTGAATATATAATTTACTTTATCCTTGTTAGAGATACCCTTTAAAATATGGGAACATGATTGAATAAACATTTTTTTTTTTCAAATAAAAAAAAAATACAAATTGGCACTTTGCTGCTAATATATTTTCAATATGTTGAACATGATCTTTCCTTGGCAGTGCATTTGCATGAGAACTTCCATTTTTTTTTTTGTATATTTAAATTTGAAAGAGAGTCCTTGTAACCAAAAATGTTTTCTGCTAGAGGATTTTGCCGGAATGCTTCTGATCCATAGCTTTGACGCGAGATGAACTGCTTTTTCTCCATTTTATAAAACCTTTTTAAGGGTGGGGGGAGAGTGATGGATTTCATTTAACTTTTTATTTCTTGGTGTCTTTATTAATGGTTGAGATAATGATGGAGGTATCTGGCCCAGCCACCTCCTCTAACCACCCGTGCCTGGGCGTGATGCTGGCAATCGAGGTGCTGCCTTCGATTCTGCAAAGAGGCCTGTGCTATTAGGCTACAAATCATTAGCGGTTTGTTGAATACTCCTTTGGTGTCTTATGAGATCAATCAGAACTTTCTTTCTAACATGAGTTACCATCTTCCCTTTTGGAGAACCATGTATACTTGTGCAATATTATATTTTAAGTACAAAAATTGTGCTTAACTCATAAACATATCATGTTTAACCATAGTCCACCTATATGTAATGGAGTGGTGATGTTATAAAGAAAAAGTAGTCATCAACATTGTATCAAAGAAGAGCATCTTTTGTTGGCTGGTGTCTTATTGATCTCCATAAAAGGCAAATAGCTTCCTATTCCATACATCACGACAAGCATGTTCCAATATTTCTTTGCAAATAAGCAAGGAAAAGTAGATTATTTATTTAGATGCTATGTCTTACAGAAATTAAAGGCATAAATTATCTTGTGATGCGGGAATGATCTCTTGATCTTTCACTTCTATGATATTTTAAACATTTGTGCGCAGTTTTATTATTTTCCTTCTTGTTTATTTAGATTTTATAGAAGAAAAATGAGATTAACCACCAACTAATGCGAGGTGGTTGGAACCACACTTGTGAAGATCAGATGTAGATGGGAGTTATTGATTGCAATGATTGATTCTCTCTCATTAGTCATTAGGAAGTGGGAGAAACAAATGCATAGACTTAATTGGATGATGACAAGAAAACTAGCGCATGAATCATGTAAGTGCATTACAGGTAAGGATTAGAAGATTTGCAAGGTGGAGGATGAGTGAAGGAGTGGACTTTCCATAATTTGACTAGTCATGGACTCTTTCCTACAAGCTTTATGTTAGAGAACCCACATGTGAAGCTCAAAAAGATAGGAATAAATCCCACATTGAAAACACATATACTAAGAGAAGGGTATATATACTAGTGGATGTCATAACCCATAAGACTAGTCTTTTGAGTTGTAAGGCTATCCACCAATATATATACCCATTCTCATAAAACACATAAGCATACAAATAACGAAATTTAACACTTTAGATTTCGAGCTTAGTGGTTATTCAATATAATATAGCTACTTGATGAACGGATTTTGTATTTGAATGTTGATGCAGAACACCATTTTATTATTATTATTATTATTATTATTTTGATAGGAAACAACTATTAATTAAATGACGTTGTAGTGAAAGATAAGATAGGTTTATGCATGGATTCAATGACAAGTCCATTGATTTAAGACGGCCATGTGTTGAGAAGCTGTGTTAAAGTTTAAATGCTATCATGGGTTTTATCATATAACTTTAAACTTGTGGGAGTAGAGGTTATTTAATGTATGATTTACATTGCTGATTATATATCGGTGACAAAAGGGAATATTATGGAGAATGTTATGAAATTTCGTGAATAGTATGATATGTAAATGAGTTGAACTTGAGAACCTTATTAATTGTTATAAAAGAGAAGGCCTGCTGATATAGTTGGGAGGGGAGTTGATACTATTTACGAGGTCTAGGAAATAAAATAGGTTTTAATGCTTCCGTAATTATTTGAGGGGAGCAATGGTCTGCAATTCTAATCATTTGGTTGTCCTTGCAGTTTTTACTTTATGCATGTTGACCTTTTCTTTTTTACAGATCTTATGGTTGAAGCTACTATGTGCTGTGTGGAGTGAAATATATTGGGCAAGTTTAAGTACACTGTACACTCATTATTGCAATTAAGTGACAGATATTAGAGAGTAGCTAGCCTTACTGAGAAACTTATTCTGGATTTGTAATTGATATATATTGGAAGGTTCAAAAGATGGTACAATCATCGCCTTAGAGATGAATAGATGATGTGACTGCTGGCTAGTGCTTTAATCAGGTTTTGGATTGTTAGTAAAAAAGAAATTGCTTAGGCATAACATATTTGCAACTGAGTCTGGAATGTGGATTGGTTTGGGGATATCAACTTAACTTGAAGACTAATTTTTGTGTTTTTGGGTTGGTTTTGTCTAGTACCCTATTGGGGGTGTATATGATATTGTAGTTTTTTTTGGGGTTGTTTATACTATTGGGGTGGTTTATGGTCTGATACTACTTTAGTATAGATTTCTTCTTTCTGGATTGTAAATCCATATATTGGATTACTACTCCACTTCATTTCTTTTATTAACAATTTCAGGTTTTTACTAAGAAAAAATATTTCTGATTATATGATTTTTGAGCCCCACACGAGATAAATGACAGTACAAGCAGGCTGGAGTACAATGCTGCAGGAGAAAATATTTCCTCATAAAGTGCATATGGAATTAATAATGGGAGGGTATGGTTGGTTATATAAATGCTCTTTAGTGGTTGGGTAGAATATGTTTCAGTCCTAGCTGACGTGAGACAGCAAGAGATGAGTGTAATTTATGTGAGCTAAGGTTTCAGAATAATTGGATGTCTAAAAGAGAATTCAGAAGTAGGCGAATTGCAGCTTCAGGGTTTAGATTATAGGCAAGCACCTTGACATGCTGTTATTTTATTCCCGCTTATAAAGAAATTTTCAAGGATTATATTGTTTAGTGGATTTGTGTTTGCATTTTGTAATTCACTGACCAGGATGGTTGATGTGCTGATGTCTCTCTCTCTCTTCTTATTCTCATATTTATTTATTGTTTGATGGATCCTTCTCCTGGTCCACCATTTTTGTTTAAGTCATGGAAAGAACAGTTTCAAAATCATGATCATTTCCTTTTTCAAATCCTGCTGCATCTGCATGAGCTCTTCTTGCATGCCATAAATGGCCTATGGATAGGAAAAATCCTAGAACATACTGAGAAGTAGCTAACCAACTTCTCAAAGAGACATAATAAACTGCATTGATCTGGATAGCTACACCAGCCATAGAATTTAAAGAACCTAAAGGAGCTTGAGTCAGATATCCCACAGATTGCATCGTAAAGTTTAATTGGAAGCTGATCTTCTCTCCATTTGTGTCTCTGATCATTCATAAGCTGCAAATTTGTGCTGAATAGCATGCAGGCCTGTTCTTTTATAGTGTAATACATTCATCTAATCAATATATAGCCCTATCTTTTTAATTGATTTTATTCATTTTATCTGCTATGTCTTTGCATGACTTTCCTTTCTCATAGTGATCCTTTCCTTTGTAGGGCCGGTTTGAAATTATTTCTCTATCAGGTTCCTTCCCAATTTTTGAAAATAACGGTGGTCGCAGAAACAGTGGATTGAGTGTGTCCCTTGCCGGGCCGGATGGCCGAGTTTTGGGTGGTGGAGTGGTGGGAGTGCTAATGGCAGCATCACCAGTGCAGGTATTGATCTACCAGTGTTTGCATCAATGTGTAAAACTGTAAATGAGGATGAAATGAAATGATTGATGAAGAGTTGACAAAGATATGAATGAAATTTATTTGAAGTTTTAACTGTATTATGTCCCTGGCAGATAATATTGGGAAGTTTTCTTGCGGAGGGGAAAAAAGTCAAGCTCGATTATTTTGCAACAACCTGGGGGTTCTTCGACACCAATACCCCATATGTTGGGCTTTGGCGCACCTATGACATCTAGTCCTCCATCACAAGGAGGTTCGAGTGAGTCTTCTGATGACAACGGTAGTAGCCCCAGCCCTCTTAACAGGACTGGACTTTACAATAATGCCAGTCAACAACCCCTTCATAATATGCAAATGTACCAACTATGGTCTGGCCAAACTCCGCAATGAAGAGGATGCTTCTCCATTGAGAGGTTATTGACATGGTTATTGTTCTTCTAGGTGATAGAGAGGTAAATTCCAAATGCTAACAAAGGCATTATTGATTAGAAATGGTAGAGAATCATTTCATTTTCCTTTTAGATCAGGTATTTTGCTCAGTTTTCAAGCGATGATTCTCTCCCCATCTGATTGTTGTTGATAACCGAGGAAATGCCACCAGTTTGGTAGAATGCCATTAGATATAATTGCGTTTTTTCTTTTCTTAATATATTGCCTTTTAGCATTCATGTTAACTATTAGTGGTTTTTACATACACATGTTATATATTATGTAGTTAGGGATGGCGAAATGGGCTGGGCTTAGGGTCTGGCCCTTACCCGCATGATGAGGGCTAGGTTCAAACCCGGACCTCATCATTAAAAAATCCACAGTAAGCCCTTTATTGTAAGCCCATATTAATTGCGGGTTGGTTGTGGGTTTCAACTAGGGTTCATTTTAAACCTGTAAATGACCCTCGTATAAAAAGAAAATTGGGTTTTTTTTTTTTCCAAAACCTTCTCAGCCTCACTCATTTCTACACCACTCACTGCCTCATCTCTCATCGGCATCGCATAGATCCTCTCGTCGCCGTCGACACAGCACGTCTTCCGTCGTCGGTATTCCGCCATCGATATTCCGCCGCTAGCGCCTCACGTTCCTGCCATCGCCGATCTCTCTCCCTTCTTTCCCGTCATCGTTGTCATCACGTTCCCGTCATCGTTGCGAAACCTAGGATTTGTGGTGGCGTGTGGTGGTGATTTTATTTTGGTAGTGGGAGAGGTTTTTGGGTTGGGTTTTGGTGGTGATAGGGGGTTTTTGGGTGGGTTTCATGGTCGGTGGTGGTTGGGGGTGTTCGGCTTCGACGGCGGCGACGGTTGCTGGCTTCGGCGGCGGCTATGTTACTGGATTCGGCGGCGTGGTGGTTGTCATGGAGAGGTGATCAGAGAAGAAGAGAATGGGAGAGAAGGAGAAGAGATAAAGTTAGGGTTTGTAATATTAATTTTTTAATTTCTAATAATATTAATTAATTTAAATGTTTATTTTTTGTTATTATTTTGTGATATTAATTTTTTAATTTTGGATCCAAATCCAGGTTCAATAGATTTAAAAGTGCGGGTTAAAATAAGGGTTTGGGTAAAACCCCTTACTTTTACGGACTGGGTTTCAACCTTATCCGCATATATAAATTTCTGATATGGGTAGGGTTTAGGTCCTTTGAAAATTTTGAGGGTTTGGGTTCAGTACGGGTTTGGACCCTTAAATTGCGAACCCTATATGTAGTGAGCAAGCAGACAGTCCGAGACTCCGAGTAAATGGCACCATTCAACACCTAATTTGAACTAAAATTGCAATTATCTACCTTGTCAACTCTTGTGAGTAAACGGCTTACCCATATTTATAATTTATAAAGATGTTTGATTGGTTATTTTCTGAATGTTAATATGAGAATTGTTTTGAAATCAGCAGCAGAGTATCCAAGTTTAGGTAAACAAGCAAGGTCAAAATTCAAGAACCACAACAATACCGCATGCATGGGACTCAGTCTCGTGGCCGGCTTTTTTTATCTATCTATTTGTTTTATTGATTGAATCAAAGGTAGGAGATGTAGGCAAGCCAACTAACGGCAGATAATATATCCTGTCCGTGGTTTGACCAAGCCCATTAAACAAAACTATCATGATTAATTATTAAAACTGAATTAAATGGAGAGATTATAAGAATATATTCATTCATTGGAAGAAACTAAGACATTGTTGGACTCGGTTGGAGCGGAGCGTACAGAGAGTACACCGACAGAAGCTGTCAAAGTTGGTGCTCAACATTCAACAAATTATTTATTTATGATTTTACAGACGTTAAGATATTACCACGGGTAACTTAAACGCGTAAGAGTGTATGACTTTGTCCTGGCCCCATTCCAACAACATTATTTGATATTTTGATTATTTCTCACTCCAACGGCTCTTTTTTGCCTTTTCTTTGCTTTATAAATTCCATCTCATCCTCTCACTAGACGTTAGCTGCCCTCTCTCTCTGCACCTAACTACAACTACATATACATAAGTCATAATATGGCCTGCTTGGTTTTGCCGGTTTCCATTCTGAGAAGGCGGTCCTCCGCCGTTGGATACCAGCCTTTGACGGAGGAACCCGAGTTGGGCGACTTAGTCACGGTGGTGGTGGGGAAAGAAAAAAGAGAGTTTTTGGTGGAGGCTTTGGTGTTGGAGGAGAACCCTTTTCGTGTATTGATAGATAGTGGTTATGCAAAAATCATGAGGGACAAGAGGGTCGTTTTTGTGGATATTGATGCCATTTTGTTCGAGCATATGTTGTGGTTGATGCACAACGATTCTTCAGAACTCTTTCAGCTTAATGTCAGGGAAATTATTGACTTCTATGCTCAAGATTCTTAGACACCAAGGTAACATTTTATGTTCTGTAATCTGTAAATAAGCTATTCTTATCATGTCTAATTACTCATCTCACAAATATATACATACAATTTTTCCTTCTTATTATGAATAAACAATTGTTGTATTATCTGGTAATTAATTACAGTGTCTACTTTGCTGATCCTGTCCTATTGATTTTTAATTAATGTTTCTAATTGTTCAAGATTTCTTCCATAACATGGTTGAGATTGATATCGATCCAATGCTTGTCTTAATTGAACAAGGCAAGTTACAGAATAAAGTTACCTAAGTATTACTTGGGGTGCGTTTGGTACCTGGATGGGACAGGACTGGACGGATCGGGACGGGACTGGACGGATCGGGACGGGACTGGACAGGACAGCTGTTCTATATTGTGTTTGGAATGCCTGGGACAGAACCGTTAGTTGTACTATTTATGTGTTTGGTATGACTGGAACAGGACGGGACAAGAGGTTCAGATGACCAAACTGCCCCTCTTGTCCTTTCAAATGTTACCCCTCTTGTCCTTTCAAATGTTTATAACAATATTTGAAAAAAAAAACTCCTAGATTGGAATCAAATTCTGGATTTTTTTTATTGAATTTGAAAAATATCAAATATTATTGAATTAATCGTCAACAAAATCTGGAAAAATTTTCATTGAATTTGAAAAATATCAAATATTATTGAATTAATCATCAACAAAATCTGGAAAATTGAACATGACCAAATCAAATCATCATCATCGTCCAAAACATCATCATCTTCAACAAATCATCATCATCGTCAACAAATCAAAAAAAATATCTGGAAAATTATCAAAAACTAAAGTTTCTTCAACCAAAAAACCAAATCAAAATCATCATCATTTACTAACAACAACAAATCACATCGTTAACACCAAACCATCGTCAACACCACTATCTTCAACCAAAACCCAAATCAAAAACCCCACCATCGTTAACACCAAACCACCGTTCCCAACCAAACCCAGAACCCAGTACCATCCACCACCATAACCACCATAAGATTAAACAAACCCAACCATCAGCACCGAACCCGGCTTCAATCAAACCCAGAACCATCCATCACCACATCCACCACCAGATTTAGCCATTGATTTCGTGGATGGGTTTTGGGTATTGTCTCGATGGTGGGGGTTCTTCGAAGGGAAGATGGCGGCCATGGTTCGGCGGCGGTGTACACGTGCGTCGGCAAACCAAGTCGGCGATGAGTTGTGGCAGTTGGGAGAGAAGAACGGTGATCGGGATTGAAGAGAACCAGAGAAGAGAGAAGAGGGAAGAGAGAGGAGAGAGGAAAGAAAAAAGAGTTTTAATTTATATAGTTGTAAATTTTGAAAGATTTAAGGGCAAAATTGTCTTTTCGTGACTTGTCCCATGCATGGAACAAGTCTGGCCGAGGGTGATAGGTGGGACAAGTATTTATGGTTTTTGTCCCACCTTGTCCCGTCCCGTCCCGTCCCAAGCTTATGGTGCGCCAAACATGGGACAACAAAAAGTTGTTCCGTCCTGTCCCGTCCCGTCCCGCGTACCAAACGCACCCTTGATGACATTGAAAACTTGTCGGTTTATATTATACCAAACTTAGCAAATTGACCAATTTAATTGCTTCTTGCACTTTCTTTCCAACTGTTGAATTACTCTTCATGTTTCAAGAGTGCATCCCTAGAGAGTGTAGAAGAAGCTGCCTTTTAGAATTAGATATAATTAAGAGAAGAAGATCATATCGAAGCTCAAGCCTTTAGTTACATTTCTTTCTCTAAAAATAATATGGGAACAGAAAATATTAATATCCAGATTTCACCTTTTCTTCAACAAGTCAACAACCTATATTCCCATGCTACCAATGAGCTTATGAGCATCAAAAGACACAACAAAATCATTGCAAATGTAAAATATAAAATGCAAATATGACAAATCAAGCTTCTCTACTATTACCTAATTCTCTCTTAACAAATTACGCAAGTAATGTTAGACGTAGATTCAAAAAAATAAAATAAAAAACCATTAGACGTAATATTATTTCTTTGTAAATTTTATTTATAAACATAGATATTTTGAAAATGATTATTAGGTTACTTATTTATTTTATGAATAAATAAGTAATTCAAAAGATATACAATAATTTTGGGCTTAATTTAATTACGAGTATCCAATAAACGAGTTACGAGTTAATTATGTGGTTGTTAACTTATTATTGCTCTAACCACAAGCTATCGATTTAAAATAGCTTTAATTAAAATGGGTTTTATATTATAACATTAATTATTAGAGGTTTTTTTAGGGAGGAGAGGATTCGAACCCGCAATATCATAGTGCATATGTAAGTGGTTTTATTACCAGACCAATCTCATATTATCTAAAACTAATCTAAAAATAGTAGTAGATCATGAGATGATTTGGATTGATTTTTTAAATCGAAGCTATGAGGCTCATGGGACAATTAACCCCTCTGCTGCTAGCTTAATTAATTTAATTAATTTTACACTCCATAAAAAAATATAGGATTGTACACATGCTGAGTCTGAAGTTTAAGGATAGAAGAGAATATTACGGTCGGATATCGAATGAAAAATATTGCGTCCATTATTTATGTAATTATCTATCTCTATACGTGTGTGTATACATAGAACAAATTGATCATGCTTTCGCTTTTGTAAACAAAATTTATTATTATTTTTTTACCGATTTAAAGCCAATAGTTGGCACCGAAGCCGTCATTTATTTCATGTTACACACACAGTCGAATTTATGTATTGCTTATGATTGTTATCTATGACACTCATTGCACACCTAATCTATTTTGTTATTCTAATTCATTGAATTGTTATTTTGCTTTTAATATGTGGCAGTTTTTTTTTTTTTTTTTTTTTTTTTTTTTTTTTTTTTTCCTGTAGCGGGTATGTAGTGGTATTGTACTGTAACCGCTTTGTAGCAGGTACGACATGGTAGTAACGGTGGAAGTGTAATGGGTGGGGTTTTTTTTTTTATATCGTTTGGGCTAAAACTTCATTGGAACATAACCAAAATGATAATAATAATAATAATAATAATAATAATAATAATAATAATCAATTGATTTATTTTAGCCTCATTGCAACAAAAGTGGGAAATGTAATAATGTTTTTAATTATTTATTTATTAATTTTTTGGCTTTTGGGCCAAATTTTGGACTCAAAAGCTAATTTATTAGAACATAATTCAAAGTTCAAATTTTGGACTCCCTACAAAGTAAATATTAATCATTGTTTGAAGGTTGATTATCTTGGATTATCTTATAATGAACTAGGGTTTGAGGCTACAATGTCGCTGCAACAACAATAACGCCGCCCACCACAGCTATAGTAACGCAGCCACTACATATCCTCCCCATTTTTTTTTAAATGCATACAATGCTAAATAAAAAAAAAACCGTAAGGGAATTTATGATATTAAATTCGGGACCCTCCTAGTTACAAATCCAAAAGAAGGCAATGAACAAAATTCTACCAGGGATTAAAGGTAAATCACAATTTAATTGATTGAAATAACAAAATATATTAGATATATGTCATAGATAACAATAATAAACCATACATAAATTCGATTATTCATGTAACATTAAACATATGATGGCCATGATATCGGTTGTTGGTTTTAAATCGGTACAACAAAGATAAATAAGAAAAAAAAAAGTTTATAAAAGTGAAAGCATGATCAATTTGTTCATGTATACACATATATAGGGATAGTTAATTACCTGAAGAACTTACGCAATTTTTTCCACTCAATAATCAACCGCAATCTCTTCTCTGTGTGGGTACAACCAAATTTTTTATGTCTCTTATGTCTCTACTATCCTTAAAACTTCAGACTATGTATGTGTGGACACACACACCTACCCACATATAGCCACAGTCTGAATTTAATTAAGTTAACAGAGTGAATTTAATTTCAAAGAGTTCTCGTGGTCAATTCATTGGCTCCAACGCAGTCTTGGACCGCACTTGGCTTGGGATTGAAAGCCATTGGAATTTTCCCGCGGTCTGGCTGTGTGGTCCCGTGCTCTCTTCTATTCTTAGTCCCTTATTTTCCTCCAAATCAGATCAAACACCATTTCTAAGGGGAAATAACTTGCACAAGCTTATTTAGCACATTAAAAGACTAAATTCACCCGAGAATCGAGCATAAATCATAGGAAATGGGGGCCTAAAATCAAGTATATATATTTGGTGTGATCAAATATCACCAAACCTATCTTTTGCTCATTCTCGAGTAAAATTAGAACAAAAACACAAACGAAAACTAAAAAAAACAAACAAAACCATTTTCGTAGGTAAACACGATGACACTTAGCATGTTTCACAAGTTTTTAAACCCCTAGATGACCCTAGTGGACGAGTTATAGTCTCATGAGGGTTTACCTGCTATTCTACCCACAAACGTATATTTGCAAAGCCTAGTGTTCGAAAAGACGGTTTAGGCGGTCGCCACGAATAAGGCCAAATCAGAGTTCCTAGGCGGTTGGGAGCCAAATCAGCTAAATCGGCCGACTAGTCGGTCTAGACATAGTCAATTTCTTTGACTCAGCCTAGTGGATTTTGTTTTAACTCTAAGAGCAACGACGGTGAAAACCAGTGTTCTAGAAATAAGCCTACGCGGTTCTGGCCGCCTTGACCGATTCGTTTAAAAAAAAATGCCGCAATTGTCGTCGTTGCGTTGTCTCGTTGTCTAGCTGTCTCGTCGTCCCGTCGTCCTCGTCGTCCAGTTTAGGGAGTGAAGAGTTGTAGATGAAAAAAAATGAAAAAGATTTAGTGAGAGAGAGAGAGAGTATTCGTGAAGAGTTGGAGAGAAATTAAAAGAAATGAAGAGTTTGAGATAGACATAGAGATTGAGATTAAGAGAAAAGATGATGAAATGAAGAGTTATGGAGAGAGATGAAAAGAATAGGTTTTAGTTGGTTTATTACCAACTTTTTGACTTAATCAATTTTAATAATACTACCCCATATTAGCAATCAATCAATCCAAAATAAAAATACGAAAAACAATAAAAGCACAATGATTGATTTACGTGAGAAACTCTCCAACTCGACAAAACTCAAGGGCTATCCTTCTAGCCATACACGGTCCTCAAATCCACTATTTGAATGAAAGTTTAACAACTAGGTTGACCTTTAGTCACACCATTCTTGGTCACTAACCCTTTCACTCTACCCAACGTGCCTTTAATAGTGATTCTAAACCAATTGCTTGTGCACTAATCCACTTAGTCACAATGCTTAACAATTAATGAAGAGATTAAACAACCTATATGAATATATGGCAATATTCTAATATGCAATTAATGTTAGGCTATACTAAATGCTTATCTCGGAATTTAAGATGACAATAAGTTCCCATTCTAGATATCAATACTTAAATGCAAATGCAAGAAGAATTAGCTAGATGGCAAAATGGTCCTAAATGCTAGCTATCAATGACATGAATTCTCAATCAACAACCAACAACTCAATCATGTTATAAATGCCATTAAACACAAAGACATGCATTAAATCAACATATGAGGCTAAACCTAGGCAAATAAGAACACAAATAAATGCAAAGAGATTTAGGGTATGTTCAAGTTACCTAGTCAATGAAAGCAAGAAGAATCCATGATGAGATGATGCTTGTGAGATGTTAGATGCACATGGATTGATGTTTGGTTGAGTAAAGGTGAGTTCTTGGAGCTCTCTCTCTCTCTCTCTTGGAGCTACTTTCTCTCACTAAGGGAATAAATTTCAGAGCTTTAGATATGATTGAGAAAGAAGATGATGTATTTATATGATCCAAATGAAGCCACATTGTTTTGGATAAGGAAAAATTGATTTATGGCGACAAAAAGCGACCTTAGGGCAACCTAGAGGTCAGGTCGCTTCAAGGTCGCTTTGCTCTCAGGTAAGGATACCAAAATACGCTTGAAAAAAATGACTTAAAGTCAGGTCGCCCTGAGGTCGCCCCAAGGTCGCTATTCTCTCTGGTAAAAAACCTGACAGCACAACAACTCTAGTTTCGAGCGACCCAAAACATGACCAAACGACATCGAAACTTTTCGTATAATATACCATTGGAAAGGTATGAAAGTTTACTTTTTAATCCAATTTACGGAATACAGTTTCAATATCTGTAAAAAGAGATATGGCCATTTGAGTGACCAAGGGTCATATAAGCAATGAACAAATGCATGTCAATTCGAATGCATGAGATGTGAGTGTGTGCTACTAAACCTCTTCAAGGAGTTAAGCAAGTGATATACCTTCTTGAAGTGCTCTTGAGTTTGGAAATGCCATCGAAGCTTGATCACGAACAATGCGACCTAATCTACCCTTACAAGCAAATCCCTATGTGGTTTGTCAATGAAATGAGCTAATAAAAAATATGAGGAACTTAAAAAAACGGTGTGCTCTATCTATGAAAAAATAACCTGGATGCAAATAAAAAAAAAAATCAAAACGGATTCATCTATGTAGGAAAAATACCAAGAAATCTCTTGATATTGTCATAGGCTCTTTGCTTTGCTTTGCTTTTCTCATTCTTTCTTTATCCCTTCACCCATTAGCCCATTACTACAACTGTGTAAATACCTAACTGGTCTTTGGGGGATTCTAACTCGAGAGTAATGGTGAATGTATGCTCTATCTTTGTTCTTAATGTCTGATTCCGTTCTTAAACCATTTGCATGAATTTGAACTTCTTTCTATATGAAATTCATATGCGATTATAACTTGAACTCTATTATGCATAAACTCTATTCGCATATTTTTGATGGGTGCATTCGCCTAGGTTCGGTGTGAAAACAAGAGCGAAATCTTGTGAGTTTAGAGTCGAGGCAATTATATAAATGACATTTGAGTTGGTTGTTTTTGTAGCTTAAGCATTTTGAGTAATGGCTTACACTTTACACGTGATGCTGTAATTCCTAAGATTGATATATCACTGGCAACCTGGGGGGGGGGGGGGGGGGGGGGGGGGGGGGGTTGATCAACCCTTCTATATCCAACACTCCAATCTCCACAAACTTCTTAATGTGTTAGTTGCACAAAGAATATTGAAATATATGAAAAACAACAATTAAAAAATTACAAGTTTATGTCCCATACATTTTCTCAATTCTCATTTAATCAAAAATATTACAAATAATGATATTAAAAGCAATGTAAATTGATAGGGATAATGCCCTACAAGCATTAGAAGAAAAAATATTATTGCTATTTAAATGAATAAAAGCTATGTTTGGGATTGCTTTGCTTAAAAAAAAAATCCACTTATAGTTTAACTTTTGAAATAACTAGCTTAACAAAAAAGTGGGTAGATGTTTAGTAAACTAAATTTTAAAATTGCTTTGCTTGTGAAAAGGTGGAATATTTATTTGATGAAACGACAAAAATATACATCATTTTAATATGTTTGTATTAACATTGCTAAGCAATTTTAGGCTTTTCAAATAGCTTTGGGGAAATGGAATCATTGCAGACCAGAGACCAAAACATACCTGACCCGTGACTTCGACCCGGTTTGCTTGAAACCCTACCCACCGCCACCTCATATCTAACCGCAGCTCGTTCAACTTTGCATAGGCCTGCCGGAGGTGGACCGATCCACCATATCTCCTTTGTTTAGTCCGTAGAGAACAACCGCAGTCGAATCGGCTACGCTCTTCACCATGAACTCGAACCCACAGCCGGCGGAGGCGAAAGCCAGAGGCGATGGTTGGGCGCGTTGGAGACTCAGCGGCGAGGGATATCTAGAAGAGAAGGTTGGCTTGGCGAGGTCAACGACGTGGAGCAAATGGTTTATTGTCGCACGGAGGTGGCGATTGTGAGGGAGGGGAGGCGGCGTCGGTAGAGGTGGTGGCTGGGGAGGGATTCAGGTGGTGGCCACTAATCCCTATCAAATTTTTTTTATATTTTCATATTTTTACTTTTTATTTTTTTATTATATTATTAAATATAAGGGTAATATTGTCTTTTATTAAAATAGTGGGGGTATTCTAGACATTGCATAAACAATAAGCTAGCTTCTGCTTCAAAAAGCAACTTCCAACCAACTTCTCAAAAACTGCTTATTGAAGAAGCAAAATGTAAAATAAGCTACTTTTGGAAAGTTTACCAAACACCTATTTGATCAAAACTTGAGAAATAAGTGATTATTTTTCAAGTTAAAGCAATCCTAAACATAGCTAAAGTTACTTTTCATTTTATATTTGTGTGCATGTATGGTTGATACTTTATAAATATCATGAAAATTCCATGATTATTAATGTGACCATAAACATAGTATATACAAGTTATATACATGAAGATTATGTTTAAGTATAATAATCTTAAAAGGTCCGTAATTAATAATTAAAGTTGTGATCTTTATTAAATATAATTACTAGTATAATTCATTCCTATTAAGAATGAAACAGTCTTATCCGGACAGTTAATGTAGAGACATTAGAATGAGGGAACTTTATATAGTGTGATTATACAGGACTGAGACAAGATAAATTCAAATCTCTTATAATCTACGTTACTAATAGTATTCGAATTTTATCAATCTGATGATCATATATGGAACGATCTTAATCATGAGTAATTAATAGACTCCTATTTATGACATTATGTTTTTTTTGACTTACTCGGTAAGGTTCATATTTTAATAATGAACCTAAATACTTTGTATCTTAGAAACATAATGAAGTAAATAGCTATGAATGATAATTTACAAGATGGAATCCATTCCTTCGTAATGAAGTTAGATAAATAGTTCTCTAGAGCATTAATTCATGCCTTGAACAATTAGAGTGCTCAATTTATGATAAGATCATAAATATATTGTTTATTAGAGAATCAACGGAACTTGAGGATAAAGAAGTAATTAGAGAGGTTAATGAATTTTTTGAACCTAGCTCTAATTATGAACTATTTATGGAGGATTGATCTATATGTAATGATTATATCAATGGACTATTCAAATCTTTGAGTAAATTATTCGATAATTTTAAGAATACGGTTTCAGGTTTTTAGTGGAATAACTCTAGAATTAATAAATTAGTTTAATTAATTATCAAATTTATTGGAGCTTGAAATTATTGGTTCATAGGTCTCTATGCCATCTCCATCAACACTGTATTTAACATGAGGAATAGAAAGGATTTTTATGATTAATTTAGAATTGTTCAAGTTTAAATTAATACACACTTTGTAATTATATGACACATAATATTTAAAAGAACCAATCAATTAATTTTGAATTAATTGAGATTATTTAAATTGAATGACACAGTATGGTAGAGACCACATTGTTTGCGTCTACCACATATATATTATCTCAGTGGTATTCGAATTTTTTGTGCAGTTTTTTTTAGGGAAATCAAACAATTATCTAACTTTAGAATAATTAGATTATTCAGATAGATAATTCTTTTGAATGTTGAGATAAGAGACAAATTAAGAAGTTGGGTGGGATAGGGAAACAAATTCCTGTTGTCAATTCAATTATTGATTTAACTGTTTAAATTTTGAATTTAAATAATTAAATAATTAAAATCTGATTTTAAAATTAGGGTTCTCTCCCTGTAGTATAAATAATTATTTATAACATGGAGTTATGTGAAACTTGGAGAGATATAGAGAAAATCTAGAAAGTGAGAACAAAGAGAAAAGTTCTCCTCTCTATTCCTGTTTTCTCATGTGTTGAGATCACAACAGGATTCTAGAAAGTGAGTGTGTGATCATTCTTGATTCCTGTAGACGCCCACACGTCCGTTCAACTGGTTTCAAAGACTAGTTGTGGAAGATCTAAGGATTCAAAAAGATTGAAGATTGACTTAATGACTTCAACAGGGTAATTAATTTTTTTTTCTATGTATTAATTCAATATAACTATAGTGTTTCCGGCTAAAGTTTTGATTAAAAATTTTTGTTACCCAAGAAACCATTGCTCTTCCGCTGTGGTTTATGGCTTTCGAAACCATAATAAATGAGTTTCTAGTTAGAGAGATTGGCACACGATATTTTTTACGTGGTAAAACCTCCAATGAGGAAACATCCATGGGTTGAATCCACAACCATGACAAACTACTTCACTAGTTGGATAATGTTTACAAACTCAAGTGATCAAGCTCCCTTATGACTCACTCTATTTGTACCACACTTATCCTACCTGTAAGCCTTTTACTAGTGAGAAAATGTCCACACTCAACCTAGACTAATCCAAGTCTTTTTGAGATTTTTAATCCTTAAACAATGCGTGATCTAAGTGTTTAATGCAAACACACAACATAGAAAGCTAGACCAAACATTTTATGGAAATTAGATATGCTTTTAATACAAAATCAAAGGAATCTAGTTAAACACAAGTAAAACATTCCACAAAACATATTTAGGCCTATTTCTACACAAATAAACATCAATATATCATGAATCAATCAATTAAAAGCAAGAGAGGTGAATAAATATAGATTTACCTCAACAATGAAGAACACATCACCCAAAACGAGTTGTAAATCATAAAATCTGAATTTTCTGGGCTATGTCTTGGAACATGTTGTACTTGAAAAGTTGATCTCACATTTTGAATCACTCCAATAGGATCTAAAACGAATGAGAAATCGCTAATTGAAAATTGATGCGCAAAGCTAGATTTATTGAAGGGACGGACGATGCGGCGCAGGAGAATGCTTGCCAAGGCCACGCAAGCCAAGTGCATGAGTGCGTACCCTAGTCTACGCCAAGGCATTCTTGCCCATGTGGGCTGCGACCATGTTTCGGCGTGGGCCCGCGACCTAGACCTCGCCAATGCCATTTTTGTTAAGAAATGCTTGGAAATCGATTTTGACCAATCTGCGGCTCTAAAACCAAATCTTGTCTTCGACCAACACTCAAAATGTCCCAACAGTCTCGGAAATTGTTCAAACATTTTTAAATTCCAAAAATACCTCTAAATCATAAAATGACTCGGAAATGTTTGGAAACATTTGAAACCACTTAGACAAGTCACTGAATCGATTGGAACTCATCTAGGAACAAATCCACACATAGTTGGACCCGTAAAATACTGAAAAATCACAGAAATATAATTACCATAATGAAATTACCAACCAATAAATAAAAACACATAAAAACACAAAAATCAAATATCATGGAAATCACACAATAAAATGCACAAACACATTCAAGTATGCCATTCCTTAAATCTAATTCCTAGAACATACTTATCTAATAATTTTTACAAGCTAAATGCATGAACATACAACATGTGAATGTGTGTGCTATACAAATTTTGCACAACAATGAAAGGATACAAATGTATGATATGTATGCGTGTGCACCAATGCCTTGCAAGAGATTCAGGTCTCAATATTTACCTTAGCTTGTAGATGTAAACCTATCTCTTGAAAACAAGTTAGCATGAGAAGTCCTCATCCATCTTTGAAGCTCAAAAACACACAAATCATCTAGGCAACTAATCATTACAAACAAAGAGCGTTTTATTGTAGAATCAAGCCAAAACAAATCTAAAACCTAACAGATGCATTAACTAATCATTACAAACAAAGAGCGTTTTGTTATAGAATCAAGCCAACACAAACCTAAAACCTAATAGATGCATTCAATTGAATGACACACTTTTAGTCTTTACTCAGTGGATTTAGCATGCATTTTGTCTTTAATTGGCACATTTATGTTTGCATTTCATTTGTAGTTGACTTTGCAAAGATACATATGTGGGTAGCGTAGCTGGTAAACCCTCATGAGACTATAACCCATCCACTAGGGACTCCTAGGGGGTTTAAAGACTTGTGGCACATGCTCAGTGCCATCGTGTTTACGTACGAAAATGATTTTGTTTTGTGTTAGAGTATCTCTAATGTAAATATGCATTTTTTGGTTTTCTAAATGAGAACATATCAGCATTTCTATTTATTATGGATCTATTTTGGCAAAAAAAGTGGAGAAATTTATATTCTTATCTCTAATGCAAGAGTACTATGTTTCAACTTTAAATTAATCACCATAAAACATTTATCACACACTCTTTCATATTTAATTTGACTGTTAAAAAATTTAGCTAACCAAAATAGATTGTTTTCCAATGAAACAAATATCATGTTCAACATTTTCTCCTCCAACCAAGTTCTCTATCCAGTTCTGTTGTAAGTTTATTTATTTTAAATTTCAATTTTCTTTTATTTCCTTAATTCTTCAATTGATTTCTTTTTTATTCGATTTATTCTTTATTTGTTTTTGTTTCCTACTCTTAGGAAAGAGAAAAGAAGTTTTAGTGTGTCTTACACACCAACTGTTCAATTAAATTTTCAAATAAAATAAATTAAGAATTTTATTTTTAAATTCATACAATGAAAACATCTAATTGTTTTTGTAGTCACTAGAGTACATAATTTTTTTAAAATATATATATATATATATATATGTATACACATCATATACATATATATATATAAATTGACAGGTCAATGTCTTCATCGAGTATAGAACATGATACCGATAGCTTATCTTCAAACGATAAGTCATTTTCTGTCACCAAAGACCTATTAGATGATAATTTGAACTTTACTAAAATGAATTGGGATTCGATTCAAACTACTACAATTCATATTCCTATCATAGTTTCAACAACATTGATGTATACAAATGACTTCATGATGGCTCTACTCTTGGTAGAAGTTATATTCGTTGTGACAGGGAAGAACGACATGACCAAATCATTAATGACTACTTAAAAGCGAGCATTCAAAGTATACGAGAGAGCATTTTCATCGTAGGTTACGAATGAATGTAGAACTATTCTATCGTATCTTACGTGCAATTGAAACTTATGATGATTATTTTACCTAAAAGATTGATGTAGTTGGGAAACATGGTTTAAGTCCTTTACAAAAGATGAAGATAGTTGTACGAATACTTGCATATGGTTGTCTAACTGATATCCTTGATGAATATGTTCAAATTGGTGAGAGTACTGCAATTGAAAGCCTCAAGCATATTTGTGATGCTATAAACAACTGTATGAAACATGATATAAAATTACAACATGAATTGTATGAATATAGCAATAAACAACTGTATGAAACAAGACAAAATTACATTATAAAATTAATCAGAGCTAAAATCATATATTGCTCAAAAGCATTCCAGGAAACAAAGTACATATTCAAAATGAAATTACATGTCTGCATAATCACTGTTGAAAACATCTATAAAAGACCATCCTTTTCTCATTCCTTCATTATTTGAACATGCTTGGTTAGGTTTTTGAGTCATGTTGGCATAAATTCCTTATCAAAACAATGTTTCACTTGTATTGATTAGTTATCTTAGATTGATGATGTTTCAAGCTTCAAAGAAGATTTGGCAACTTATCAAGCAAGATGGACTCTTCAAAGAGGAATATGCTTCATTGCTCAACAAAGGTATATTTAGATCTCATTCCTCTTACAAGGCTTAGGCACACACACACACACACACACACACATTGCAACCATATGTGTCCCTACATCATTGTGCTCAATTGGTATAACACATTCACAAACTTGCTATTGAATGCTCATGCATTAGTTTTTAAGTTCCGAGTTGGAAGTTACGAAACTTTCCGTGTGTTTATTGTCCATGGTCATCATTCTTGAGTATCGAGTTGAATTCCTAATTTCTGGTCAAGGTTTCATAGATGTCTATGTCCATGAGGGAGTTACAGTTTGTAATCCAAAAACGAATTCAAATTCGCAGTTCGAAGGCTGAAAAATTATCGAAGGATGCGAGAGGAGCGCGAAGGAAAGTGGCAGTGGCCAAAGGCCATCAAGCCACCCTTCCCCGATGAGGCACGTGGCCTTCTCGGAGAGGAACCTTTCTTGCCCCCGAGATGGCCACGCACCTCCTCGAGGAGCTGAGGTGGAGCATGGCCATTGGTCACCCAAACCTCTCTCTTCCCTCTCTTTTAAATACCTCTTTTCCCTCTTATTTCATTCTAAGAAGAAAATTAAAAAAAAAAAAATAGAAGTGCAGAATTTTCACTCCAATTTTCTCATCTTCCAAACACCATATCTCTCTCATTTCTTATCTGATTTTAGTGATTCAAGTTGGAGAATATTTGTATTGAAGTCCCCTACCGTCTTCAAGTTATTTCGCAGCCATTTGTTAAAGGTTTGTGGTGGGTATACACTCAAAACTAAAACTGCATGAGATTACAAGGTATTGATCTATTCTTTGTGTTTTGATCTTCAAAGTCTTCAATTACCTTGGGTTTTCTTCTTCTATATGTATGTGTTATTTGAACAAATACATTTGAGAAGTACATCTTTAATTATAGGCTAATCTTGTCTAATTAGAGACTTGAATGTGGACTAGTTTTTTTTCTTGAAATCTAGGTTTTCATATGTTTGTGAGTTGTATTGTGATTAGCTTATTATCTAGGGCTATTTGCTATATGATTTACTTTATTTTCATGATAGATAGCCTTATCATGTGCTAGGACTCATTAGTTAAACATATTTAGGATTAACACATTTGATTTCATATTTAGAGCTAATTAGGATTTAATTGATTTGTGCATAAATACATTCTCTAAATATTTGCTAGAATATTCATTGATCATGTCTTGTGAATCTAGCATGTTTATGTTTGTTACTAAAACCTTGAATGTGTGCTTAATGTATATGATTGATTCAAGTTTTAGTTGCATGAATGATTTTAGGAATTAAATGTGTTTAGGTGTTTCACATATTCTTGGATTTGTTCATGTATAGTAACTAGACAATTTTGATTTATGAACTCACATGCTTATATCTAGTTCCCATAGAATGTATTGATCTCATATTCTGTGTTGAGTGCTTGTTTGCATTTTGCATTCATTGATTACACTAGGAAGTCCTTGTAAAAGGCATAAAGGCTTGGCTAGGACATGTTGTCCGGATAGCTAAGTAAAGATTCTTGGCTAGGACAAGTGGTCCGGATAACCAAGCAAGAAGTCTTGACTAGGATCGGGGAGATCCGGATAGTTAAGCAATGGAGACTTTCTAGAGGCAAGAGTGCCTTGGATAGAAAGTAGACTATATTATTGGTAGACCCGGAATAGTGAGTTGACATGGAGTCCAATAGAGAGTGTTTCAATGGGTTGATCATTCTTGAGGAATTTCCAACCTCTCAATGGTGTTGTGTAGAAGTGGAGTCCAATTGAGTGTGTTTCAATGGGTTGATCACTCTTGAGGAATTTCCAACCTACCAATAGGGATTGGGTAGACATAGAGTCTAATATGAAGTGTGTCATTTATTGGTCACTTTTGAGGAATTTCTTATCTACTTTCCAATAATTAAAGTACCCGATAATTGTATTCAACTAGTGGATGTTTCCTATTTAGAGGTTTTACCACTGTTAAAAAAAAACCTCGTGTCAATTCTTTCCATCTCTTTTTTATATTTGTTTGTGTATGGTTGTATCTTGTTTCACAAACTTCATATCTAGATATTCTTATGAACATGATTGTCGTAACGTGTGAGAGTTAAGCACTTCATTTAATCAAAGTTGTAAATATCATTTTATTTGTACTTAGACTTATTTGTATATAATCATATTTTGATTTGTACTTGAACTTATCAGACATTATTGAGAAAACAAGTATTCTTTGTTTTTAGTTTTATTATAATTCCTTCACTAGCAACTTGTAGACTTGATTGACAATGCCTTGTTAGAGAATTCTTATTGATTGTCTACATATGCTTTATTGTTCAAAGCGTTGTGATTCAAGCTAGCTAGAGGGAAAAACTCTTGTTTGTTTCATGGGATTGGAAAAAGTATAAAAACCTATTCACCCCCTCTAGGTTAGCTTATGACAATTTAACCGCGTTTGTATGTTTCATGCTCTTTAATTCTTTGGTTTTCTCTCTAAATTCCTTCTATGTTTTCAATGTTTCTTTCTTCAACTCTAACTCATCTATTAAAATCATTTTGTCTTTCAATAGTGCAACGTAAATTATTTAATATGTCGATCACACCTGTAATTTCCTCGTATTTTGATTGGCTCATTTTATTGACGACCACATTAGAGATTTGTTTGTAAGGGTAGATTAGGCCTCTTTGTTCGTGATCAAGCTTCGATGACATCCTTAAGCTCAAAAGCACTACAAATGTATATCAATTATGCTTAACTCTCTCTAAAGAGAATTAGTTGCACACACACACACACACACACACACACACACACACACACACACACACACACACACACTTTCATATGCATTTCCATATCACTTGCATGTGTGCTTATTTGATTGTGTATTTGTGTTCATCACACACTTATTGTATAATCATTGTTCTTGCATTTGTGTATTAGACTTAAGTGTGCTTTTGTGTTTATGTTGATCGTTTCCAGTTGTGTGTTGTCGGAAACGTTCATGCTCGCACGTTGGTGTGTTTTGTTTTAGTGCGTTGATCAACTGGTGAAGATTCCCCTCTGTTGGGAATCGACGGTCTCTGATCTGCGGCCTGCCTGACCTTAGTTTAGAACCTTCGCTTGACACCTAATGGTTCTAGTGTCATTCTGCAGTTGATTCGGCGGTTGTTCAAACCACCATTTTTGCTCAAGAATGTTGTGTTTTCTGGACGCAATTCGACGGTTCATTCGGCGGCCTGCCTGACCGCCGAACCAAATCGCCAAATCACACATGATGTTCAGTGATCAAATCGGCTGTTGATTCGGCGATTGACCTGACCGCCGAACCTGGCTGTCGAATGGCCATTCAAGGGCAATTTTGTCTTTTCACCAATAGCTCGTGTTTCCCCATATAAATACATCATATTCTTCCCCAATTCACTTTAGGAGTCCTTAAGTCAAATCTAGTGAGAGAAAGTGATTTCTTAGTGAGAGAGATTCCCAAGAACCAATTTTTACTCAACCAAACTCATACCCATGTGCATTTACCATCATCTAAGCATTATCTAATCATGGGTCTTCTTTCTCTCTTTGACTAGGTAACTCTAACATGCTCTAGAACTTCCTTGTTCATTCTTTATGTCATGTTTTGCCTAGATTAGCATCCATTTTCTTGGTTAAAAGCATGACTCCTTGTTTAATGGTATTTCTAACATGCTTGAGTTGTTGTTTGTTGGTAGAGGATACATGTTCATTGATAGCTAGCATTTATGACAATTTTGCCCTCTAGCTAAATATTCTTGCCTTGCATTTAGATAGTGATATCTAGGATTGTTGTTTATTGCCATCTTAAATTCCTAGATAAGCATTTAGTGTAGCCTAGCATTAATTGCAAGTTAGAATATTTCTACATATTCACATAGGTTGTTTAATCTCTTCATTGATTGTTAAGCTTTTTGACTAAGTGGATTAGTGCACAAGGTAATTGGTCTAATTTCATTATTAAAGCCCGTTGGGAAGAGTGAAAGGGTTAGTGACTAAGAATGGTGTGACTTGAGGTCAGCCTAGGTTATAAGGTTTCATTCAAATAGTGAATTTTGAGAACCGTGTGTGACTAGAAGGATAGACTGTGAGTTTTGCCCAATTGAAGGGTTTTTCACGTAAAACAACTCATGGGTTTTTATTGTTTTCCGTATTTTATTAATTAATTGAATGCTTGCTAATATGGGTTAATTTTGTTAACATTGATTAATTTGAAAAGTTGGTAATTAATCGGTTAAAACTTATTCACCCCCTCCAGGTTAGTTTAGACACACTTTGTGTATTTTCAACACCTTTGTCATTAGTCACCCTCTTTTTTTTCTCTTTAGCGGCCTTTCTCCCTTGTGGGCGTACAACCAAATGGGAATTACTATCTTTATTTTCGTGAATGTATAGATTAATAGTATCAAAAGACCCCAATGTAGTTGATGTTGGCGGAGATGGATTGTCTCGGAAGCTACCATCGACTATTTATTTGTTTCATTGACCCACATTGCTTAGTGAGTTCTCTTGAACACCACTTTGAATGGTTTTTCAAAATCTCCCAACAATGTTCAAGTTTGAATGGTTTTCCACTAAAATCATTATACATTCACATCACTTCTCTTTTCTACAAATGATACAAGTCAGATCAATAAAACTATAATGAAATGAAGATCAAAGAGCTAAAGACAAAGAATAAGAACTTTCCAAGAATAATATAGTAATTACCATAACATTAGGAGTGGTTCCACTTCTTGGATGCCTCTCCAATTGTTCATAAAAGGTGTGGAATTTGTTTACTGCGGGTTGCATTTTTTACCAACGTTGCACCAAGGCACTTGTGTTTCTTACGTCGTCACATGCCTCCATGTTCTCCTTCCAAGCATCAAAGATACAGTTCCACCACGTTTTAGTTTTGTGATTATTGCCAACAATTGAATCACAAGTGATATATAACCATGACTGTTTTAGTGCAATGTCTTCGGCAATATTCCAATTTTGAATTGAAGCAAGAGGTTTAGTGCTTTGGGAATTTTTGGAGGACTTTCCTTTTTTTTTTTTCCTTCACATTTTGGATAATTCAAATTTTGAGATTCAGATGGAAGGTTAAGAGTATTCAATACTCCATTAAATCAGAATCCAGGTCCGAATTGTTGATGAGTTTGAGAAAGATACATAGAACTCATCGGATTCTTTGTCAAATTAGGTGGGTATTGATAGTTAACTGGAGCAAAATGGTTTTGAATTTATTCACTTGAGCTGAATGGATTATTGTCATTGGGAATATACTGGACGTTTGGGAGATGTTGAGAGTCTTGTACATCCATAAAAAATAAAAAACTAGCACTCTAGTAACTAGCACATCAAAGACAATATAAAAAAAATACAAGAATTATATAAAACAAATAATCCAAAAGAACCAAAAGTGAGTAATTGACTTTCTTTTTTCCAAAAGCCTTTAATTTAAATTTGGTTTTCACGTTATATTAACATAAATGCTATAAAATTAAATTATTACACACATACATAAAGAACAACAATTTTGTAGTATTCAAACTAAAAAGTGCAGAAAATCGCAAGAGTGATAAAATTAAACTACAACAAATTAACCTAAAATATTAGGACATTCAAATTCCAAATTGTTTGAAAAGATTCATAACTATAGAATTTAAATTGCTTTTTCCCAAAGCCCTATGAAATAACTCTAGGGCTAGTTTTTATTGGGTGGAGGGTGAAGAGTAGTGAAGATAATACCTGATTTTTGGCGTTAAGTCGTGGTGAGATCTGCATGCTATATTGAAAAAACTCCTGGTGATGAAGCAAAGATGGAACTAGAGGAAAAGTGATCGCAGAATAGCCTAGCTTTTCTGAAAAAAAAAAGCAACCAAAAAAAGCGTTTGGGATGAAATTTTTGGTGAGATGAAGAAAATGTTATAAGTATTTTGGTGGGAAAAAGTTAGAAATCATAGTCAGCATTTCTGGGAGAGTTTCTAGAATTAGAAAACTAACTCCATATTCTCTAAAAAAACAATTTGCCACATCACCTCCATAATCAAGTTAGATAATTGCATTGAAGAGATTTTTTCTACCTCATTATCAAACTATCCTATATAACAATACTTTTCTCCAAATGTCTAAGTTCCTCATATTTTGATTAGCTTATTTCGTTAACAAACCACATTAGGGTTTATTTTTCATCTATGCATAGGATCACTTAGCATTTATTATGTTGATTAAATGCATGACTCTTCTTTTAAGCTTATATTGATTATGTTTGAGTCTTTGATTGTTGGTTGAGATTGGTTCTTCATTGATAGCTTGCATTTAGGACATTATTGCCCTCTAGCTAAATCTTCATGCCTTGCATTTAGATATTGATATCTAGGATTGTTTTAATTGCCATTATGAATCTTTAGGTAAGCATTTAAGATAGCCTAACATTAATTGCATATTAGAATATTGTTACATATTCACGTAGGTTGTTTATCTCTTCATTGAGTGTCAAGCCTTGTGACTAAGTGGATTAGTACACCAGCAATTGGTCTAGAGTCATTATAAAAGGCTTGTGGCTAGTAGTGATGTGTTACGTTTAGAGAATGGTGGGACTCGAGGTCAACCTAGGTTGTAAACATCATTACATATAGTGAATTTGAGGACCGTGTGTGGTTAGATGGATAGCCCGTGAGTTTTGCCCAGTTGGAGGGTTTCTCATGTAAATCAATTGATGCGTTTTTATTGTTTTTCCGCACCTTTAATTTGTCAATTGCTTGCTTGTTATTTTTGGGTGAATTGATAATATTGACTAATCTAAAATTGATAATCATTTTTGATTAAAACCTATCCCCCCCCCCTCCCAGGTTCTTTTAGTCCTACTTTGTGTAGTTTCAAAATGCATAATAGAAGTGGAGGTTGCTCTTAGTTTTGGCTTACGTAAGTGATCCATGTCAAACAATGAATAACCATTGGGAGGCTACCAAGTCAGAGGGAGAGTTGATTGTGCAAGTAAGCGATTAGTCAACTTAGTTTTCTTAAAAGTAGCATAATCTATTAATACATATGTTATTTATTCTTCTTTACTTACCTCTGACATAACCTATATCACCTATATCACCTTCACTCCCCCACAACCACAATGTCACTTCCCCACAACCATAATGACATGCCGCCTATATCACCTCCCCTATCGATTTAATCGAACCCTCTTCTGAGGCGAAACCACTCAGCGGTGAAATCCCCCACCCCTCATTCGGCAGCGAAACCCTTTGCCCCACCACTGTTGTTAACGTCTAACTCCACCATCCGCTCTCTCTCGGATATCCGATGTCTCCACATGATAATTGTGCCATTTTGTGTTCATGAATTAATTTTTGTGTTTCGACATTTTTTTTGGGGTGGAAATTGTTGGAAATGGTCTTTCTCAATGTTTAGTTTCTAGGAAATAGCTCATTGGTGAAAAAATTGCCCTTTTAGCCTTTTTTGCCAACCATATTTACCACATTGCCCTTTAAAAGACCTCACCTGGAATTTCCCTCAATACCCTCTTTAAATATTTTATTCAATATAACTTGTTGAAGTTTACTAAAATACCCTCTAATGTGATTTCCCACAAAAGTCACTGATGAACAACACATTTCAAAATTAAAAAAAAAACATTCGTTGCTTTTGTTCTGTTTTGTGTATGCAAAATTGAAACTCAATCAACAACAACCCAGAAATGCAGAGACGTAGAGAGAGGAAGGAGAAGCAAGGTCGTCGTCGTCACCGTGGCCCTTCAATCTTGTTCTTGCTCTGTGTACCCAAATGACGATTAAAACTCAAACCCAAGCAAGAACCCAGAAATATAAGCAAGGTCGCCAGTCGCTATTTAAAGTACAAGGCCGACGATCGGTATTGATCAAAGCACCCCAAACCCTAGAAGAAACGCAAAGAGAGTGAGGTAATTTCAAGTACTCATTTCTTCAAACTACTATAATTTATGGGAGACTATTCTTGTTTGTGTTTTTGATGGGAAATTGTTTTGTTGTTTGTGTTTTTGGTGTGTTTGTGTTACGTTGTATGTGTATTGGGAAGGTGTGTGTTCTGTTTGAAGGGAAAACATTTAGTGATTGCAATGAACTACACTGGAAAAACATTTTAGTGGGATGTAATTCATTGGTAAGAAAAACGTTTGTAGACTAGAATGACTTATTTTGCATGTATGTATTATATTAAGCCTAGTAATCATTGTAATAGACCTAGGACTAATGGATGAAGCATGTAAGGGTTCTAAGCAAGGTGTTGGCAGTGATGGTATGGTTGTTAGGGATGCAGCATTTGAGCGTGGTAAGGGTGATGAGCAAGAGGATGCTGTTGGTGAAATTGGTAAGGGTTCTGAGTAAGGTGTTGGTAGTTATGGTGTGGTTGTTGTGGATACTGCATTTGAGGGTGGTAAGGGTGATGAGCAAGAGGATGCTGCTGTTGGTGAAATTGGAACGAGTTTTGATCAAGGTGTTGGCAGTGAAGGTGTGGTTGTTAGGGATGCTGCATTTGAGGGTGATATGGTCAAGGTGCATTCTATAATAATTATTTTGTCTGGGAATTAATCAATGGTTTTTGCTAGATTGAATATTTAATTTTTGTAGGAGTTGGATCCTTGACTTGGATGAATATCCATCCCAATCTGTGTGCTTTATTGCCCAAAACATTCACAGTAGTGCGGTAGTGTTTGATGTGGTCGACCCTAATGTTGAATACAGAGACATCGACAAACAGAGGGGCCGAAAGCGGTCCAGGTGGCTCGAAAGCCCGTGGACAGATCCCATGCCTAAGAAGAAAAGGAAACCACAGTCAAAAGAGGAAGAAAAGAACTTAGTTGAGTTCACGTCTTTCCTGAAGAACGAAGACCAACTTAGGTAATATTCCATTCCGATTATCTGTTATATTGCCAGTATTATAATATGTTCATTTTTATAGTTTTTAATGTAATGTAACGCTGGACTTGATTTAGTTTTTATACAAGTCAAATCCTTCCCATGATGCCTCAAGATTTTCTAGACCTGGTCAACATCGAAAAGTGGATATTAGATTTGGTAACATAATTAACTATCTATTTCATTTCTCCCTGGTTTGTGGTTTTAAGGTTTTATGTTACTTATTCCTTAACGTACATCACTATATATACACAGCACATTCACAGTTACTTTGATATCCTATGGAGGAGGCGATCGAGCAGTGAGCTTAACCACTTGTAAAATATTGGATTGGTTAACACATCTTTCTTTGTAAGTATCTCCCTAGTTATATGATATGGTATATGAAAATGTGTTTTAATGAATGTATGCTTTTGAGCCTATGATTGATTGATATAAGCCTAGGAATGGATGTCATGAGCATAGGAGTGGATGCCATGAGCCTAGGAATGGATGCCTTGAGCTTAGGAATTCTCAACTGGGAATTAATGCATTTATGCTTTTGATTTATATAAGCCTGGTAATGGAATTATCAGCTGGGAATTAATGGTTGTATATGCAGACTAACCTAAACATTGAGTGGCAATTGAAATGGATAAATTGGATGCCATGAGGAAGATAACAAAATTTGAGAAGGCTGAGGAGGAAAGAAGTCAGCAGAAAGAAACTGGTTCTCCTCCTTCTCTTCAATAAAAAAAAGATCGCAAAAAAAGGGCAAGAAGATCAACGATCCTTCTCCTCATGCTGTCAATGTCTGGAAAGACTACCCAGAATTCGTTCCTTTAAATTACCAACCAAGTCTAGACATCCTCAGACAAGTTACCGGCCATAACCTTCTGTACCCTCAACCTTGGTGGGAAATGGATTCGGTAAGTTTTTGGAAATGACGTTGCGTTGTCATTATCTATTTTGTTAATTAAATTTATCTATTTGCTTAAAAAATTTATATTGTATATACAGGTGCTCATTCCGTGCCACCTTCCAGGCCATTGGGTTTTTTGTCATGTACTTTTGAAGGAAGGAAAAGTACCGCTATTTGGCTCTTTGAATGAATGGGACAGAACTAGTCATCGGCTAAAGGGCATTCGTGCCCTACTTTACCTATTGCCATCTTTATTGAAGCATGCTGGTTACTAAGAAGAAATGAAGATGAATCCTCATGCCAGTCCATTCACAGTTCAAAGCATGCATTCTGAATTGATTCCGCAACAAGATGATGGGTATGTGTGTGACATATTTATTTACTTTATTTACTTTCTTAAAGAAACTTATGTTTGACATATCCTACCATTTTACAGATATAGCTGTGGTGTATTTTTGATGAAGTATGCTGAGTTGATTCTTGCTGGAGTAAAAACTCCATAGAAATCAGTTTTTGGACAAAAGGATATCAAAGACATTCGTAAGGCCATTGCAATTGACATTTACACCAATGGTCAACTTTGCAATTCCCTGTAGAAAATTCCGTTTTAGGTATCAATAGTTTCTGCCTGGGAATGTGTACAGCTTCGGAATCAATATTTAGGCTAAGAATATTTTGTATAGTACTATTAGGCTTGGAATGTTAATGAGGTATTTTGTGCCTAGGCATGTTCAGTTTGAGAATATTTTGTGATAGATTTAACTGTACAAACTATAGAATTAGTTAAATAAAATTTCTTAAAATTTTAAAGTTATGAAATTCCCTGTGAAACTAAAAAAACAATTGTTCCCAGGCCAAAGTGAATTGATTCCCATGCCTAATAGAATTGTTCCCAGGCCTAAGACAATTTTCTTAGGCCTGAGAATCAATTCACTTAGGCTTGGGAACAATTCTCCTAGGCCTGGGAACTATTCTCTTATGCCTGGGTAGAATAATTCTCTTAGGCTTGGGAACAATTCTCTTAGACATGTGTACAATTCACTTAGGCCTGGGAACAATTCTCCTAGGTTTGGGAACAATTCTCTTAGGCATGAGAATCAATTCACTTAGGCCTGGGAACAATTCTCCTAGGCCTGAGAATCAATTCACTTAGGCCTGGGAACAATTCTCCTAGGCCTGGGAACAATTCTCTTAGGCCTGAGAATCAATTCACTTAGGCCTGGTAACAATTCTCTTAGACCTGGGTAGAACAATTCTCTTAGGCCTTGGAACAATTCTCTTAGGCCTGGGAACAATTCTTTTAGGCCTGAAAAAAAACACACCAAATCTACCTTATACAGAAAAACACATTTCAATATTATGTTATGTTTTTTATTCACATGCTGTACCGTCTAACTTCTTAATGAAAGTAAAGTAATTGATTTTGTTTTCACATGCTGTACACATTTCACGTGTTGTCATTATATATATATATATATATATATATATATATTTCTTCAATACTCTTAGATACGACCAGAACAAGAACAACAAGATAGATATACAACCAGAAGTGTTTAACAACAGAACATAACATAACTAGTTTCTTACGCGTTCTTGTTTCATATTAAACAACACCACAACGTAAACATAATTACATAAACAACAAATCTTTCAAACAATCTTACTTACTATAACTCCAAAAATAAAAATAAATAGAAATGAAAACAACATGATACCAGTGCTTTAACTCTTCTCAAATACCTTCTCTTCAACATTCACAAAAGATTTAGGCTAGGAATGACTTGAATGTACAGAACGACTACTTATCGCTTTATATACTTCATCAGTTGAGTTAAAATTTTCGTAAGATGCTCCTGGAAAACTGTCTACATGTTCATGACACTCAAGACAATAATTAAACACACCGGTTCTCCTTCCTTTAAAAACAACACAAACAGAATTCTTTCCCAATTCATACAAAACACTTGACAGATATCTGTAAATCGAAATTTTTTCAATTTAATAATGAATGTTTGAGTATACGAGGCTTATATTGCAAACAACCGAAATCCTCTCAGTCATTGAACAAACAAAAAAAGACTAAAAAGTTCGACACATTTTCAATATACCAGACTTCTTTGGCAAACAACACAAAACCTTCAAACTCATTAAAAAAATAAAATAATAATAATAATAAAACAAAAAAAAGGGTCTTTTGAGTTTATGGGGAAAGAGATGTTAGATCTGAGAAGGAGTATACAAATTCTTAAAGTTGCAAAACCCTCTCAGCTAACGAATAATCTAGACTACAAGTCTATCTTTTTGATCTAAAAACCTGTATACAAAGCAAAACAGTGGGAAAGAGATGTATAAATTATGAAGATTGTTTACCTACAGATGTGGATGACAGGAATAGTTGGGGTATGGGAGAAGCAAATAAGTTTGCTTTCAACAGGTATACAAAGTGAAAAAGATTCACAATTTTTTAGGTTCTTGGTTTGGGAACAAGTGAAGAAGAAGAAAATTGAAAGGTTTGAGCGTTTGAAGGAGATGAAGATTTAGTGGGATCAGGCTGTAATGAGAACAAGAAGATTTAGTGGGATCAGGCTGTAATGAGAACAAGAAGATTTAGTGGGAACCATCTATAATAAGAGGAAGAAGATTTAGTGAGATCCATCTGTAATCCACTACAAATTGATGATGTGGCGAGCGAATATAGAAAAAACCCCTGAGCCCAGGAAATAATTTACAGGCTTATGTACAATTCTTTTAGGCCTAGGTATGGTTCCCAGTTATTTGAGTTTTCCTTTGTAGATAAAATTATGGGAGCCCCGTAAAAATCGAAATGATCGGCACCATCCAGCGATGAAGGGGTACAGATGGAAATTTGTACATAAAGTTTCATCATCATCGAACGGTCCGACATGTATGTTGCAACCAATTACACTAGAGATAGCAACCAAACCTTTAAATTATGAACCACTTTATACCTAAGAGTTGTTTCACAAACTTGTAACTTGTTGGAGTTGCTTGACTTGGTCTCCCGTATTAGCTATACGGTCCCGAATTATACTTCGATGAGTGCACACCGCTTTTTGAAAACATCCCGTGCAGTCGGAAAAAAAAAGAAAATTATAAAAAAATATATTTAATTCGAGATTAAATCAACATAGGGCCTAACTATTATTCCTAGGCTTAATGTACCGGTTCCCAGGCCCACAACTTCCCAGACTTAGTTCATTTTCTTAACACGTGTCACAAATAATATAGCAAAAGCCCCTGAGCCCAGGAAACAATTTACAAGCCTATGTACAATTCTTTTAGGCTTAGGTATGGTTCCGGGCTTAGTTCATCTTATGTTTTCAAAATCAATAACAGCAGCTGGTAACAACTCTTTAAACAACAAACACCAGTTTTGAAAATCAAAATACATAAACATGTTTTGGTTCAACCAGCCAACACCATACACCTAAACCTGTTTTAGTTCAGCAACGATCAACACAAACAAATATACATACACTATAAACCATTACAAAAACACATACAAAATAACATTTCCAGTGAACAAAAATGGTACATAAACCTGTTAAGGTTCAGCAGTGTTTAACACTCACAAAAACACATACAAATTCCATAAACCCTTTCCCCACCAAACCGTACAATACTATAAATGTCAAAACTGCAAACACAGCATACAACACTATTCACCAGAGTTCAACACAGGTTCTCCAACGGCATTCTTTTCGTCCGTGTCAATCAAGGTAGGTTCAGGTGGCTTGTCTAGGCACTTCAGTCTGTTGTGTCCTACTTTCTTATAAATGCTACATGTTCGGGCTTTTTTGGCTAGTTTGCATGTGCTAGATGATGGGTCTGGGCAAGTTATTTTATTTTGTCCTTTTTTTCCACACTTTGAACACGATTGTAACTTTCTTTTCTCCCCAGCAGATGGTATCCTTAACTTCTTTGGTCTTCCTGGCAGATTCTTTTTCTCCCATGGCAATACAAAATGATTCCGAATTGCATCATGAATGTCCCAAAATTCGGGATCCAGAACAGGGTTGACACCTATTTCTTAAGCTTGTTTAAGAAATCTTGTTGTGTAAAGGTCAGAAGCCAGTGCGTTGATTGTTACCCCATTGAACCTAGGCCATAAGACACCAACAAACAGAAATTCAAGTTTGTAAAATCAACCACAACAGATAAATGTACAGAGTTAAAAGACCGGGAAGCATACCTAGCAACTGCCATTGCATGAAAACAGGGCAACTCATCTAAATCCCATTGACGGAATGAGCAAGAACGTTCGTCAAGGTCTACTGTTGTTTCCTTCTATTTGTTATCTACCTTAAATGTATTGAAGTGAATGGGGGTGAATCTCACACCGATAAGCTGTTTTTGTCCTATCTTGGATGTGTTCGTTTGCAAATGTTGTCAAGTATGTAGACATTTCACGTGCATTTGTCCAATGATTGTAGAACCACCTTTGCAACAAATCTCTAATAAATTTCGCCATTGCTGTGATAGGCAGTTTTCGGACCACAAGCAGACAAGAATTCATTAACTCGGCAATGTTGGTGGTCATCAAAAAATACCTCTTTCTAGGGCTATGTACACGTGAAAACTTCTCTACCCCAGCGGCTAGGAGCTTATCGTAAACCTTAAAGTAGGTTTCTTTCAACTCACCCATTGCGCGGTCAAACACCTCGAGACGGTATGCATACGTAGCATGGTAGTAAAGCCAAATCACATCATCCCTATACTTGCAAAATCTTTTAAGATTTTGTGCCAAGTGGTATGCACAAATCCTATGTGCTGCATCTGAGAATATGGCTTCCATTGCATTAAATATATCATTGTGCCGATACGAAACTAACATCACATGGTCGGGATATTGGATCACTTTACAGAGTTTCTTCAAAAACCAAGTCCACGACTCTGTGCATTCAGAGTTTGTAAACCCGAATGCCAAAGGGAATATCATCTCGTTCCCATATGTGCACACCGCAACTAACAAAGCACCCATGGTGCTAGCCTTTAAGTGGGTAACATCGATGCAGATAACCAAACTAATAACAGAATTGAACCCCTCTATAGAGGCTCCAATTGCCATGAATCCATATTTAAACAAGTTTTTGGAGTCGGTCTTGATCTTTGTCACGGTCCCGGGGTTAGATTGTTCCAAAACATAAAAATAAGCCGGTAACCTTTGAAAGGATTCCCACAGATCATCGAATACCTGATTCAAAGAGTGTTCCGTCGACCTGTAGGCTTTGTTGTACGAGAGGTGTATGCCATGTTGCTCCCTCATCTTAGAAACTATATCTTTAGGACGGATGCTGCGTCCAGGATCACCAAATTTACTTGTAAACAAATCCTCTATCACACATGCGCTTACACGTTTAAATTCAATGTTGTAGTTGTCATTTATGTCACATGTGTGCTCATTAACGAACGAATTTAAATGCTAGTAAGTCCCCCTATTTGACTTCCATGCTCGAAGAACCCATCCATAACTTCTCTGTATACATTCTGCAGTGAATCATGTATTAGAAGATCGTTAAACCCTATACTCAAACCTCTCCACAAATGCATACGACCCTACAGCTAGCTTCAATATTGGCTTGTCCTTAAACATTTGTCCTTTGTATAATGGACCTTGGTCTGCTGGTTTTTCAAACATATCCACTGATCGAACGACTTTAATTGAGTAAAGCTTTGACCCTGATACTGTCCACCGTGTGTTCATGGAAGGTGAAGAACTATTGGGTGTTCCACTACCCCTCGTTCATTTGTTCCATCTTCTTTTGCCCTTGCCCACCATCATCATCACCACTCTCATCTTCTGTATAACTGCTTTCAGAACTATCATTGTCATCCACAGCTGCATGCTTGGTAGTAAATGCTGGCGTAGCCTGGTCATTGGCTGCAAATGTAAATCTGGGTGAAGCATAGGATGCAAGCAGATTATTGTTGCCACTAACTGATTTATAGTTTGGAGTACCCGTTAGAGACCGTGGATTATCGGTCTGTTTAATAGGAGATACCGTACATGCTAATTGGATTGGATTTGCTGGAGGTCGAAATTCATGTTTATTGACAGATTCAACATCAATTGTGGCCCAAACTTTTTCCTTATGAATACTCATAAACTCTACATCATCGTCATTTATAATAGACAATGTAACTGTATCATCCTTCATTTTCACATGCAAAGTTAGCTTCAACTCATCTTTGTCTCTACTAACCCTTATCCGTTGGTATATCGTTTCCACTAATTCATCGTGGGCTACATTGTTTTTTTTGTTAGACGTACTGAAAATGAAATAGGCCCAGTAAATCAGTTACCCTTCCAATGCTCACTGCACTGAACTAACAGCCAAGACATGATATCCTTAGACCCTGAAAAAAAAAATATTAAAATCAGTCAATAACAGTATTATACCTGGGCTTAAAACATTTATGCCGTGCTCAGTTCATCTTATTTCCAGGGCTCAAACAATTTTATAACAGGGCTCAAGAAGTTCTTACCCGGGCTTAAGACATGGGTTTCATATAACAATTACAGTATCAAACAACAATTAATTGGAAATGGGGTTTGTGTATATAGTACAATTATGTTAGGCCTAGGTATGGTTCCCTGGTCATTGAGTTTTCCTTCCTTACATGAAATTAGATGTTATTCCTAGGCTTAATGTTCCAATTCCTAGACCTATAACATTCCTACAGGGCTTAGTTCATCTTCTGTTTTCAAAATCAATAACAACAGCTAGTAACATATTTCCTATAGTTTAGGCATTGGGGCATTCTGTTTCTTCAGAAACATATTTCCTAGTTTAGGCAATAGCAAATTATTTAAGTTTTGTCTACAGCACATTTAAGTTCTATGGTTACCGGTAATGTGTTTCTTATGGAAATTTGCCATTTCAATCTATTGCTGCCTCTTAACCTTTGAAGTATGTTGAATGACTTTAGTTGCATTTCCAGTTACTCGTGTGATAGTTTGAGCTCTTGACGGAACAATGCTTAGGACTATGCTTAACTTTAAAGGAAGTTCTGTCTAAAATAGAGAAAAGCTTGGTGTAACAGGCATTTCATCAATCTCCTTAACTACACCTAACAACACTACATACACAAACCCCAATTCATGGTCAACAAATCCAAAACCCTCAATCCCTCATTCTATTCAAAACATTTCAAACTTAAATAACAATTAAAGACCGAGAGGACGATGGCATTTTGAAATTCAGTGTCATTTCGGGACTTACATTGACTGTGTATGCTCGATTTCAAACTTGACAGTGTAAGCTTGGATGAAGGAGGTGGCGGCATTGTCAAGCTCGATTGAAGGAGGTGGTGGCACTATCAAGATTCAGTTCGGGAGCAAGATTCCAGCGGAAAGGACGATGGGATTTGAACAACAGTGGATTTCGGTCAAGAGTGAGGACGATGGGATTTGAAATGGGAAGAATGAGTGACCAATTGGATGGATTTGTTGGAGGAAAACGATGGAGAAGGTTAACTCAACTCTGAATGTTTTGATTTTCTTCAGTCAACTGAAGGAGAAGAAGACAAGGGTAGTTTCGTCCTTACACTTTGTAAGAGGGTAATTTTGACATTTTGCAGGGTTTAGTTGTAGAGGGTATTATAGTCTTACAAAGGGTATTTCTAAGAAACTAAACATTAGGAAAGACCATAATTGCAATTTTTTCACCAATGGGCAATTTCCTAGAAACTAAACATTGAGAAAGACTAGATTTGCAAAGGCCCCTGGTTGACCTATTATGGAAGTTATACACACTTAGAAGAAATTTTGTTGATCTCATTAAAGAACATGTGAAGTAATTGTATGTGATGTGTACATTGTACATTATAGAGAATCAATGTACATAGTAGTTTTGATCGGAATTTCATAATATAAAAATGATTCTTTAATAGAATAATTTGTTAGTCGAGGTTATTGAGATATCAAAAAAGACATGGTGTGATAAAAAAAATGCAATTATGGGAAACAAAGTTATCTAGATCCTTAATTGCATGTTTTATGCCTTCTGCTTTCTCTTTTAAAATTTGATGTTTTAATTGATTGAAAATATGAAAATATGAAGAAACCATCACCTCCACCATTTTTTTTGAAACGGCCAATTTATTAAAAGCACACAAACTACAACCCATGCCCCAAACAAGGGCAACGAACAACAACAAGAAAAGAAACAAAGAAACCAACAAGAAAGGCCAACCATACACACACCATAAAGACCAAAGATCACAAGCAAAAAGACCAAAAAAACACGCGTGACAACCCCTCCCTTAAACAGCCCAAACCTCATGTGTCAGACCAGTCAAAGAACCTAATTTGGCAAGAAGATTTGCAGAAACATTACCACCTTTAGGGACATAGAGGACACAAACTTTACTATAACGCTTCATGATCTCCCTAATATCCAGAATAACATCCAAATACTTCACATTTTGACGACATCCGCACCATTCGCCCACACAACAACATACTTAGAATCACTTTCAACAATGATGGATAGATTAGCAGAACAATTAGTTGAATCAACAAGCTGACAAGCTTTGAGGATAGCTGAAATTTCAGCACAAGAAGAATAACAACACCCCACAAAAGAAGAGAACATGCATAACGTGAAACCATCATAATTACGAAGGATTCCGCCTATACCAGCTAGCCCAAGATTTCCCCTTGACGATCAGTCAACATTAAATTTCAAAGTCCCTATAGCTGGGGGTTTCCACCCGCAGCTAACCTTTCTCTGCTTCCTGGTAGAGTCTACACAACCAGCTTTCAAATTCAGCATCAAGAAAGAGGGTCTAAGACCACAATTTTTAAACCACCAGACCACCCTCCATCTAACTGTCTCCTCAGCCTGAACAGGATCTGCAACTCCTCTGATTAAAAACGACATCATTCCTCGCCTTCCATACTGTCCAACAAATAGCATGGAAGCCAACTTTCCATACTCTAAGACTTCTGGCCGAAGGACATCACATCATCCATTCCTCCATCCAATTAGTCATCCTCCTTGGCAAGCAAGTTGAAATGCCCCACCAATTCAAGCAGGTCGACCACATCTTCCAGGTCCATCCGCAACTCAGAAGGAGGTGATCAATCGACTCAACCACGTCCATGCAAAGGGGGCACAACTGACTACCTATAACTCCTACTGTAAACTTAGGCAACATCTCACCAACCAGAAACCTTCCTTTAGCAGCCAACCAGAGAAATAGATCGACCTTAGGTGGTACCACCCCGCACCTAAGTAAAGCGTTGGAAATCATTAAAGGAGTACAAGCCGACAGAGCCTCGAGTTCCCTACTAAAGGATCGCACTGAAAACAGGCCTAAAGGAGTACGATTCCAAATAATAGTATCCGGACTAAATTTCCTTAACTTAAACTTCTCTAACACCTTAATAAAGCTAGACCAGACTGATTCCTCCCAACCTAAAACTGGTGTCTTAGTGGCAATCTCCCATTACCAGTTTAACCCATTCCCAAAACCATAATCGGCAACAACACCAGCTTTGTTCACTACCAAGGCAAACATTTTGGGAAAAGCCATTTTCAAAGTAATGCCATCAACCTTGAGATCCTCCTAGAATCTAGCCCTCCACCCATTCCCCACTACCACGTTCAAATGATTAGAAAGGATACCAGAAGGCACAAAATCAGATTTCCACAACCACCCTCCAACAGACTTAATAAATTGAGAATATAATGACCCTCCATTCCAATCCCATATAAGAGAATTAGAATCTAAAGAGTACTTCGCACAAACCACTTTTCTCCAAAGAACTTCTTCTTCGTTTCCATACCTCCAAATCCACTTAGAGAGCAGAGCTTGGCCTTTGTCTTGAATTCTACCAATACCAAGGCCCCTATTCCATTTATGATTACAGAGCGGAGGCCAATCAATCAAGTGAATACACCTCTTATCAGATTTATCACCAAAAAAAAAAAAAAATCCCTTTGCAATTTCTCAATGGAAAGAGCCACACCAATTGGAATCTTGAACACCGATGAGAAATAGGTCGAGATGCTAGATAACATAGACTTAGTAAGAACCAACCGACCCGCTTTGGAGAGAAACCTCATCTTCCAAGGGGCTAATCTAGAACGAATTCGTTCAAGCACAAGATCCTAAAAATCGATGGAATTCGGATTTCCCCCAGGCGAAAGGCCCAAATAACTGATAGGAAGGGTGGCCTTACAACATCTAAACAACGAACCCCATCTATCCCCCGAAGTGCAATCCTTGCCAACTCTGAGCAGACCGGATTTATGGAAATTAATCTTAAGGCCTGACCCAATTTCAAAGCACCTTAAGATCCATTTCAAGTTGACAAACGACTCCTCTTTTGTCATAATAAACACTATCGTATCGTCGGCAAATTAGAGATCTGTAAAGTGAACATCCTCTATACCTATAACACTTCCTCTAATCACATTGAGGTCACACCCTTTAACTAACATTATGTTTAGTGCTTCCACCACTATGTTGAAAAGAAACGGTGACGACAGGTCACCTTGATGGAGCCCCTTACCAATACCAAATTCCTTAGACGGGAACTCGTTGGTGAGCAAAGAAACAATGAGAGTAGAAATGCAATTACTGTTAACCAACAAATTGCAGCGTGAAGATTTCCAGCTAACACCTTTAAACCGTGACCTGGTAGGTCACAATTGGAAAGGTACCACCTAGTATTGATAAGATTCCTGATAAGAAAAAATAAGAGTTGATCAAGATGGCAATCAGAATAAGATGCCATATGAGACGATTCTCTTATATACCCTATAAGGGGATTTCTTCATTAATAATACGGAATGATACATGATATAGTGATACATTGATGGTTAGAAGGGATTCGGGTAAGGGATTTTCCTTGACACAGTAGGCGATGGTGAAATCCTACTAGTTGATAAGTAGAACTTGATTTGATGGATGAAGATGTCTATACTTTTCTGTGTTGTTGGAAAAAGGTTGATCCAAAGTCAGGATCCCCTCTCTTTTCTTTTTCTCTCTTTTTATAGGTTCTAATTCTTGTTTGTCCATTTCGATTAATTCGGTCAATCAATAAATAATCAAAGGTCACTAATTTGGCATTGATGGTGGCCGTATTTAAGCGGGGAAATCATCCTCAGAATCAGGTGAATAGCTTCCATTTTTGTTGGATTTTATGAAATTGACTATCTCCGTTAATGGCGCTGGTGGGAGATGTCAACTTTCTCTTCTTTCATTCGGGGGTTATTGCTTTGTTTCTTTGGAGATGGTCTTGCTCTAGGTTGACTCCTTGGTATACCGGTTCTTCTTTTCCTATGTAGTGTTCCTTTTGACGTATTGGGGTCTTCTCTGCTATTGTTTTCCATGCTGAGGGGACTGGTAGCTTTTGGTAAACTAGTCCAGGGAGGGAGCTGTGGTATCAGGGTACCTGGTACAATGGATTGCGGTAGTGGTACTCTTAGGCATCAGGGAATTGGTGCGCTGTAGTATCGAGGTTTTTCGGGCCTTAACTTCCACCTTTCTGAGTACCGGGGAACCGGTTGACCCCAATTCTGGTCCTGGTTTATCAAGGTTGCTACAGGTATACCAGTCCCAGTTCTTCCATCAGTTTTCCTGATGCTACTTGTGGCATCCACCTACTCCAAACAGTCTTGGTAAGGAGAAAATATCCTTTCTTGGACCCTCGCCTTTTTGGGTGGCTAACAATTACGAATCCATCCTCTCCATTTATCGTCAAACCCCATTGCTTCCAAACACATATCCAGAAACGTATGATCCACACGATCATAAGTCTTTTCAAAATAGAGCTTCAGAACAATCTCCCATTCATTTTCTTTCCTCTAACTACTCAGGACCTCGTTACCTATTATGAAACTATTGACGATTTGACGCTTCGTAACAAAAACCATTTGCGATTCCCCAATCACATCGTTCATCACCTTTCTTAGATGGTTAGCGAGATCTTTCGCAAGGATTTTAGACAGGGAGCTGACTAGACTAATGGGTCTGAAGTCGCTTAAGGAATATGGGCTGCCCACTTTCAGGACAAGAGTCATGAAACTGTGATTTAGACAGCTCACCTTAGAACCATCCATAAAAAAATTCATTCAAGAAGTTCATAAAATCCCCTTCAGTTTTGCTCCAACAATCCTCGATAAAGCTAATATTAAATCTGTCTGGGCCCTGTGCCTTTCTACCATCGCAACCTTGTAAGGCTTCCAAAACCTTAGCTTTGCAAAAATTCTCCTCAAGACAATCACTACTATCCTGAGATAGGCAAGCAAACACTAGACCTTCCAACAAAGGTCTGTCGCTGCGCTTGACAGAAAAATGGTCTTTAAAAAAGCCATAGACCTGAGTTGGACCACTACATAAGACACCATCCACTGTAACATTGTCTAAGAAATTTCTACGCCTTCTAGAATTACAAATGGAGTGAAAATAATTTGAGTTTCTGTCCCCATTAAGGATCCATTTCACAATAGACTTTTGTCTCCAATTCCTCTCCTACTTAAGCAATAAGAACCACAATTCCGTCAACACGTTACGTCTCTCCTCACCCAAAGACACGTCCCTACCGGTAGCCTTAGCGTAAACCTCAATGGAGACCAAACCTGATTCCAACTTATCCAAGGAGAGATCCTTCACCTTCACCTCACCTTGCCATTTTTTGAAAACTTTTTAACGGCCTTAAGTTTAGCAGCCAACAAGAACCCCTCATATCCCCCTTTCACTTTAGTATTTCTCCACTCCTTCAACGCTAAATCCATTACTTTTTTATTTTCAGCCCATAAATCAAAGTACTGAAAAAGGGTATGGCCCCCATTCCTCATTCAGCAAACCAATCTAGACAGCCAAATGATCCGAAAGAGATTTAGAAAGATTTCTTTGGAGGAGATTCGGGAACAAATAGAAATATCCGGAGAGACCAGAAATCTATCAAATCTTTCCCAAGACGCTACCTCTCTAGCATTGGACTAAGTGAACGGAAGCCAAGCATTGGCAGATTAATGAGCTTAGCCTCATCAATGAACTGCCTAAAATGCCTCAAATGAGACGTGATTGGAGGCCCTCCATGCTTCTCCTAGGCCTCAAGAACGACATTAAAGTCACCTCCTACAATCCACAGAACTATAAACTTCTTTTGATTAGCCACGATGTATTCCCACAAGGCCATTCTATCATCATCCGAATTCAGGGCATACACATTACAAACCACAATCTCCTTATTGACAGACTTCAACATGCCAAGGATGATAGTGCACCTATCATTATTCACACAGGCTTTAGCACAGAACACATCTTCATTCCAAAGGGTAATTAGACCCTACACGAACCAATCACAACCACTCTCATTCATTTAGTGAGAAAACTTCCATGAAGAGCCTTAACTAGGCGATAATCCACTGAACTGACCTTAGACTCTTGAAGGAAAAAAAGAGCAGGCTTGTGCTTCTTAACCAGCTTACACACCGCTCTTCTTTTCTCAATACGACAAAGACCGTGAACATTCCAGGAGATGCAATCCATTGATAGCGGACAACCACCCCTGAAAAAATGCAACTTGACACAGAACTAGGTTAAAGGGACCAAAAATGTTCCCTATCCTCCTCATAATTTCGTTTCGCAAAGACTCACTATTCCTGTTACACCTTAGGCCTAAAGCAGCCCCTGTTTCCAACACCTTTGTGACCTCTTCTTCAACATACCATTCCCAATCTTCTTCATATGACGAATTGGCCTCCCCCAAGTACACACCTTTTATAGCACTCTCATCGATAGCTTTAGTAGTTACGGAATCCAACTCACATTCAAAACCTTCAGTTTCTGCCAGAATTGGTTCACCAAGAACCAAGCCGTATTTGGAGGTACTTCTGGTTCACATACTGTGACTAGTCATGGATCCGGCCTTAGGTCTTCCTCTTCCTTAACCACCATGATGCCTAGAACTTCCAAAAACAATGGCACCATCGTCTCTTTCTTCATAAGCATCACCTTCCACCGTATCTCTATAAGGAGGAACTAGATTCGCTCTATAATGAGGAACTTGAGCAGCAAGAGCCACTTGAATCTCCAATATATGAGCCACTATATTGGCTATATGAACATAAGTAGTAAGAGCCACCAGAATCTCCAATATCACAATATGAAGATGATGATGAATCAAATTCTAGAGGAAATTAAGTGGTGCCAGAATCTCTATTATATGAGCCATGGCAACCTTTGGGGCCTGCACTTCTACCATTTCTAAACTTAGAGGTACAAACAACATATTTATTTCATAACTTAGTTTCAAGTTTCTAACACATCAATATCTAATCTTTTGCATTTCTATCTTTGGAATTATGAAACAGTTTCACCCCCCCCATATTTGACACATGTACTTCCACATCTATAGACTCAATGGGTATAAACTACAAACTTGTTTAATAACCTAGTTTCAAGTTTCTGATAAATAAATATATAATCTTTTGCATTTCTATCTCTGAAATTATGAAATAGTTTCCCCTCACCCCTCTCATATCTAACACATGCATTCTCATTATCTCTTAACTCATGGGTACAAACTACATACTTATTTCATAATTTAGTTTTAAGTTTCTTCTTTGCCTTTCTATCTTTGAAATTACGAAGTAGTTGCCCCCTCATTTTACTCCCGCACTCATACTATCTCTTGATTCAGAGTTACAAACCACATACTTATTTCATGACATGGTCTAATATTTTTCATTTCTCTTTTGAAATTATGGTCTAATAAATATGAGTCCAAGCCACATACTTATTTCATAACTTAGGATCAAGTTTCTGATACATCAATATCTAATCTTTTGCATTTCTATCTTTGAAATTACGAAGTAGTTGCCCCCTCATTTTACTCCTGCACTCCTACCATCTCTTGATTCAGAGTTACAAACCACATACTTATTTCATAACATGGTCTAATATTTTTCATTTCTATCTTTGAAATTATGGTCTAATAAATATGAGTCCAAGCCACATACTTATTTCATAACTTAGGATCAAGTTTCTGATACATCAATATCTAATCTTTTGCATTCCTATCTTTGAAATTATGAAACAGTTACCCTCATCCCAGAACTAGGGCCTCAAATCCCACCATATCATCTGAAGTTAGGGGTACAAACTACATAATTATTCATAATGTATTTTCAAGTTTTCAATACATCAATATCTAATCTTTTGCATTTCTATTTGTTATTATGAAACATCAATGCGTTCCATACATGCAAGGTGACCAAGATGAGGAATGGCATCACCCAATTCTATCAATTCAAGACGGAATCACTTTATAAAGCTTGGGAGAGGTACAAGTACTTGTTTAAGAAGTACCTACACCACATATTACCAGAGTGGCTTATAGTCCAAGCATTCTACAATGGGTTAACTCACTCAATCTATATCACTATAGATGCTGTAGCCGATAATGCCTTGCTGAGCAAATCAATCGACATAGCTTATGACCTCATCGAGGAGATGACATCCAACAACTACCATTGGTCGAACGAGAGAGCTGCTCCTTGAAGAGTGGGCGGGGTTCATAAGGTAGACGAACTCATCACTTTGAAGACGCAAGTGGCAACACTAGCGAAACACATGAACAAATGGGTGTGAGTATCATCCAAGTAATTTCACCTAGTTGCGATATATGTGATGGGTGTCATTTGAATGTGGAGTGCCAAATGGGCAATCCATTTTCTTCAAGATTTTCAGAACAAGTCTCTTTAGTGCAGAACTTCAACCTACAACAAAATAATCCCCATTCCAACACTTACAATCCAGGATAGAGGAACCACTTGAACTTTTCTCGGAGTAAACAATAACAGATCAAAGTTAGACCACCATCAAGCTTCCAAAATAAACAGAAAAACTTCCAAGGCAATCAACCTACCACTAACAAGAGAGGAAGCAGGCTTTGGAAGACATATTTGTCAAGTTTATGATCAATATAGACACCCGAATGGAGTTTCAAGACAGTGCTTTGAAGAAGTTAGATGTAAAAGCAGACTAAGTTGCTTAACACTCTCAAATGGCCATCCAAAACTTAGAAGTTCAAATTGATCAATTGGCAATGGTTAACTAATGAAGAGCATAAAGAGCATTGCCAAGCAATACAGAGAAAAATTCGAAGGAACATTGCAAGGATGATTACCTTGAGAAGCTGTAAGCAAGTTGAACACATGACGAAGAATGATCAAGTAATAAGGGAAGTGAACAAGAGCATGTCACCTGGAGATGAGCCATCCATATCTCAAGAGTAAGAAGATGAAGCCACCGAGAAGGAGGATCTACCCTCAACTTCATTTAACCTACCTCCACTGCCGCAAGTCAAGGCATATGTGCCTCCAATTTCATATCCCAAACGCCTCAAGAAGCATAAAAAAGATAAGAAATTTTCTAAACTTTCTTGAAGTATTTAAGAAATTGCACATTAATATTCTTTTTGTAGAAGCTTTAGCTCAGATTCCAACCTATGTGAAGTTCCTGAAAGAGATCATCTTAAACAAGGGGAGGTTGGAAGATTACGAGACATCCGCACTCACGGAAGAATGTACTGCAATCATTCAGAACAAGCATCCTCCAAAGTTGAAAGATCTAGGGATCTTCTCCATTACATGCAGTGGCGGACCCACCTTTAGACCAGGTAGGGCCCGTGCCCAACCTCAAATTTTGTTAAAAAAATTGATTTTTTGGTTTCAGATATATGTAAATTAAATAACTATTGTTATAACATAGCAACTCATAGTAATGTCGGTATTATGTCTTATTTCTTCTTCGGTGATGCTGGTTCAAATACCACCACTCACATTTTTAGGAATATCTTTTTTTACAAATTTACTTTTATTATGTAATTTTAATAATTTTTCATACCTTTTTTGTTTTACCATATTTTCCAATTCTTTTCTCAAATGTTCATCTTATTCCGAAACAAAACAATTTATTTTCTCTTTTCCGTTATTATCAACTTCTTAACTACTTTCAATTTGTGGCTACTTAACTCAATTTATTTTATATTTATTATTATTGAACTTTTATTATTTCTAATAGTTTTAGTTTCCAATCAATAAACCCTAAAATATCAAATTTTAAATTATTGTATTAAAATAGTCCATCTATTATTATGATTCATTTTATTTTATCCTTAATATTTTTCTTTATTTTAGAGTTTTAATATATTTAGAATCAATAAATTAATAATTTATCAATCATTAGATGACTAAAAAAAATTAAAAACATTTCTAGTAATATTTATTAATCAATTATTTTGAATGATTTTAAAGTGAATTCATTATGAATATAAAACAAAATTTCTTATTATACAATTAGATTGTAATTTCTATTAGGTTTTTGAGATGTGTATTGGCATAATTTTATATCAAACGACATTTGCTTTGTATTGATTAGTTATCTAGGATTTATGGATAAACAAGCTTCAAGGAAGATTGGACAACATTCAAACAAAGTGGTGGCTACAAGAGGAACAAAGCTAAATTGCTTAGTAAAAGGTATATCGAGACCTTCTTCCTCTTGCAAAGCCTAGGCACACACATACATTGCATTCATATGTGTCCCTGTATCATTGTGTAAAATTTGGTATAACACAAGACACACACTTGTTCATGTATGCACATGCATTAGATTTAAAGTTGATAATTTTCATAAATTGCATGTTCTAGGATTATTTCTAGGAAATCGCATACTTGTGTTTTCTTGTGTTTATTTGTTTGTGTTTCTATGTTATTGCACTTGATTTTGAGCTTATATAATTCCTTATTGAGTTTTGGTTGTTTCGGTTACTCATTCATTAATTTTTGAGTTCAAAATATGAAGGTACGAAACTTTCCGTGTCTTAATCATACTTGGTTTTCATCATGGAATTTTAAGTTGAATTCTATATTTTTTGTGGATTTTTTTGTGACGTCCTTGTGTGTGAGGGAGTCCCGATTCATAATCCAAAAACGGATTCAAAATCGAAGTTCGAAGGCCAGAGAACGGTCCAAGAACATAATGGTGTGCGAGGGGAGTTGAAGAAGGCCAAAAAGGAGGGCCATTGCAACTCTCATCGTGGAGGCGTGTGGCCTCCACGGGAGGAGCTTAACTCTGCCCCCATGGAGGCCACACACCTCTAGGGGAAGCAGAGGTGGTACCTCTTGATTAGCTTCTCAAATCTCTTTTGTTTTCCTCCCCTTTAAATACCACTTTCCCTTCCATTTCATTCAAGAAGAAAAACTTGAAAACAATGTGCAGAAGTTTTCTCTCCAATTTTCCTAACTTCCAAACACCATAATGTTCTCATTGGGAGTCTGAATCGAGTGATTCAAATTAGAGAATCTTTGTCTATCAGTCCTCTATCATTTCCATAAGCGTTTGGAGTCAATAGATTGAGTTTTCTGGTAGATTTACTTATAAAAACAAATCTGCACGTTTTTCATTTAAGGTATTGATTTCTCTCTTGATTTTGATTTTCAAGTTTTCAATCACCTTAGGTTTTCTTCTTCTATTTATGTATTTTTGATCTGTAAACATTGATTAGAGTATTGAATTCTAATAGACCTAGTTTGAGCTTTAATTGTCTTACATGTTGAGTTAGATTTTCCCAAATCTATGTTTTCATATGTTTGTGGAGTTGTATTGTGCTAGCTTCAAATATAGAACTATCTTGTATGTTTATTGACTTGATTTTAATGATCGATAGTCTTTTCATATGCTAGGTCACTTTAACTGAAGATTTGTTGAAGTAGCATATTTGATTGATGATTTAGGGCTTGATTGAATTTATGTGATTATCTTGTGAATCTAAGCTCTAATATTTTGCTAGAAATTCAATTTTGAATTTATCAAGTTGATTCTAGCATTTTTATGTGATTGAACAAAATCTAGGTTTTTGTGTGTGTTAGGTGTTTCACATACACTAGATTTATTGTTCATGTTACAAGTTCTAGATAAATTTGTTTTTTGAGCTTTTGTTGATAAAAATCTAGTTCTTCATGTTATGTGCCTAATCCACACATTTCATATGTACATGCATCATTAAGTGTGATTGCATTGTTTTTAGGATTGTAAGCTAGAATACATTTGACATGTGCATATTGATTCAATTCTAGTTTCCATAGGATATATTTATCATATATACTATGTTGTGTGTGTTTGCATCATTTGCATTCACTTAGATCACATGCCTTGTGAAAAGGTTGGAAGTCTCATTTCTTAGAGTGATTCTTTGGATTGAGCATTGGAAGTCACATTTGGAGAGTGATTCTTCAAGTTGTACATTGGAAGTCACATTTCTTAGAGTGATTATTTGATTTATGCATTGGAAGTCTTGGCTAGTATTGGGGTGATCCGGATAGCTAGGCATGAACGTCTCATTTCTTAGAGTGATTATTTGATTTGAGCATGGAAGTCACATTTTGGAGAGTGATTCTTCAATTTGTGCAAGGTGGCATCTCTCTCATTGTGTAGGGTTGAAGGGTAGATTTCTAGGTGAAGTAGTCACTTGAGAGATTGTGTCTTTTTAACTTACTAGTGAAAGGTGTTTGTCCGTGGTTGTAGAATCAACCCGTAGATGTTTCCTCTTCGGAGGTTTTACCACGTAAAAACCCATGTGTTGATTTTCTCTATCCCTATCTCTTTATATTTGTGTATGTGTTGATATATATCTTGATTGAGATTTTTGTAATTGTTAATCATATAATATCAACTTTATGCATGTTGAGGTTTTATGAATGAAAGCCAAGTTATAAATTGAGTTTGTATCACATGCAAGTTATAGCTTACATTGATTTTGTTTGAACAAGCATAGTTTTAATTAAATTGATATTGCTTGTCCTTGCTTTTTAAAGTATGATACAAACTACTTAGAGGGACAAAATTTTGGTTTGTTTCAAGGGAATGAAAAGGTGTACTAACCTATTCACCACCCCTAGGTTAACTTAAGGCAAATTAACCGTGCTTGTATTTTTTCAATTTCTTACATTATAAAAGAATAAATATTTTAATTTTTCATTGTTTATTTTGTTTTTCTGGTTATTATTTAATTTTTAATATCTTGTTTCTTGTTTTTACTTTTATTTTTTTAAACATAAAATTTTTATTTTATCTTGAATAAGTGTTCTATTTGTTTTATTTTATTTAAACTTTAGTATACCATCAATTTTTCTTTATGTAAAAAAACTCATTTTACTATGATCTTAATTTTTACATATTTTTTATAATATAATTGTTATTTTGTTCAATTGCCCTACCTGGTTAAAATTCCTGGGTCCGCCACTGATTACAGTTCAGAATTTGGGAAGGCATTGTGTAACTTGGGAGCTAGCAACTATCTCATACCGTACTCAGTTTTAAAAAGTTGGGTTTGGGAGAAGTGAAGCCGGCACATGTGAATTTTCTATTGGCCGACCGATCAGTGAAATATTTGTAAAACAAAAAATCATCGAAGATGTCTTGGTGAAAGTCGGCAAGTTTTACTTTCTCGTCAATTTTGTAGTTTTAGAGATTGAAGATGTGGAGATCTCGTTGATTTTGGGTTTGGGAAGACCATTTTTGGCAACTGGTGGAGCTTTAATAGATGTTCAACAATAGAAGTTAACATTACGGGTCGAAAGTGAAGAGGTAGTGTTTAATTTGTTCAAAGCTACAAGAAGCCTTCACAAGCTGACACTTATTTAAGAGTTGACGTAGTTAATCCAATAGTGGCGAAAGTCTTCAGAAAAGACAATCCGAAAGAATTACTTGAATCTTACATGGTTCATGGAGCAACAGAAGTAGTTGATGATGTTAATGTTGCGAAATGTTCCCTACAGCTAAACTCATCACCTCGGTAGTCTTTTAGAGGAAAAAGATACTTTAAAGAGCTTAATACAGGGAAGGCGAGATTACTTCTGTCCATTGGAAGCTTCTACAGTTGGAGCTCAAGCAGCTACCTTCCCACTTGCATTATGCATTCTTGGGAGAGTCTTCATCTTTTCCGGTGATTATTTCTCCTTCTTTGAACATGGCCAAAAAAGACAAGTTATTAAAGGTATTGATGGAACACAAGACAACAATAGGGTGGTCAATTTCCGATATCGAGGGGTTTAATCCGTCCATTTGCATGCATAAGATTTTAATGGAGGGCAATTACAATCCTACGGTGGAACACTAGAGGAGGTTGAAACCTAATGTGAAAGAGGTTGTGAGAACGGAGGTCCTTAATTGCTTGTCGTGAGAGTGAAGGTCTTTATTTTGCTGTCGATTGAAGCTCTGTACATAAGAGACTTGTTTTTAAGATCCCAAAGTAAATGGATTGTCCACTTGGCACACCGTACTCACTTAGGGTCTAGCATATAAATCACAACTAGATGAAATTTCTTGGACAACACTCACACTCCATTTGTTCACTTGCGCCTTCAATGCGATGAGTTCGTCTACCTCATGCACTTCAGCCACTCTTTTAGGTGCAGTTCTCTAATTTGACCATTACTAGTTGTTGGATGCCATATCCTTGATGAGGTCATAAGCTATGTCTGTTCTATAAGCCACTTTGGTAATCTGTGGTGTGGGCACTTCCTCAATAAGTCCTTGTATCTCTCCCAAGCTTTATAAAGTGATTCAATCTCGAATTGAGCGAATTGGATGATGTCGCTCCGTATCTTGGTCATCTTCCATAGAAGAAAATATTTGGTGAGGAAGGCTTGTGCAAGCTCCTCCCATATAACAATACTCCCTAGAGGCATTGAGTTTAACCACCCTTTTGCCTTGTCCATTAGAGAGAATGTAAACAACCTCAATCAAATGACATTATCCGTCACCCTATTTTGCTTGAAAGTATCACAAATCTCTAAAAAAAACTTCTCCATATAGGTATTCGGATCATAGTGAGACAAACCCCGATTGTTGTCTGGATGATTTGGATGATAGCAAGCTTGATTTCAAAATTATATACGGCCACCGTCGATCTTCGAATGCTTGATTGGTTCCTATCAACCATTAGCACCGCTAAGTCTCTAGCATTTTTCGGTTCCGATCTTACATTTGCTGGCCTTTCTTGAGGATTCATATCGAATTATCCCCTTGTTTCTCTTCTCTTTTGTCGAAATTTCCTTTCGATTTTTTGAATCAAAAACTAGTGCTAGTAATTCAAAACTTCTTGTACGACAGTGCATACAAGAGCATAAAATAGAACAAAACAAAATAAAAATCCAAATTAGTAACAAACGTAATTGTTATTGATATTAACAAAACACACAATTCCTAGCAATGGCACCTAAAATTGTCATGTACCTAGAGGCATGAGTTTAATCACCCATTTGCCTTGTTCCTTAGAGAGAACGGAAACAACCTCAATCGAATGGCATTATCCATCATCCCATTTTGCTTGAAAGTATCACAAATCTCTAAAAAAAAAAATTCTCAATATGGGTATTGTAATGATAGTCCTTTGAGGCATTAAGTTTGACCACCATTTTACCTTGTCTCTTAGAGAGAACGGAAACAATATTAATCGAATGACATTATCCGTCACCCTATTTTCTTGTAAGTATCACAAATCTCCAAAAAAAAAATTCTTGATAAGGGTATTCAGATCATCGTGAGGCAAACCCCCATTGTTGTCTGGATGATTTGGATGATAGCAGGTTTGATTTCAAAATTATTTACGGCCACCCATCGTTTTTCGAATGCATGATTGGTTCCATCAACCATTGGCACAACAAAGTCTCTAGTAATTTCCGATTATGGTCTTACATTTGCAGGCCTTTCTTAAGGATTCATATTGGATTGTCCCCTGATCATGCCAAAATTGTGCTATATTTTGGCCCTCAATTCCTTATCATTTAACTTGTTTTCAAGCATATTTTGGTGTCTGATGGCTCGTTTTAAAGTGATTGCAGGCATTCAATGTATTCCAGGTCCAAGAGGCGAAAATCGGGACTTTCGGACGAAAAATAAGTCAAAATTCAAGGAAAAATAGCCCAAATGCGCGCAGCCAAGAGAATGAAGAGTTAAAGAAATGCATAGTGCATTGGTCCCTTACCCATGCACCGGGTGTAGAACAGATCAAGAAGTGTCACTGCATGGGTACCGCACAAGTCCCTTACCCGTGCACTACGAATACTAGCTCGGCTCAAGACGAGTTTTCAGCCATTTTAAGGAGAGCAAAGTTGTCCTTTCATGCCTATTTCGTGCCCTAGCCTCTCAAACCTATAAATACATCACTTTGCCACAAGACCGAGGAGATCTATACAATATATCCATTCAATCCACCAAACCCTAGATCCTAAAATCTTCTCTACCTAATCAAGAGGATGAGGAGCTTCCAAAGGCATCCATGAAGGTTTTCCTCCATGGATTGCCTCTCCACCTCCACCTACTACTATCACCATCCATCTTTGAGGAGGATTCAAGAGGAAAGAGCACCCTACATTTTCTATGAGGAGGAAAAGCTTCAATGGAGCTTGGATATCCGAGATGACAATTGGGCCCCTCTCCGAGCTTAGAGATCCGAGATTGACACCTCAGGTTTCTTCTTTTACCCTTCTCTTGTATTTTCTTTATTTGAGGTGTATCCCCATGAGCGAAATATGTCAACTCCAACACTAGTTCCATTTATTTGATTGACTTGTATTTGATTTCTTCCTGTATTGTCTCATTCAATTGCACTTCATTGATTCTTGACTTGTATTAAGTAGGATTGACAACCCAACTCTTGATGCATGTTTAGGGATAGCTCTTGTCTTTACACTAATGCATGTAGAGTAGAAATTGATGTGTGTTTATGATTGGGATTAGGAGTAGATTAATTAAGCATCCCATGATTTGTCATATGTCGATGGATTATTCCAAGTGCATCTTTTGGATTGATTAGAGTACTATCATTTGTTTGGGTGGAATTCATGAAGAGCACACACCTTGCCTTTGTGGGTTTCAGTTCTATAAACCTACATTTAAACAAAATTAATGACACAACCCCTAATCTCTAACACAATCAATCATTGTCATAGAATAAATGTTGAATAAAAAAGAATAACACAATGATTTGATTTATGTGAGAAAACCCCATTAGGGTAAAAAACTCACCGGCCTAATCGTTAATCGAACCCTCAAATCCACTATTTGTAAAAACCAATACAACCTAGGTTGACCAGATTACACCTAAACGGTTACTATTCCGTTTTTTTACCCGCAGACCTTTAATAGTGATTTTAGGCTCTTGTTTGTATACAACCAACAATTCATACAAGACTTCACTCTCAAGACAAGATATATGTAACCTAAAGTGAATATTAAGAATATTCTAAATGCATAAATGCTAGGTCAACACATTTAATGCTTATCTAATCATGGATGAATGATTTAAACAATCCTAGATATCATGTTGCTATATGACATACATATAACTTAGCTATATAAAATAAATGCAAACCTAGATGCAATAGCTATCACAATATAAAACCCAACAATCAATGTAGAAAAATCTCAACTTGAAGATAAAAACTTAGTATAGATGCAAACAAGTCATAAAAGAGATTTCTTGTTAAGCAAGAACACTAGAATGAATGAAGTTGATGTTCTACTTACCAAGTCATGTGTGTTGATGAAGACCCATTCTAAAACACATCATAGATGAAGTTAGATGATGCTTGATTCATGAATGAATGATGGGTGTTTTGATTTTGGTTAAGAAAAATTGAATCTTGATGGCTTTGCTTGTAAGTCACTCTTGAGCTCTGTAAATGGAGTTGAATTGAAATCAAAAGCTCTCTAAGGAGGCTAAGAAGGGAAAAAGGATATATATATATATATATGAAGCCTAGTTCAAATAGCGTCGTTTTGAGATCAACCAACAAAATACCGTCATTACCGCTATGTATACCGCGGCTTGGGCAAGTTGTCCAGACGGCGGTACGCATAACCGTGCACTCATTAGACAACACAGTGGTTGGGGCGGCTGTGTAGGCAGGTGCACAGGCCGCGGTACAGACAACAAAGGTCTTCTAGAAAAAACCGCGGTAGGGACCACTGTGCAGGCATGTGCACAAGCCGTGGTACCCTACGCATGAAACCTCTGGAACCAAACTCTGTTGGGACCACGATTAAGAGAAAAATTCTCTTTCCAGGCAATTAAAACACACTAACTTTAATGCATGATGTGCAAGTGTGAAGTGTGATGAATGACATAAATGCATCAAGACAAAGACATACAAAAAACATGTAATCAATGGAATTCAATGCATAACAAATAGTAATGCATGCAAGTGAGCGTGTGCAACTAAGGCTCTTTAATTTAGAGTAGAGTCAAGTAATCTACCTTCCTTAAAGCACTTTATGTCCAATGTCATTTAATGATGGAAGCTCTTTGAACCTAAGCTACCCTTACACATTGAAACCTAATTGTGATTTTGTTAACGAAATAAGCCAATCATAAAATGAGGCATTTACAATCTCCCCATTTGGGTTTTTCGTGACAAAACCACCACTCACAAAGCAACCTCACAAAAATAAAAGAAAGTTGGTCAACAAAAATTTCTACATTATAATAAGGCCTATAATCTAAGTCTTGAACATCTTCAAGTCAATCCAAAGCTTGTAGAAAATTCCAACCTACACACAATCAACAAGACAAACAAAAATACCTTCCAAGAACAAGTGTGTGAGAGGTGCTTTCAATAAACACAAGCAACATAAACAACATTTGTGATAGCCTTAATAAATTGAACCAATACAATCAAATAATGTAAGCATGCTATGTTATGCAATGCAATACCCCCCCTAAGTGATTGCTCTCATCCTCCCAAAGAATAAACACAACTCCCCCTTACGAATGATTCCAAAGAAACCACTATTTCGCATAACCTTTCTCCCCCTTTTTGTCATGAGATAAGCAAAGGGAGTCCCCCTTAATAGGTAAGCATTTGGCAAGGAAAGCTCATAGCACAAATACATATACATAATCATATAAACAACTTTATGCAACTCAATTAAGTAAGATAGATTCAAGGTGTTTTATTTTATGAAAACGTGTGACACGATGCTTTGCGTGCAAGGCTTGTTGCATTCAAGATCAAAGCAATGATATTTGGCAAAACAGAAAACAAAGGTTTCCAAAGGAATTCTAACCAAATTTCACCTTTGTCATGATTTCAAGCAAGGATATAGATTTTATAAGAAATTCAATTTAAAGAGCAACTATATCAAAATTTATAAGTAAAACAAGACATGAGCGGCTTTTGTACCATTTTTTATTTTTCCGGGTAATATACATATATGATAGTAGTCTTGTTCAACTAATAAAGAGAGAGAGACTTTGGATTGTAAAATCCTTTGAATGGATACATGATCCTTATAGATTGAAGTCTCAACACTGCTTGTCACACATATTTTTGCATTCATATTTAAGCAATTAAAAAAAAATTCTTCATGCATATCAACTCAAGGCATGTCATTAATAAAATCGTCATGTCATGGGGATCAATTATAGGTCATTCAAAAATGTACTTCCAAAGTAAATCTCCTACTCCAAATATGAATGTTTAAACATAAATATAACATGGATTGCAAGTAAAGCAATTTGCACACTTACTAAAAAAGAACATATAAGCATATGTACAATTAATCATCTTAAACAATTAATAAATGAGCATAAAGAATATCAATGTAGCACAATGCAATTTTTATGCCAACTTGCTCTCTTTGCTTGAGCTCCCCATATGGGGTCACGACATACCATTTCAAGCCAAATGACAAATCCCAATAGACTTACTAAGGTTACCAAATCTAATAGTGTCTAAGGGCTTTGTAAACAAATCCACTAGTTGGTCATTAGTTCCCACATGCTCTAATGCAATAGTTTTGCTCTCAACTAGCTCTATAATGAAATGATGTCTAATGTCAATATGCTTTGTCCTAGAATGTTGTATGGGATTCTTTGAAATGTTGATGGCACCTATGTTGTCATAAAACAAAGTGAGAGTGCTTTGCTATATACCATACTCGGCTAGCATTTGTTTCATCTACAACAATTGAGTGCAAGCACTACCGGCGGCTATGTATTCCATCTTGGCAGTGGATAAGGAAATTGAGTTTTGCTTCTTGCAAAACAAAGACACCAAATTGTTTCTTAGGAAGAAGCAAACGCCCGATGTACTCTTCCTATCATCACAATTTCCCGCCCAATCGTCATAACAAAATCCAACAAGACTTGGATTAGTGTCAAAGGAGTACCAAATCCCATGATTTGAGGTACCATTCAAAAACTGAATGATCCTCTTTACCGCAACAATGTGAGATTCTTTGGGATTTGCTTGGTACCTAGCACAAACACCCATACTAAAAGCAATATCAGGCCTACTTGCTGTCAAGTAAAACAAGCTGCCTATCATGCTACCATAAAGACTTTGGTCCACACTCTTGCCACTAGCATCCTTGCTTAGTTTCAATGTGGACTCATGGGTGTGTCACAATGTTTGGCATTCTCAAGGCCAAACTTCTTCACTATATTCTTTGTATACTTAGCTTGGGATATGAAAATCTCATCATGCAATTGCTTGATTTGCAAACCTAGAAAGTAATTAATCTCTCCAATAAGACTCATCTCAAATTGTTGGATTTTAGATTTATTGGTGGAGCCAAACACGATATCATCAATATAGATTTGAGCTATAAATAGTTCATCTTTGTTTCTTTTGATGAATAAGGTCTTATCAACATTACCTCTAGAGTAATCATTGTCAACAAGAAATTGAGTGAGACGCTCATACCAAGCTCTTAGTGCTTGTTTCACCCCATATAAAGCCTTCTTGAGGTGATAGACATGATTGGGGTGGTGTGGATCCATAAACCCCTTGGGTTGCTCAACAAACACTTCCTCTTGTAAAAAGCCATTGAGGAAGGCACTCTTACATCCATTTGGTGCAATTTGAACTTGTGCACACATGATATGGATAAGAGAAGCCTTACGGACTCAAGACGGGCAATCGGAGCAAACGTCTCCTCAAAGTCGATACCTTCAATTTAAGAGTCTCCTTGTGCTACAAGTCTAGCCTTGATTCGCACAATGTTGTCATCCTCATCCGACTTGTTCCTATACACCCATTTGGTGCCTATGACATTAGTGTTCTTGGGTCTAGGAACTAAAGTTCAAACCTCATTTCTTTCAAATTGGTTTTGCTCTTCTTACATAGCAAGAACCTAAAACTCATCATTTAAGGCTTCATCAACCTTTTTGGGTTCAATTTGAGAGCTGTAACAAGTATAGCTAATTTGATTAGCTATTTGACACCTAGTCCTAACACCCTCATTCACATCTCCTAGAATATCATCCTTGTTGTGAGGATGTCTAACCCACAGAGTGGGTTCTTTCGAGTCCAAAGATGGATCTCTATCAAGACGTTGGATAACCTCTTCATCATGACTTGACTTCACATCAATAGAAGTCTCACCATACTTCTCTAAATGAGAGTCCTAAACCGCATCAACCTCCTCATCATGGTCATTTATTCTAGGCCTACAATCATCTATGACAACATTGGATGATTCCATGACACTATGAGTTTTCAAATTGAACATTCTATAGGTCTTACTATTAAGGGCATAGCTAATGAAAATTCCCTCATCACTCTTGGCATCAAACTTGCCAAGTTGATCTCGGTCATTAAGAATGTAGCATTTGCTTCCAAATGAGTGGAAGTAGCTAACATTTGGCTTTCTACCCTTTCCATAACTCATAAGAGGTTTGCCTAGTACCATGCCTTAGAAGGACTATATTTCTTATGTAGCAAGCCGTATTGACGGCTTCGACCCAAAGGTTCCTAGGCACATTGTTGCTAAGCAACATCACATGGGCCATCTCTTGAAGGACCATATTCTTCTTCTCAACAACCTCATTTTGTCGAGGAGTTCTAGGTGCCGAAAATTCATGGGAAATGCCAAAGCTATTGCAATAACTTTCAAAACAAGCATTTTCAAATTCCGTCCCATGATCACTCATAATCATTTTTAATGCATTTAATGGGAGAGTTTTTCTCATTTTGAATTTTAGTGCAAAGCATTTTAAATTTTTCAAAAGTTTTAGATTATTCTCTAAGAAAATATGTCCATGTAAATCTAGAGAAATCATCAACACAAACAAAATTGTATCTCTTGCCACTGTGAATCTTGGTTTGCATGGGACCCATAAAGTACATATGTGGAAGCTCTAATGGCTCCTTAGTGGTGAGATACTTGCCTTTCTTATGCATGCTTTTGGTTTGTTCCCCTTGTTGATAAGGTCCACAAACACTATTAACTCTTTTCCTAAGTTCGGGAAGCCCACGCATAACCTTGAACGTATCTAAGATCGTCAAATCTCGATAATTCATGTGGTCAAACCTTTGGTGCCACAACTCAATTTACTTCATCTTGGACACATTGTAAGAGATGACACTAGTTTTAAGACAATAACAATTGTCACTAGATCTTTTTTCCTTTTAACAAGGTTTGTCCATTTGACTTCAAATTAGAGCAATCATTTTTATTAAACAAGATCGACAAACCATCATCATTGATATAAGAAATGCTTATAAGATTGTCTTGCTAGCCATTAACAAACAAAACATTTGACAAGAAGGGTAAACCGGGAATGGAAATGATTCTTTTCCCTATGACTTTCTTTTTAGATCTGTAAGGACCTTGATTTTATGATTGGCTTATTTCATGACAAACCACACCACATTAGGGATGATTGTGTAATGGGTAGCTTAGGTCCGTGTGGCAAGCTTCCAAGCATCTCCATGACTTCAAGAGCAAAAGGTATACTCACCTGACTTTGTCTCTTGAAGAGTTTAGGTGCGCACACACACTTCATGCATATCTTGTTTATCTTGCATTTGTGTTCTTTATTGTTTATATGTGTGTGCATCCTTTTCAAACACACTCAGTAGCTTGCATTACATAACATATCTTGCATTATATCTAAATTGTTAACATGTCTTGCATGTTAATTGTGCTTCATTTTGTGTGCATTTTACTCACTTCACACTTGCACAACATTCCTGTAAGATAGGCATTTTTCTTGAGTGTTAAAAAGGGATTTTTCCCTTTAGCCCGGCCTAGACCGCTTGGTAGGCTCTGCTTGCACCACGGCGCATGGAGCGGTATTCTCCAGTGTGTCATGCGCGGCGTGGACCGCGACCTGTGCACTTGCACTCACAGCGGTCCCAACCGCGGTGTTGTCCAGACGGTGCACTGCTGTATGTACCCTTGTCTGGACACATGCCTGAACCGCGGTACGCAGAGCGGTATTGACGGGATTTTGTTTCTCAAGCCCAAAACGACGTAGTTTTAACTAGGGCTTCATATATATTCTTCCTTTTCTCTTTTTGGCCGACCAAGAGCTCAAAAATTCAGTTTTAAGAGAGAGGTTAGAGCTCCTAGAGAGAGAATGCTTCAAGAAAGCATTTTTGACTCTCCAAACCCAAAACCCATCTCCATCTTGCATCATTCAACATCATTTGAGCATGGGTCTTCATTGTTTCATGACTAGATTAGGTATTTATTGCATGATTAAATACCTAGAATCTACTTTATTGCATATTTATGAGTCTTGATAACATGATTGGGTTTGTATTTTGATAGCTAAATTGATTAGGTCATTTTTTCCTAAAAGCTAGGTCATAAATATTCATGTGTGATTTATTGATAACTAGGTTGAGAAATTGTGTTTTAATCAACTAGTTAATGTTCATGAATATTTGATTGTGTTTGTTTGTGATAGCTTGCATTATTAGGTCATATATGCCTAAATAGCTAATCCATAAATGTTCATGTGTGTTTAATTGATGATTAGGTTGACTTTGTGCATCTAGTCAAGTTTATGAATGTATATGTGAATTTATTTGACAATTAGGTTGTTAGAATTTCTCTAGAACTAATTGAGACCTCATATGTGTACATGTAGGCATTGTTTGATAACTAGGTTGTTTAATTGCATTATAACATCTAGTTAAGCATTTTATGTGTGGTCTTACACATTATTGCATTTGAGCATATTGTCTCACTTTCACTTAGACCTTATACTCTTCATTGAGTCAAAGTCTTGTGGCTTCGAGGTGAAGTTGCACAAGCATTGAAGTCTTGCAACCAAGGTGTGGTTGGCAATCATTGGTCAAGAGCCACTGTAAAAGGCCCGTGGGGTAGAGTAGGAGGTGCTCATGCCAAGAGTAGTGTATCAGGGGATATCACTAGGGATTGAACCAAGAATGGCGAGTGGTAGTGTCCATAGCATGAGGTTGTCGAGAGTGAGAGTCCTAGTATCACTTGAGGGTATAACTTTTTACTTATACAGTGGATTTCTGTGATCGTGTGTGGCTAGAAGGATAGCCCGTGGTTTTTCCCTTGTCGAAGGGTTTCCATGTCAAAATCAAGTGTTTTTTATATTTCCGCACTTTTACTTGATTTTGTATGTTTGTTTGAATTGGGTTAATTGCTTAATATTAACTAATCAAAAAATTGGTAATAATCGATTAACAACCCATTCAACCCCTTCTAGGTTGTAGACACACGCTTGAGTAGTATTTTCAATTGGTATCAGAGCGGGTTCCTAGACATACTTAGGTGATCCTTGCTCGTGATTGTGTGTCTTGCATTTGTGTGCATTTTGCTTGTTGCATTCATTTGCATTCATCTCATTCCCTAAACACTATGAGTGGCATTGAGATGATAGAGGGTGATTTGACATTTAAAGTTGAGAGGAAGATATATGACTCCGATGAGGAGATGACTCTCATGGTTGAGAGATTTAGGAGATTCACAAAATCTCACAAGAAGAAGTTGACCTTACTAAAGAAGAATGAAGCAAGGAAAAATTCTCAAGGATAGATGGTCAATGCCTTGAGTGTGGTGGAATTGGCCACAATGCCTCCAAGTATGGTAACTTGAAGTTCAAGAAGGGAGGTTTAAATATAATCGCTACTTGGAGTGATAGTGAAGTTGAAGTAGTTGAAGAAAGTTCCACAAGCTCGGTTGAGGGTAAGAACAACTACTTCGCATTTCCGATTTCCTACCATGAATAAACACAAGCCATCACTAAATGTGTCACTTGAAGATTTCAAGATTGGTGACTTGGAGTTTGGAAACCGAAGTGGAGCAAACTTGAGAGAAGCAAGTGATCATGATATGAGCCACGAATCCACTAGTGGTAGATGCTTCGAACATGGGAGTTCATGCTCTGGGAACTCTTGTGAAAATGTGGTGGACAACCAAGAGTTCATTGACTACCTTCAAAAATGTTTGGAGGAGAAAAAAGATGAAGTTCTAAGATTGATGAAAGAAAATCTCCAACTAAGAACTAAAGTGACTCAGTTAGATGAAGAAGTGTCACTTGTTAAAGTGAATGAAGTGATGATGGAGAATGAACTTGAAGAGGCAAGAGATACACTTGCTAAGGTGACTTCAAGTTCGGAAAAGATTGACCATATGTTGGATATTGGAAAGAAGCCAAATGACAAGAGAGGACTTGGCTTTGTAGATGATTAGCCCACTCCATCCTCGGACAAGACAACTTTTATGAAGGAATGTATTCCTATGTTGTCTCCTCCATCTCAACATTCGATGCATACCTTCATTGATGAGTCCTTGATGATGGACAAGATTGATGTGTCCAAGTATGAGAAGGAGATTGAAGATTGCCACCAATGGATGAAGGCCATGAAAGAAGAGCTTGCCAATAAAGAAAACTCCTTGAAGATTGTCAAGGAAAGAAATAAGAAGTGCCTTGAAGAATTAAAGAAGGCCAAGGTTAAACAACCTCAAGCTCAAGGCAAGAGCAAAGCTTCATGCAAGCAATATTCCACTCAAGGAAAGTCCACACAAGCCTTGGCAACTCAACCAAAGCCTAGGCAATCCAAGAAGAAAGGACAAGTCCTTGAGAAGTCAATCACCTCTTCCAACAAGCCAATTATGAAGAAATGAGGTGATCATAAGAAACATGAACAACCAAAGAGGCAAATTTAACCGGCTCAATCACCTCAACCACAAAGGCATCACCAATCGGCTCAAGTTCCAAGGAGAAGCAAACCGATGCACCATTAAAGACAACCTTATCAATATGACGATGCCTCGATGAGATCTCAATGCTATGGTATAAACCCTTACTTTGTACCTACTTGTCATTATTGTGGTATGATTGGTCACTTAAGACCAAATTGCTTGAATTACATTAAGAGGTGTAGATTAGAAAGCATGAAAGAAAAACGGTTGAAAAATAGGGCAAGTTTGCATAAACCTAGGGAACCTAGAAACATGTCTATGACCACTAAAAATGTTAAAGTGGAACCTAGGTGGGTTAGAAAGAATGAACCCGCTTGTCTTAGTGCCCATGCAACACCCGTAAATGCAACTAGGTCCATCGGACTTGGTAAGTCTGTAGGGCTCATGCCTCCCATTGACTTGGTTGAAATTGACCCCTTGTGGGGAGCTCAAGCAAAGAGAGCGAACTTGCATGATTTGCAATGTGCAAAATGTTGATTAATTTTATGCTCTTTTATAATTGCTTGAGATGATTGGTTGCACATATAAGCTTATATGTTATTTTCTTAATAAGTGTGCAACATTGCTTTACTTGCAATCCATGTCATATTTTTGTTCAAATGCATTTTTGGACTAAGAGATTTGATTGGGAAAGTACATTTGAATGACCCATAATTTATCTCCATGACATGAGAACTTTTAATGACATGCTTAAAATGATATGCATGAAATGTTTTTGATTGCTTTAGTGCAAAATATGTGTGAAAGCAAATGAGAAGACTAAACCCAATAAGGATCTAGTATACATGCAATAAATAAGGATGTCTCATCCAAATTTACTCTTCTCTCTCTCTTTATTATTTGAACAAGGCTACTATCATACGGGTATCCTACCCGGAAAAATCAAAAAGGGTACGAAAGTCACTCATGTCTTGTTTCGCTTATAAAGTTTGATATAGTTGCTCTTTAAATTGAAATTCATTTTGAAAAACTATATCTTGTTTGCTCATGACAAAAGGGTACAAATTGGTTTGAATTCTTTTGGAAACCCTTTTGATGTTTGCTTTGTCAAATACCATTGCTTGAACTTGAATGCTATATGTGTTGCATGCAAAGCAACAAATTCACACATTTTTTTGTTAAATAAAACTCCTTGAATCTCTCTCAATTATTTAAGTTGCATAAAGTTTGTGTATATGATTATGCAATGTATTTGTGTGAATAGCTATCTTTGCTAAAGCAACCCGATAGGGGAAGCTCCTTTGCCTATCTCATGACAAAAAGGGGGAGAAGTCTTAAGAGTTATAGGGGGAGCATTGTTTATGCTTTGGGGGAGAAATCATGAGAGAGAGTAACCATTTAGGGGGAGCATTGCACATGCATTCTTTGTATTGCTTTATTTGTATTTGAGTGCAATGCTTGTTATTATTTGTTCACCTCACTTGCACTTGTTCTTGGAAAGTACGTCTTGCTATTGTGTGTAGGTACAATGATAATTCTACAGAGAGATTGAAGATATTGAAATTTTAGATTCTAGGTATCTCTTTTGTAATGCAGAAGTGATCATGGACAATAACTTTGTTTTATTTTGTGAGGATTGTTTTGTCATGAAATAGCCAAAGGGGGAGATTGTCAGGACCTCGATTTTATGATTGGCTTATTTCATGACAAACCACACCACATTGGGGATGATTGTGTAATAGGTAGCTTAGGTCCGTGTGGCAAGCTTCCAAGCATCTCCATGACTTCAAGAGCAAAAGGTATACTCACTTGACTTTGTCTCTTGAAGAGTTTAGGTGCACACACACACTTTATGCATTTCTTGTTTATCTTGCATTTGTGTTCTTTATTGTTTATATGTGTGTGCATCCTTTTCAAACACAATCAGTAGCTTGCAATAGATATCATATCTTGCATTGTATCTAAATTGCTAACATGTCTTGCATGTTAATTGTGCTTCATTTTGTGTGCATTTCACTCACTTCACACTTGCACAACATTCCTGTAAGATAGGCATTTTTCTTGAGTGTTAAAAAGGGATTTTTCCCTTTAGCGTGGCCTAGACCGATTGGTAGGCTCTGCTTGCACCGCAGCGCATGAAGCAGTATTCTCCAGTGCGTCATGCGCGGCGTGGACCGCGACCTGTGCACTTGCACGTAAAGCGGTCCCAACTGCGGTGTTGTCCAGACGGTGCACTACTGTTTGTACCGTGGTCTGGACATATGCCTGAACCGCGGTACGCAGAGCGGTATTGACGAGATTTTGTTTCCCAAACCCAAAACGACGTAGTTTTAACTAGGGCTTCATATATATTCTTCCTCTTCTCTTCTTGGCCGACCAAGAGCTCAAAAATTCAGTTTTAAGAGAGAGGTTAGAGCTCCTAGAGAGAGAAAGCTTCAAGAAAGCATTTTTGACTCTCCAAACCCAAAACCCATCTCCATCTTGCATCATTCAACATCATTTGAGCATGAGTCTTCATTGTTTCATGACTAGGTAAGCAAGAACTTCTTTGAATATCATTTATTGTTCTTCTTACTATAGATTAGGTATTTATTGCATGATTAAATACCTAGACTCTACTTTATTGCATATTTATGAGTCTTGATAACATGATTGGGTTGGTATTTTGATAGCTAAATTGATTAAGTAATTTTTTCCTAAAAGCTAGGTCATAAATATTCATGTGTGATTTATTGATAACTAGGTTGAGAAATTGTGTTTTAATCAACTAGTTAATGTTCATGAATATTTGATTGTGTTTGTTTGTGATAGCTTGCATTATTAGGTCATATATGCCTAAATAACTAATCCATAAATGTTCATGTGTGTTTAATTAATGATTAGGTTGGCTTTGTGCATCTAGTCAAGTTTATGAATGTTTATGTGAATTTATTTGACAATTAGGTTGTTAGAATTTCTCTAAAACTAATTGAGACCTCAGGTGTGTACATGTAGGCATTGTTTGATAACTAGGTTGTTTAATTGCATTATAACATCTAGTTAAGCATTTTATGTGTGGTCTTACACATTATTGCATTTGAGCATATTGTCTCACTTTCACTTAGACCTTATACTCTTCATTGAGTCAAAGTCTTGTGGCTTCGGGGTGAAGTTGCACAAGCATTGAAGTCTTGCAACTAAGGTGTGGTTTGCAAGCATTGGTCAAGAGCCACTGTAAAAGGCCCGTGGGGTAGAATAGGAGGTGCTCACGCCAAGAGTAGTGAATCAGGGGATATCACTAGGGATTGAACCAAGAGTGGCGGGTGGTAGTGTCCATAGCCTGAGGTTGTCGAGAGTGAGAGTCCTAGTATCACTTGAGGGTGTAACTTTTTACTTATATAGTGGATTTCTGTGATCGTGTGTGGCTAGAAGGATAGCCCGTGATTTTTCCCTTGTCGAAGGGTTTCCACGTTAAAATCAAGTGTTCTTTATATTTTCGCACTTTTACTTGATTTTGTATGTTTGTTTGAATTGGGTTAATTGCTTAATATTGACTAATCAAAAAATTGGTAATAATCGATTAACAACCCATTCACCCCCCTCTAGGTTGTAGACACACGCTTGAGTAGTATTTTCAAGATCCATCACCAAAGGTGGCAAATCCACCATCCTCCATGACAAGAGGTTCAAAGAAACTCTTGTTTTCCGACATGTGCCTAGAGCACCCATTATCCAAATACCAAGTGTTAGAAGTATTTGCCTTCAAGGCATTTTGGGCCACATAACAAAAGTATTCATCTATTCTAATCCATCTAGGTGTAACATTTTCTTTCCTAGTGGTCTTAGAAGCATTGACTCTATATTTCATAGAATCATGCAAATTGTCCCTAGATTTCCTAGGACATGCATATTGGTTGTAGCCCTATTTCTTTCAATCATTCTTTTAGTTCTACACATGTTAATATAATTGAAGCAATTTGGTCTAATATGACTATCAACACCTCAAAAATGACATGTAGGAATGAAGTAAGAGGTCATACCATCCCTTTGTGAGTACAAGAGGGCTTTCCCATTTCTTTGAGCTTGTCTTTGGTGTTGGATTGGTTCTCTCCTTATTTGTTGTTGAGTTGGAGTAGATTGCTTCCTTGGTTGAATTTGCATGGATTGCTTATTGGCTTGGTGGTATTTGGGTTGAGGAAGGTTTGCCTAATGAGCTCTCATTGTATAAGCTTGAGTTTGAGTTTGTACCCTTGATGTTGTCTTTACCTTGACACTTTTTGAGCACTCTTCTAGTTCAATCTTCTTCCTAGGATGTTGTGGGGGTGAAAGCTTTTCGATGTCCATGCTCTTGACAAACACAGTCTTGCTTCAGGATGAGGTCTTCTTGTTATCTTCATAACCAAGACCTTTCTTATCACTAGGCATCTTGCCAACTCCCAACATGTGGTCAAGTTTCTTCATGCTTGAAGTCATATTAGCAATAATTTCTCTTGCTTCTTCAAGCTACTTGTCCATCAATGCCTCATTCCTATTTGCTATCTTCACTTCTCCATTCAAGAGAGTTACTTCATTTGAGAGCTTGAGATTCTCTCATTTTAGCCTTAGAATCTCTTTCTTCATCTTCAATCTTGAACTTTGAAAATGCTCAATGAATTCTTCAAGGTCGATGCCTTCTATATTTCTATTTGTAGAATGAGATGAAGAGCTCTCATCACTTGAGCCATCTTCAATTTGTTTGTCTTCCTCTTGGTCATCTATTGCTTCCTTACTCTTGAGAGAGGATGTGAAGGCAATAAAGTTTGCCACATGGTCTTGATCATCCGAAGATCCTCTTTCCTTTTAAAAGTCATCACTATCGCTCCAAGTGGCGGCCATTGCCTTTCTTTTCTTCTTGTTCTTCAAATTGCCACAATCCTGGGAGATGTGTCTAAACCCTCCACATTCAAAACATTGGATCCTTTTCATTGTGGGCTTGTCTTGACTTGGCTTAAACTTCTTGAAAGGAGTCTTCTTCTCATTTCCTTTCCTTTGGATCCAAACCCCTTCTTTTCAAACTTGATGAACTTCTTGAATCTTTTTACCATGAGGGCCATCTCCTCATCTGAGTCATCCTTCTCATTCTCTACTTTGGAGGTTTTCAAGGCTATGCTCTTTTGCTTCTTGAGAGGTGTATGTGTATGATCCCATATAAATTCATAAGCTAAAAGCCTTCCAATGACTTCACTTGGCTTCATGTTCTTGTAGTCATTATTCTTCTTAAGTGCCGTCACCTTTGATTCAAACCTTGCCGAAAGTGACCTCATAATCTTTTGCTTGATCCTTCTATCCGAATATGGGTCACTAAGTTGATGGCTTTGATTGACGATGTCTATCAACTTCACTTGAAAATCTTTGAAGCACTCATGCTCCTCCATCCTAATTGTTTCAAATTGCATTTGTAGGACATGGAGCTTGGAATCCTTGACTACTTTAGTTCCTTCATGAGCCATTTCTAGGATCTCACATAACTCATTTGCATTCCTAGTTGTTTGAATCAACCTGTATTGGTTGTTGTCCATGGCGCAAAGGATGGCATGCTGATAGCTCGCTTTTTGTGTCGTTACCAAATTGTGATTATCAAAAGATATCTATACTAAAGGTTCTTAGTAAAGCAGTAAGCGAGGGTATTGTCCACAGGAAGGTGTTATCCGTCAATCGGATCTAGTTCTAGTGTTTAGAGAAAGCAATGTAAATGGGAATGCGGAAATAAAAATGTAAATAAAATAAAAGGAATATGGAAGGTTGAGAATGGTGATTAAGGTGACAAATAAAAGGGTGGATAGGAGAGATATAGGATATGATCACACAAGGGCATAAGCTCACCATACATAAGTGCATGTATTGGTAACATTAAGCATATTCAATCAAAGTTAAGGGCTTGTTCACTCTATTGAGAGATTAAAGACACAAATCACTCCCCAAAGGTCATGGCTAGAGCAATTGCCCCTCTTGTCTTAACTAAGGGATTCAGAAACACTTCTCACTCCCCAAAGGTCATGGCTAGAGCAAGAGTGCCTCTAATCCCTACCATTATGTACATGAACATAAAGCCAAAACCTATTCTAGTATGGTCATGCATAAAACAAGTTTCATCTATTCTTCAAAGCCAAGTGATTTCGGTCATACTCGGATTGGTCATCCTTCGAGGTACAACCAAAACCCACATACACTCGAATCCATCCATACAATGCATTTTGACATTCCAAAGACATACACACACAAATGGAATATTTAAGTATACTAATCCTACAATTGAGTTAAACTACTCCTAATCCCATCCATAAGCACACATCAATTTCCAATCTCCACACACATGCATTTCAAGACAAGAGATTACTCAATAATATCAAGAACAAATCAAAACCCAAATGAATATAAAACAACCAACATATATTTATTGAGCATAAATATAAGTTTACAATATTTTCCAAGTGGGGATTACACATAAGAGAAAACATGAAATACAAAGATATGAGAATAAGGAGATACAACCCTTGAAGAACCCTCCAAGAGCTCCATCCTTTGCTTAGCTCGACATTAGTCCAAAAACCACTCCTAATCTTTGTTATCAACTCTCAAATGTGGTGGCTGATGGGTAGAAATGGTATGAGAGAGACATCCATGGAGGAAAACCTCCATGGAAGCTCTTGGAAGCTCTCTCTCTCTCTTGATTTGTGAAGAAGATGAAGTGGGGAGAGAGTGGGAAGAGATGTTCAGTTTTTTGTCTGAAGAGAAGAGAGGAAAGTGGTAAATTTGTGGACAATTTGGGGACAATTTGGGGTGAGAAAAGACCATTTTGGCCCTTCCAGCCTCTGAGGCGAGCTTCCAAGGTGAGTAAAATGGTCGCCTCTCAAGGTCGCCTCGCCTGCTGTGATGTTTGGGCAGAGGTTGAGGCGAGTTGCTGAAGCGAGTTATGGTGGTCTGCTCGCTAGGTCTCCTCGCACACTGTTAAGAAATTTCAAATTCGCGCACCGTTACGGAAACGCGCATATCTCCCTCTAGAAAGTCCGGAATTGAGATCCGTAAACCCGGCTAGCAAGTAGACTTCTGGGGATTTCTAAATATATGTAGAACTCATCATGGTTTGATCTGAGGAGAGAGATATGTTCCCCGAAAGTTGGGTGTTATGCTCAAAGCCTCTGCCGCGGTCTGGTTTCTAGCCTCGCGCACCGTTACGAAAACAATCATAACTCCCTCTAGAAAGCCTGGAATTGGGATCCGTAAAAACCGTTGGAAAGTAGACTTCTGGGGCTTTCTAAAAATAGGTGGTACAAAACCCAGTGCAATCTGAGGAGGGAGTTATGGACCCCGAAAGTTGAATATTCTACATGGGCATTTTCCAATTTCAGCCCACTAACCTTTGGACAACAGAGTTGACCTATGCCGCGGTCTCTATGTCGCGTTCTAGCTCAATGAAGGATTCACCATGGAACTTTCCACGGTTGACCATAAATCACGTCGCGGTTTGGGTCGACGGCGAGGCCACGACAACTCTGGATACTTCCAATATATTCTCTTTTTGGCTCATTTTGCTTCCCAACTAATCTGTTAAGTTCAAAACCTTGAAATAGGGAATATGTACCTACACAATGCTTAACAAAAACTAATATACAAAATTACGCCCAAAAACGAGAACAAAAGCTAGGAAATGGGGACCTCAAATAGGTACATTTATCGTCCGATCACATACCCCCAAACCTATCTTTTGATCGTCCTTGAGCAAAACTAAAAAACGAAAACAACAAACAAAACATATGATACCAAAAATAAGTAAAAATTAAGCTAGTCCACTTTCGTAGAAAACACGATGGCACTTAACACGTGCCACATGCCTTTCAACTACTAGGATATCCCTAGATAGAGAAGTTTTGTCTTCTGAGGGTTTATAGCTACGACACCCACAAACGTATACTTTGCTAGAAAATGGTTAAGTTGCAATCCGCACATATCAAACAAAGACTACACACATGCTAGAATCTCAAATATTCAAATTAATAACAATGTATCACGCAATGCAAGTATGCCAATACTTAGGATGCTTTCGGTTTACAAAACAACTACTCTCGAATGCTCAAGATAAAATTCACCTCGACTCTTATCCTCACTGGATTTCAGTCATATATTTTCTCTCAGAACCTAGGCGATCACTCTCTAGCAAACATATGCGAATGAGTTTAGGTACATGGAATCAAATATAATCGCATATGAGTATTTTTCAATAACGCACAATTTCTGAAAATGGATCTCATGAAAGGGATTGAAATGCTATCAACGTGGAAAGAGCATGCATTGACTCACATTCCCAAGATAGACTTTTTAAGAGATCAAATGGGCTTTCCCTCACTGTATTTGTGGCCAAGGGTAATTTGTGGTGAACTATGGAGGATAAGGTATTAGTGGGAAGGATGAAGCTACAAATCATGTCAAGGTGTTTTACGCATTACATTTACATTATTTTGAGCTCATTTACACTTGAAGATCATAATTTAAGCGTCTAGGCTATAAACTTTACATTGCACCATTGTGCTACATTTGTACCCATATTTTTGAGTAATTTTACATTTTTAGAATTGGAGGCTTAAGTGTTTATATTTCACACTATTTCTTTTTAAAGCCTTTGCCTTTGCACAATTTACATACATTTGCTTAAGTACACGCTTTACACATGTTAGAGCTAGCTTCTCCTAAGCTATACACCTTAACATGATCAATAACTAGGGTATGTGAAAGTGTTTGGGTTATGTATGTGGTGGAGGCTTAAGTGTTTGGCCTCAAATGTTTCCAAATGAAAGCACACATCAAGGGACAAGTGTTTATAGGCTATTTTAGTATTTACGCTCACACTCAAGCCCAAAATCATTTCTAAAAGTCCATCTAGCAAGGGAATACAAATCTCATACAAGCAGTCCACATGATTTTCTATAGCAATCAATGAAAGAAATTTGATGTACAATGAGATCACTAAAAATTAAGTACAAATTCGAAGAGTGTATAAGAGTAGAAACAAAATATACCCTCAGATTTTTGCAATTTAGGCTTAGTGTAACTCACGGGTAGTCTCCACTATTTTCCTAAGCTAAACAAGAATAAAGGTCTCAACCACCTTAACATCAAAAGATTGGCACTATACAAGCATATTTAAAGTGATGCACGGATCTAAAAGCATACATGATATGTCTCTACCAGCATGCAAAAAAAAAAACTCAACATGGTGGCCAAAAGTTCCAAAAACTGTCAAAATTTAAATTCGTCCAATGTCTGATTTATGGTGCATATATTTAAAAGAAAACAAAATCATTTAACCATATTTTTACACCACAAAGTAGACATATAAATACACACTTTTCATTTATAAAATATTTCAAAATTCGAATTAGAAAAGTGTGAAAATGGACGATGAAAAGAGTATATGTCCAGTTTCGAAAAACAGGACATCACCCATGACCTTTGGTCAGAGAATTGGTCATAACTTTTGAACCGCCGCCCAGAATTTTACGTTCTTTGTATATTAAGAACCGTAACGAAAAATAGAAGAACTTAAGGTGGACGGAATAATTTATCTCCTCACCAATTAGTACAGTTTTAAGGAAACATTTGCCTCAAAAATAAACAAAACAGGGCAGTTTTTTGCAAAGATTTGAAAATTTTCTAAAACATAACAAAAACACACATAGAAACACAAAAATGTCCACACCCCCAAACCTAAACTCAACATTGTCCTCAATGTTGCTCAACTCATAAAATATGGACAATTTTTAGCAATATTAGGGAGATAGAATATAAACATCACAAACGGCTAAAAATAAAAACATAGCAATTCCTAAGATCTAAGCACAATACAAATCCACTCTTAGATCTAAACAAAAATAAAAATCACAAACACAACAAACATAGAATTCCTATCATTAAGCGCATGGGTGGTTTCCGCCCAAGTCGACAACTACTCCACAAGCACTCAAATTAAGCTCAAAAAGTAGAGGATACCTCTTGTGTCTGCCAACAACGCGTCTGTTGTGCCGCTAACGTTTCACTTGATGGAATTGTTGCGGTGCGATAAGTGCACACTTTGTTCTCATGAGCTGTGCGGTCCATCCGACCTGAAAATTTTCGTTTCTTGCACAAGCACAACTCAAAAACAATCAAATGCATATGCCATAAATAAAAAGAAAATAAGAAAAAGAAAAATCTAACTGCATACATATATATCCACAAAGCATTTAAATCTAAACATTTACAGAACCTAAACTACAACAAGAAACAATCAACGAATAGCCACCTCCCTGGCAGCGGCACCATTTTGATAGCTCACTTTTTTTGTCGTTACCGAATTGTGATTATCAAAAGATATCTATACTAAAGGTTCCTATGCAATGTGCTCTAAACTAGCAAAAGATAAGTAAAACAGTAAGCGAGGGTATCGTCCACATGAAGGTGTTATCCGTCAATCAGATCTAGTTCTAGTGTTTATAGAAAGCAATGTAAATGGGAATGCGAAAATAAAAATGTAAATAAAATAAAAGGAATATGGAAGGTTGAGAATGGTGATTAAGGTGACAAATAAAAGGGTGGATAGGAGAGATGTAAAATATGATCACACAAGGGCATAAGCTCACCATACATAAGTGCATGTATTGGTAACAATAAGCATATTCAATCAAAGTTAAGGGCTTGTTCACTCTATTGAGAGATTTGAGACAGAAATCACTCTCCAAAGGTCATAGCTAGAGCAATTGCCCCTCTTGTCTCAACTAAGGGATTCAGAAACACTTCTCACTCCTCAAAGGTCATGGCTAGAGTAAAAGTGCCTCTAATCCCTACCATTATGGATATGAATATAAAGCCAAAACCTATTCTAGCACGATCATGCATAAAACAAGTTTCATCTATTCTTCAAAGCTAAGTGATTTCGGTCATACCCAGATTGGTTATCCTTCGAGGTACAACCGAAACCCACATACACCTGAATCCATCCATACAATGCATTTTGACATTCCAAAGACATACACACACAAATGGAATATTTAAGCACACTAATCCTACAATTCAGTTAAACTACTCATAATCCCATCCATAAGCACATATCAATTTCCAATCTCCACACACATGCATTTCAAGACAAGGGATTACTCAATAATATCAAGAACAAATCAAAACCCAAATGAATATAAAACAACCAACATATATTTATTGAGCACAAATATAAGTTTACAATATTTCCCAAGTGGGGATTACACATAAGAGAAAACATGAAATACAAAGATATGAGAATAAGGAAATACAACCCTTGAAGAACCCTCCAAGAGCTTCATCCTTTTCTTAGCTCGAAATTGGTCCAAAGACCACTCCTAATCTTTGCAATCAACTCTCAAATGTAGTGGGTGATGGGTAGAAATGGTATGGGAGAGATATCCATGGAGGAAAAACCTCAATGGAAGCTCTTGGAAGCTCTCTCTCTCTCTCTTGATTTGTAAAGAAGATGAAGTTGTTAGAGAATGGGAGGAGATGTTTGGTTTTTTGTCTGAAGAGAAGAGAGGAAAGTGGTAAATTTATAGTTAGGGAAAGTTTGGGGACAATTTGGGGTGCGAAATGACCATTTTGGCCCTTCCAGCCTCCAAGGCGAGCTTCCGAGGCTAGTAAAATGGTCGCCTCGCAAGGTCGCCTCACCTTCTGTGATTTTTGGGCAGATGTTGAGGCGAGTTGCTGAGGCTAGTTATGGTGGTCGCCTCGCTAGGTCGCCTCGCACACTGTTAAGAAATTTCAGCTTCGCGCACCGTTACGGAAATGCACATATCTCCCTCTAGAAAGCCCGGAATTGCGATCTGTAAAACCCGCTGGAAAGTAGACTTCTGGGGATTTCTAAATATATGTAGAACTTATTGTGGTTTGATCTAAGGAGAGAGATATGTTCCCCAAAAGTTGGGTGTTATGCACAAAGCCTCTGTCGCGGTCTGGTTTCAGGCATCGCGTACCGTTACGAAAACAATCATAACTCCCTCTAGAAAATCTGGATTTACGATCCGTAAAAACCGCTGGAAAGTAGAATTCTGGGGATTTCTATAAATAGATCATAAAAAACCCAGTTCAATCTAAGGAGGGAGTTATGGACCCCAAAATTTGAATGTTCTGCATGGGCATTTTCCAATTTCAACTCACTAACCTTTGGAAAACAGAGTTGACCTGTGCTACGGTCTCTATGTCGCATTCTAGATCAATGAAGGATTCACCACGGCACTTTTCGCGGTTGACCACAAATCACGTCGCGGTTTGGGTCGACGGCGAGGCCACAACAACTCTGGATACTTCCAATATATTCTCTGTTTGGCTCATTTTGCTTCCCAACTAATCTGTTAAGCTCAAAACCTTGAAATAGGGAATATGTACCTACACAATGCTCAACAAAAACTTATTTACAAAATTACGCCCTAAAACGAGAACAAAAGCTAGGAAATTAGGACCTCAAATAGGTACATTTATCGTCCGATCACATGCATTGCCTTGTTGTTCTACTTAGATGTTTCAAATTCTTGTGTGCTCTATTGAGACTTAGGCTTGAAGACTTCACTTCCATCTTCTGCTATCATTGTTGGAAGAGTGTAGCCGTCTTCAATTGCCATCCACGCACGATCAACTTTTTGGCAAAGATAGGATTCTGTCTTGCCTTTCCATGAGGCGCAGTTCACCCCATTAAGCAAATGGGGTCTTGTGCTTGAGGCTCCCTCTTGTCCACATCTGTTCCCACTCATAGTGTTTGTGTATGAATGAGATAATACTAATGTATGCAATAATCAAAATGCAAATATACAAGACACACACAACAAGACCAAGGGTCACCTAAATATGTCTAGGAACCCGTTCTGATACCAATTGAAAATACATAAATGTGTGTCAAAACTAACCTAGAAGGGGAGGGGGGGGGGGGGGGGGGGGTGAATAGGTTTTACAAAATTAATTGCCAACTTTTTGGTTAAACAAAATTAATCACACATCCTCTAATCTCTAACACAATCAATCATTGTCATAGAATAAATGCGGAATAAAAAGAATAACACAATGATTTGATTTACATGAGAAACCCCCAATAGGGTAAAAAACTCACGGGCCTAATCGTTAATCGAACCCTCAAATCCACTATTTATAAAAACCAATACAACCTAGGTTGACCAGATTACACCTAAACGATTACTATTCCGTTTTTTTACCCGCAGACCTTTAATAGTGATTTTAGGCTCTTGTTTGTATACAACCAACAATTCATACAAGACTTCACTCTCAAGATAAGATATATGTAACCTAAAGTGAATATTAAGAATATTCTAAATGCATAAATGCTAGGTCAACACATATAATGCTTATCTAATTATGGATGAATGATTCAAACAATCCTAGATATCATGTTGCTATATGACATACATATAACTTAGCTATATGAAATAAATGTAAACCTAGATGAAATAGCTATCACAATACAAAACCCAACAATCAACACAGAAAAATCTCAACTAGTAGATAAAAACATAGTCTAGATGCAAACAAGTCATAAAAGAGATTTCTTGTTAAGCAAGAACACTAGAATGAATGAAAATGGTGTTCTACTTACCAGGTCATGTGTGTTGATGAAGACCTATGCTAAAACACATCCTAGATGAAGTTAGATGATGCTTGATTCATGAATGAATGATGGGTGTTTTGATTTTGGTCAAGAAAAATTGAATCTTGATGGCTTTGCTTGTAAGTCACTCTTGAGCTCTATAAATGGAGTTGAATTGAAATCTGAAGCTCTCTAAGTAGGCTAAGAAGGGAAAATGATATATATATATATATATATATATATATGAAGCCCTAGTTCAAATGGCGTTGTTTTGAGACCAGTCGACAAAATCCCGTCAATATCGTTGTGTATACCGCGGCTCGGGCAAGTTGTCCAGACCGCGGTACATACAACGTTGCACTCACTGGATAATATAGCTGTTGGAGCCGCTATGCAGGCAGGTACATAGGCCACGGTATAGGTAACAAAGGCCTTTTGGAGAAAACCACGGTAGGGACCGTAGTGCATGCATGTGTATAAGCCATGGTACCCTACGCGTGAAACCTCTGGAACAAACCGCTGTTGGGACTACGGTTAAGAGAAAAATTTGTTTTCCAAGCAATTAAAACAAACTAACTTAAATTCATGATGTGCAAGTGTGAAGTGTGATGAATGACATAAATGCATCAAGAAAAAGACATAAAAAAAAGCCTGTAATCAATGGAATTCAATGCATAACAAATAGTAATGCATGCATGTGAGTGTGTGCAACTAAGTCTCTTCAATTTGTAGAGTCAAGTAATCTACCTTCCTTGAAGCACTTGATGTCTAATGGCATTTAATGATGGAAGCTCTTGAACCTAAGCTACTCTTATACAATAAAACCCAATTATGATTTTGTCAACGAAATAAGCCAATCATAAAATGAGGCACCTACATACATGCTTACGCGACCCTTGAGCATTGCTCTTGCGATACATCCTCGGTGAGTAGCAATCGAGGGTTGCGACTCTTGGTCATTGCACGCACGATACATCCTTGGTGAGTAGTGGTCGGGGGTCCCCTATTATGCTTAATGCTTCCATTCGTAGTTGATTACACATGACAGGTGAGTAGCGATCAGTGGTCGATACTATTTCTATCCTTTTAATATATGTGCTTAAACGCAGTCCTTAGTAGTTTCTCATGCGATACATCCTCGGTGAGTAGCTTTGAAAATACTGCAACTCAAGCGTGTGTCTAACAACCTAGGAGGGAGGGGGGGGGGGGGGGGGGGGGGGGGGGTGAATAGGTTTTAATCAAGTTAATTACCAAATTTTCTTAATTAGTCAATATTAAAAATTCACCCCATAAACAAACAAACAAACAAAAATCAAGTATAAAGTGTGAAAATATAAAGAAAGCTTGATTTTTACGTGGAAACTATTCTACAAGGGAAAAACCACGGGCTATCCTTCTAGCCACACACGAGAAATCCATTATAAGAATAAAAGGTTACACCCTCAAGTGATACTCGGACTCTAACTCTCGACAACCTCAGGCTATGGACACTACCACTCGCCATTCCTGGTTAAATCCCTAGTGATATCATCTGATCCACTACTATTGGTGTGAGCACCTCCTACTCCACCCCATGGGCCTTTTACAATGGCACTTGACCAATACTTTCCAACCACACATTGGTTGCAAGACTTGACTTGCTTGTGCAACTTCACCTAGAAGCCACAAGACTTTGACCCTATGAAGAGTATATGGTCTTAGTGTGTATATGACACTATGGACAAATGCAATAATGTGCAAGACCAAACACAATATGCTTAACTAGGTCTTATAATGCAATTTTAACAACTTAGTTATCATACAATGCCTACATGCCCATAATTAAGGACTCAATTCGATGCAAAGGGATACTAGCAATCTAATTGTCAAATAAAGTCCAACCAACACAATTTGTCACAATATATAACAAGGGCAACAAATATGCAATCAACAAATGCAATCAATGAGCCAAAAATATCAAAGTCTAGATGCAAGGCATAAAGACTTAGCTAAAAGGGCAATATGGTCCTAAATTCTAGCTATCACAAACAAACCCCAAACTTGTCATAACTTCAAATGATATACAATAAACATGAAGATTTGCTAACCTAAGCAATAAATGACATGTCTTGATACACTAGAACAATAAATGAGCAAGGATGTTAGTTCTACTTATCAAGTAAAGACATTAATGAAGACTCATGCTTGAATCATGCTAGAAATACAAGATGAAGATGGGTTTTTGGGTTTAGAGAGTCAAAGAACAAAGCTTGAAGCTTTCTCTCTCTAATAGAGCTCTTTCTCTCACTATATTCTTATTTTTGAGCTCTTAAATTGAAATGGAAGAGAAGAAGATATATATAAAGAAGCCCTAAATGAAACTACATCGCTTTGAAAAATAAGGTACAAAAATAGGGCACTACGCAGGTCCAGCGCGCAGGTAAGGGACCCGCACACTACCTGTGCAAAAGAGAAACCTGAGAAACATCATGCTCAGTGCACAGGTACTGCACGGGTGGGGTACCCTTGCAAAAACAGACCCGAGACACCCCATGGTCAGTGCGTGGATACCGTGTGGATAGGGGACCCGGGCATAAACCCGTACACTGGAGAAACTCGAGGAAATCAAAGGTCATTGCACTGGTACTGTACGGGAAAGGGACCCCTGCACACCCGCACACTGGGGGACCTTTTGGGAGGTCACTCATCTCACTATGACAAGCATACCATTGTGCATGCGCGGACGTTTCCGATCAAACATACGAAAATGAATTACACCATACAAAACCACACTTAGATCTAACAATGAGGTGTAAGTGTAAAGTGTGTAAAAGATGCACACATATAAACAATAAAGAACACAAATGCAAGATGAACAAAGCATGCATGAAGTGTGTGTGTGTGTGTGTGTGTGTGTGTGTGTGTGTGCACCTAAACTCTTCAAGAGACAAAGTCAAGTGAATATACCTTTTGTTCTTGAAGTTATGATGCTTGGAAGCTTGCCAACGAGGACCTAAGTTACCTATTACAAAATCATCCCCAATGTGGTGTGGTTTATCATCATAAAATAGAGGTCCTTACCAGCTTTAGAGGACGAGAAGACTCTCTCATTTCCTTATTTAGAGGTCGTACTTAAGGCTAGGTTGAACCCATGATAGGAGTGTCATTTTGGTTAGTTATTTTAGGTGGCGCTAATGTTTTGGGTGGTCATAAGTACCTTGTGCATTCATATTCTAGCATCTCTCCTATCCATCCTATTTTACATTTATCATTTCAATCATCATTCTCATCCTTCCATATTCTCTTATTAGTAGTAAGTTAGGAGGAATTATGAAATATTCAATTTGTTGACCCAACCTCGCTGAATAAAGCTACTAAGTTGGTGGGCTGGGCATATACTGTAGAGGCATATCCGAACAGGAAACCCAGATAACAGCGAGCGAAAGCAATGGTGGCTCCATACCCTAGGGAATGAGGGGCTTATGGGGCATTTATTGGATTTTGAGTTGTGATTGCAGGATAGGAAAGGTAAAGTACGGCAAAGCGTAGAAAAAGGAAGGGAAGAAAAAGAAAAAAGAAATTTATATTTTTTTTTCTTTTTTTGAGGAAGTCAGGGAGGAGGGGATTCCCCTCTCCCCCTAACCCCCTCTCCCCTTTCCTTAGTATGTCGCTACCCCCCTCACCCCCACAGAGGGGGATAGTTGAACGCTCTAACCCTTAAACCCCTCGGGGGGGAATGTCTCCGCCGTAGGAACGCTCTCCGCCTCTTCCTTGGTTACAGAGGTTTTTTCAAAAACCGAAGAAAGGGGGACCGGAGGTATTGCTACCTTCCTTACCTTCCAGGGATCGCATGGGGGAGCTATTCCTCCATGGCTATCATAGCTCAAGAAACCCAATGCCCCCATAACAATTACAGTGACAGTTACATTTATAATTACATTTGTAGTGAAAGTAGAAATAGTAGTGAAAGCAAAAGTTCCAATATAAAAACTAGTACGAATGGTAGTGATTTAACTATAAGAAAAAGTTCGAATAAACTCAATGTATCTCAAAAATACAGGCATTTGTGGGTTCAATGTGAAAACTGTTATGGATTAAATTATTATCTTTATTATCATGCTATTTCTTATACTCACACCAATCTCACTCTAGCCATGTTCTTATTTACATTGCTTTTAATAATCACTAAACCGTGAGACAATTGACGGATAACACCTCTATGTGGACGATACCCTCGCTTACCGCTTTACTAAGTTTTCAAAATGTTAGAGCACATTGCGTAGGAACAACTTTATAAATATTTTTTTGTATTCACAATTTCTTAAGGACAGAAAAAACTCGTTCAAAAAGGCGCCGCTGCTGGGGATGTGGTCTATTCATTAATTGTTTCTAGTTTTAGCAAAAAATGTAGTAATGTAAATATTTCATTAGTTTTCTATTTGTTTGTTTTCACTGTTTTTGCATGTTCATTATTTTCCTTTTGTTTAAAGCATATGCGTTTAATGTTGTTTGAGTTGTGTTGTGCAAGGAATAACTAATTTTCAGGTTGGCAAGCTATCAATCAAAGTTGGGATGTAGACCAACAATTAAGGATGCCAAAACCGCACAACTCAAGAGAACACCGCGTGCATTATATGCACTCCAACAACCTCACCAAGCAAAACAACAGCGCAATGATGACCTAAGTGGTTAATACAACCAAGGACACGGGTAGGGCCGTGAAGAGCATCAAGTGGAAAGAGGTCAGATAGCGGCTAGAGGTAGTGTCTCTACAAGCTTCTTCCTAAAATTGGATTTCCGGTATCGACTCCTCTCACTGTTTCTATCTTTTTAGATTACCCTACTTATGAGGGCATAGCTTAACGTTATGGGTAATGTGCATATTGTCGAAGCATGTGTGAGTGAGTTGATTGAGGTACACCGATGTATGTTCTTAAATGCTTTAGGAAGGGTTTGATGTTATCAATTATGCTTGTGGAATGGTTGTTAATTGTGCTTATTGATTTAAATGATATGATTGTTTTCATTTTAATTACTGTTGAGTGTTTTATGATTGCACAATTTATTTTTCTCTTGTAAACTAAGTTCTTATCCCTCAATTTGTTATTATGAGCATGAACGTATGGGAAGAGCTAGGTTTTTTTTTTTGGGGGGGGGGGGGGGGGGGGTCTATTATGGAATTGTTAAGTTTGTTTGAGTTTGTTTTGCTTTAATAAGTGGTATTTCGAGCTCTTGTAGGCAAATGCATGTATTGAGTGAATCTTATTTGCCTGAACTTTCTAATAGGTTTTGTAAGTGTATAGATTATCTATAGCTTCATTAGGAAGCGATTTTGCAGCTTGTGCGATAAAACGAGGTTTCTTTTATCTCATGAAGGAAAGCAGCAAATTAGAGTTCGAAAAGCCGAAGTGACACAACATCGTCTTGCATGGACGATAAATAGTGCGCTTGTGGGAGGCAACCCATCTGAGTTTGAATTTCTAAACTTTCTTTTCTGCTTTTTAGTTTTATTTGCTTTATTGAATAATTGGTGGATATTGTGTGGATGGTATGAGTTGTGCATGATTGGATATTTTTGGATGGATATATTTTTGATTTTATTGATTATTTTTTATGATGAATGAGCCGAAGGCTCTTGTGTGTACTGCATGCGAGTGTACAGATTTAATTCCCACATATATCCCAACCCGGTTTTGGGGTTTTGATTGCATGTATGTTGTACATGTCTTGATGTTTTACATTGTTTGATTCGGTTTGGGGGTTGTTATGCCCTCATTCCGTCATTTTTGGTATATGCATGATGTAGGTTTTGAGCATGAGTTTATGTGCCTTTATTCTTAGTTACTAATTGCATTGTTTGCCTTATTTTATATTTTGAGCCTTGTTTGAGTCATGTTAGGTGTGCGGTGCTAGGCCAGACTCTTTTGTCTTCAATATTGAGGACAAAATTGGGTTTTGGTTTGGGGGTGTAGACGCCTTTGTGAGTCTTCTTTTGCATCTTGAATCATTTTTCCTGTCAAAATTTTGAAATTTATTGCTTTCCCAAAAAATTTCGAGCTTAATTTAGCTTGGTGAGATACCTTGAGCATAGTGTTTGTGGCGAATTTGTGTATGCTTAGTGTGCTTGTTCATTGCTCTTTGTCACTTTAGAGGCCTCACTTACACCTCATGGGCTAGTCCCATCTTTTAGTGTCTAAGTTGAGGGGACTTGGTGCTCAAGCACCTTGTTCTAATAGTGGAGATACCCTTGTGATTCACAAACACGAGCCAAAAGCGTACAAATACTGAGGGAAAATGTTTTCAAATCTTTAAACACTATTCAAACACCATGCATAGTCTCATTACGTCACACAATCATCATGTGTCATAAAACATGCATCATATATGAGAATTGCTTACCAAAGCTTGTATTCCCTTTTTCGATGGAATGTTGGAAATGATCTTGAGCAATTTGTGTGCATAACTACTAAAATAGCCTAAATACATTTCCATGTCCTTATATGTGTGCTTCATTGCTAATTTTGAGGCCAAACAATAACCGTTCATTTCATATCCACAACATAACCATATAATCATATAGCTTAAACACATGCCTTACCTTTGTTGTCAATCATGTGAGGATGTGTAGTTATGGAAGTTAAAAGAAAAAGCTCTAATATGTAAGGATAGCGTGTACTTAGACAATATTTGTAAATGTGCAAGGCAAATAACTCACAAATGTAAATGTGCGCAAACTGTGCATTTATGAGCTTAAATTGTCAAAATCTAAAATGTGCAAAAGAAAAGATGAAAGAAAAGAAAAAAAGAAATGCACAAAGGGCCTTTAATGTTAAATGTAAAGTACTCACAAAGTAGAGTACATAATTTTTACACAATGTAATGAAAGTTAAGCCTAGACGCTAGTGTTTTAAGTTGTTAAGTAGAGCTATGTATGGGGGTGTAATGTAAGTGTCTTAGCATGATTGGTGACCCCGTTGAATTCCATTTCCTATTCTTTGTGAAAATACAAACTCAACGTGTGTCTAATAACCTAGAGGTTTGGGGGGGGGGGGGGGGGGTGAATAGGTTTTAATCAAGTTTACCAACTTTTCTTGATTAATAAATATTAAAAAATCACCCTATAAGCAAACATGCAAAATCAAGTGTAAACTGCGGAAAGTAAAGAACACACTTGATTTTTATGTGGAAACCCTTCAACAAGGGAAAAACCACGGGCTATCCTTCTAGCCACAGACGATATCTTAGACAGGTTTCCGTCACAGAAATCCACTGTATGAATAAAAGATTACACCCTCAAGTGATACTGAGACTCTCATTCTCGATAACCTCAGGCTATGGACACTACCACTCGCCACTCTCGGTTCAATCCCTAGTGATATCCCCTGATCCACTTCTCTTGGCTTGAGCACCTCCTACTCTACCTCGTGGGCCTTTTACAGTGGCACTTGATCCATGCTTGCCAACCTACCATTGGTTGCAAGACTTTACTGCTTGTGCAACTTCACCCCGAAGCCACAAGACTTTGACTCAATGAAGAGTATAAAGGTCTAAGTGTGTATATGACACTCAAATGATATAATGTGCAAGACCAAACACAAAATGCTTAACTAGATGTTATAATGCAATTAAATAACCTAGTTATCAAACACTGCCTACATGCCCATATATAAGGACTCAATTAGATGCAAAGGATTCTAGCAACCTAATTGTCAAATAAAGTCCAACCAACACAGGTTGTCACAACATCTAATCAAGGGCAATAAATGTGCAATCAAAAAATGCAATCAATGAGGCATACATAATAATGTCTAAATGCAAAGCATAGAGACTTAGCTAGAAGGGCAATATAGTCCTAAATTCTAGCTATCACAAACAAACCCCAAACATGTCATAACTTCAACTGATATGCAATAAATATGAAGATATGCTAACCTAAGAAATAAATGACATGTCTTGATAAACTAGAACAATAAATGAACAAGAATGTTAGTTCTACTTACCAAGTAAAGACACTAATGAAGACCCATGCTTGAATGATGCTAGCAATGCAAGGTGAAGATGGGTTTTGGGGTTTTGGAGAGTTAAACCCACTCAAAGGAGCTTTCTCTCTCTAGACTCTCTCTATCTCTCTCTAGGGTTTCTTTAAATTCAGAGGAGTTAGTGAAGAAGAAAAGATAAAAGAGTTTATATAGTGGGAGACCCGAGCTGATGGGAAAAGGCATTTTTACCCTAAAATCAGCTTAGTGCGCGGGTCTCACTGTGTGGGTGCCTACCTGCACACTAACCCGCCCACATGGGGTTTGCTGGTTCAAGACTAGCGAACACACCAGCGAATCGGGGATCTCCAAACACCAGGGCCAACTGCGTTGGTCCACTGCGCGGGTAGGGACCCGTGCACAGGCCTTGTCAACCCCCAAAAATATGCACCAAGACTTACGAGCGCGGACACAACAACCACACATAAGTCTAGAAATGAAGTGCAAGTGTGATTGTGAATAATGCACATAAGGGCAATAAGAAATAGATGCATGTCAATATAAATGCATGTAAGTGTGTGTGCAATGTGTAAATGATGCACACATATAAATCGTAATGAACACAAATGCAAGATAAACAAAACATGTATGAAGTGTGTGTGTGCACCTAAACTCTTCAAGAGACAAAGTCAAGTGAATATACCTTTTGCTCTTGAAGTTATGGAGATGCTTGGAAGCTTGCCAACGAGGACCTAAGCTACCCATTACACAATCATCCCCAATGTGGTATGGTTTGTCATGAAATATGCCAATAATAAAATAGAGTTCCTTACACTTTGTTCACCTCATTTCACCCCATGGCCCCATTACAACCTAAGGGAAATACCTAGTTGATCATTTAGGAAGTCTAGTTTGGGAATACGAGTCGAGGCATGCTCTTTCCACGTTCATGGCACTTGATTATTTCATGAGACTCATTTACTTAAAAGAGCTTTTATTCTATATTAAATGTATGCAATTAATTTGATTCAAATACATAACCTCATTTGCATACATCTCGCATGAGTGTGAATCTAGGTTCCGAGAGGAAAAAAAAGAAGAGATCCCACGTGAGAACCTATAATTGAACAGAATTACGCTCGAGGCGTGAGAGTGAGTAGTTTCCAAGGGAAGGGCGCTTAAAGTGTGAGATTCTTGTCATGCAAGTTTACCCTTGTGGTGCCTTGGAGTTATTTTAGAACGTTTTGCATGTGCCTATTCCTTACTTTCACTATCTTTTGCGTATCTCTCTAATAGTTGACTTTGCAGCATATTTTCTTTATGTTATGAAATTTCTAGATAGAGTCATGTTTGTTTTGTCTTGTGTCTTTTTGTTTGCTCGAGGATGAGCAAATGTTTGGTTTGGGGTTATTTTATCATGCCAAAATTGTGCTATATTTTGACCCTTAATTCCCTATCATTTAGCTTGTTTTCGAGCTTATTATGATGTCTAATGGCTCGTGTTATAGTGATTAACTTAAAGTAGGAGTAGATTAAAGCATCCCATGATTGCTCGTATGTTGATGGATTTTCGAAGTGCATGTTTTGGATTGATTAGAGTACTATCGGTTGTTTAGGTGGAATTCATGAAAGCACACACCATGCCTTTGTGGGTTTCGGTTCAATAAACCCTCATGCTTAGGCGACCCTTGAGTGTTGCTCCCGCGATACATCCTCGGTGAGTAGCGATCAAGGGTTGCAAATCTTGGTCATTGCTCGCACGATACATTCTCGGTGAGTAGTGGTATAGGGTCCCCTTTTATACTTAATGCTTTCATTCGTAATTGCTTACACATGACAGGTGAGTAGCGATCGGTGGTCGATACTATTTCTATCCTTTTAATATTTGTGCTTAAACGCGGTCCTTAAGGGTGCGTTTGTTACGCGGGACAGGACAGAACAAGGTGGGACAACTTGTCCTTGTCCCGCGTTTGGTGCTCTTTTAGGGTGGGACTGGGTGGGACAAGATGGGACAAAAATCCCAAAAAACTGTCCCACCCTACACCCTCGGCCAAGTTGTCCATGGCCATGGGACAAGTCGGGAAAAGACTTCTTTGCCCTTGAAACTTTCAAAAAATTACATCTATATAAATTAAAATCCTATTTTTTTTCTCTCCTCTCTCCTCTCTCTCCTCTCTTCTCTCTTCTCTCTTCTCTCTTCTCACCAACACCAAACCGATCGATGATCTTCTCTTCAAACCGCTGCAACGACGCCGACGACGGGAAGCGACAACGGCGACGACTACCGGAAGCGACGACGACGACGACGATCGGAAGCGACGACGACGACGATCGGAAGCGACGACGACGATGCCCACTTTGACCAGAAGCGACGACGACCACCGGAAGCGACGACGACGACCGGAAGCGCGATGACGACGACGACCGGAAGCGCGACGACGACGACGACGACGACCGGAAGCACGATTGACGACGACCAGATCGAGCTCTCTTCTTCTTCTTCTTTCTCGGCTTTGGGGTGGTTGATGGTGGTGGTGAGATTGATTGATGGTGGTGGTGAGATTGATTGATGGTGGTGGTGGTGAGATTGGTGGTGGTGAGATTGGTGGTGGTGGTGAGATTGGTGGTGGTGGTGGTGGTTGACAGTGTATGGATGTGGGTTTGATAATAAATTTGTTTAATTTTGGGTTGATGATAATGAATGATTGTTGGAAAATCATGAACGATTTTTGATTGTTAGGTTTTTTTATTTGTTTTCAATTTTTTTTTCCAGAAGTTTTGATTTGTTTTCAATTTTTTTTTCCAGAATTTTGGATGAAATCTGATTTTTTTATTGTTGGGTTTTTTGATTTGTTTTGTTTTTTGATTTGAAGATATATGATTTTCCAGATTTTTTGATGGAATTTCCAGATTTAAGAATAAGAAAAAATGTTTCCAGATTAATTAAAATGTTTCCAGATTTAAGAACAAGAAAAAATGTTTCCAGATTAATTGAATGTTGGTGGAGACCAATCCCAGATTGGATCTCCACCGTTCATCAATCATTAATATCTGAAATAATTAATCAATCATGATGGTGATTGATGGACGGTGGAGATTCAATCTGGAAAATAATAAATATCTGAAAATTTATTAAGTTAATCCCAACCATCCATCTTAAATAATCTTGTAAAATTATTAATTAAAATATTTTTCAATAACAATAAGGGCACTATGGTCATTTAAACCTCTTGTCCCGTCCTGTCCCGTTCTGTTCCAGTCATACCAAACACATAACAGTACAGTCAATAGTTCTGTCCCAGGCATTCCAAACACAATATGAAACAACTGTCCTGTCCTGTCCAGTCCTGTTCTGTCCCGTCCCGTCCCGTCCCGTCCCCGTACCAAACGCACCCTAATAGTTGCTCATGTGATACATCCTCGGTTAGTAGCTTTAGAGGACTAGACGACTCTCCCATTTCCTTATCTAGAGGTTGTACTTAAGGCTAGGTTAAACCAATGCTAGAAGTGTCCTTACGGTTAGTTATTTTAGGTGGCGCGAATGTTTTGGGTGGTCATGAGTACTTTATGCATTCATATTCTTGCATCTCTCTTATCCATCCTATTTTACATTTACCATTTTAACCAACATTCTCATATTTCCATATTCTCTTATTGTTCTTATCTTTATTCTCGTGTTATTTCTTTCACACACACCACTCTCACCCTTGACATGTTCTTATTTACATTGCTTTCAATAATCACTAAAACGTGAGACGATCGACGGATGACACCTCCCTGTGGACGATACCATCGCTTATCGCTTTAATAAGTTATCAAAATTTTAGAGCACTTTGCGTAGGAACAACTTTATAAATATCTTTTGAATTCTCAATTTCTTAACAACAGAAAAAGCGCGTTCATCCCCTTGTTTCACTTCTCCTCTGTTGAAATGTCCTTTCGATGTTCGGATCAAAATTAAGGGCTAACAATTCACAACTTCTTGTACGACAGTGCATATAAAAGCAGAAAATAAAACAAAACAAAATAAAAATCCAAATTAGTAACAAACTTAATTGTTATCGATATTAACTAAACACACAATTCCCGACAGCGGCACCAAAAATTGATGTGTGTTTTTACCCGTAATTGAACAAGGTCGGTAAATGCAATATAGATTAAGTAGAGTTATCGTTTCCACGAGAATTTAGGTTGCTAATTACCGAAATTGATTAAGCCTGTTTTTATTTGAAAACCAATTAACATGTGATGTGAATTGAAAGTAACTACAATTTAAAACTAAACTATAAGAAAATTTAAATCAACAATTAATTGAAATCAAATAAGTTGCACAGTTGATCTAAGGCAATGAGATGAGATGTTAGGGTTTCAGATTTCACCAAACTAATCCTATTAAATGATATTGAGTACTAATTCATTGAGAAATGCTTGCTTATGTTGAAAGTCATATTCACCAGATTTTAACCGATATTCCCTTTTGAAATATGTCGGAGTTACCCTCATGCAACAATACTCTATCTCTCGATGATTACTAGATGCATGTGAGTGCATTAAGAGCAAAGGCACACAAAATAGACTATACATGTAAGTTAGTATATTGCTATCCAACTAAAATATGCAGTATACATTTCATCATGCACGTTATGCGAGTCATCTCACGTTATGCAGTGGGCACTTAAAAGCATTAAATACACAAAACACCTACTCAATAACCAACAAACATACTCAATAAGATAGCATCTTCATTCAATAATCAAAGTAAGGATTCATCATGACCCTAGAAGAGTAACTTAGTTCCTGTTTAAGATGAAAAAAAAAACAAGCTTTGAATACAAATCTGAATATGATTAAATAAATAAGAATATAAGAGTATAGAATTAGAAGGAACTCTTTTTGAAGAAAGCTTATTCTTTTCTTGCTTGAAATCCTCTCCTTTCCAATCTCTTCTTCAAGTTCTCCTCCAAGTAAATGATGGATGATGATGGATGATTGATGATGTGTGAAAATGCATAAGAAGATTTTGGGGATATTCTTCTGGACTAGAGTCAATTTATGTACCCCTAATCTCTAAGAATCCCCCTAATGTGTAAAAATGGTGGGTTTTGATGATGTAAAATGGTTAATGGTGGATTTGATTATGGAATAAGGCTAAAAAAGAAAGTGTTTAGGTCGGTGGTTGAGAATCGTCTTGTAAGGTATCAGAAAGGGGAGTATTTATATGGCTTCCCAAATTAGTGATTTTTTCGTCACTTGCTGAGCGGGCCCTTTTTTCGTGGTCTCACTGTGCGGTCTAGGACTGCAATATGCTTGGCCCCGGTAAATCACTATAATTTCTCCACGGTTTGGAGTGGGTATCTTCGCGGTCTTAGACTGCGCTCTCTTCTATTCTTTGCCTTTTTCCAAACTTTAACCCTCTATTTCCTCCAAATCAGATCAAACACCATTTCTGAGGGATGGGATAATCTGCACAAGCTTATTTAACACATTAACGCTATGTTTGGTGAGAGGGAGAGAGAGTATGATGGATGGATGAATTAAGAAGGAGAGAGAGTATGAGGGATAGAGAGGATAATATATATCCTTTATGTTGTTTGTTATTGAAAAGAAAGTTGAATTGATGGATTGGTATATAATTATAAATTTACTAGATTACCCTTTTATAAATTTGAGGGTAATAAAAATGGAAGGGTAATTTTGTCATTTTCCACCTATGAGATCCCTCATCTTCTCATCTGTCTAATGATGGAAGAATTGATTTTAGTGAGCCCGAAAGAAGTTGAGATCCCTCCTCTTCTCCTCTCCTATCTCTTGTCTCTCCAACCAAACAATAGATTGGAGCTCTCCTCCCACCCATGTCCCTCTAACCCTCTCCCTCCCTCCATCTCTTTCTCTCTCTTACCAAACATAGCCCAAAAGACAAAATTCACCCAATAATCGAGCATAAAACATAGGAAATGGGGGTCAAAATCAAGCATAGAAACTGTATGATCACTAATAGACCCATGGGCTAGCGCGTGTGAATATATATATATATATATATATATATATATATATATATATATGTGTGTGTGTGTGTATAGCCCTAGTTGAGTTTAATTTAATTAAGATAACAGAGAGATAAACAGACACATGGGCTTCCTAGCTCCAATTTAAAAAACCGGCCAATCTAAATCATCTCATGACTCACCAGTATTTTTAAATTTAGGTTATTCCACTAAAAATCCAAAGCTATATAAAACTCATTTTAATTAGAAATTATTTTATTTTAAAATTGAGCCTGGTCTTAGACCAATAATAACAATATAATTAATCATATATTTGATGCTCGTAATCAAACTAGGCTAAAAACCATTGTCATTACTTTTAAACTTGTTATTGAATAAATTGCGGTCACATATTTAAATGATTAAGATTTACAGACAGCTTATATGAGCATCAAAAAATAGATTCTATATTACAAATATATGTTCCTATGATCCATAAACAAATTATCAAGATTTTGACCATATACAATAAGTCTTACTCTGTAATAAATCAAATGAAATAATCTATGAATATTTCCATTATTTGCTCAAGATTAGGATCAACTAAGTTTATTAAAACTTACACAAGTTATAATCAAGTGACATTGGTTAAAACTTATAACATATCATAACTCATATCAGTCATGCTCAATTTATATCTAATATATATATATATATATATATATATATATATATATATATATATGGACAATCTATAGAACACCGATGTACCTGTAGAAAATATTGCGATTGAAGGTTGGATCACATATTTTCAAATTACGATCACAATATTTCCTACACAGTGTATGGTTCACCGGTGTTCTATAGCTTGACATATATATATATATATATATATATATATATATATATATATATACAGGGACGGACCCACCTTAAGGCCAGGTGGGGCTCGTGCCCTACCTCAAATTTAAAAAAAAAATGATTTTGTATTTACATATATATAAATATATTAAATACAACATATTGTAATAATTTACCTTTCCACACAGTTGGTTACTCCCATTCCACACAAGTTTGTTGTGTTGGGTTCAATTCCTACCAATACCATTTTTCAAGCAAACTTAATATCTTTTTATTTTCAAATTCAATTTTATCCGGTGATTTTAATAATATTTTTTATATATTTTTTATTTTATCATCTTTTCCATTTCCTTTTTCAAATTTTCATCTTCTTATGAAACCATACAATTCACTTTATCTTTTCGGTAATTATCAACTTCTTAATTATCCTCAATTTATGGTTATTTAATTAAATTTTAGTTTATATTAAATTATCTATTATTATTTCCATTAGTTTTAGTTTAACATACATTATACATAACACATCAAATCAATAAACTTTAAAATCTCAAATTTTAATTTATTTTATTAAAATAGTATATCTATTATTATGATACATTTTATTTTACCTTTAGTATTTTCTTTATTTTATAGTTTTAATTTATTTAAAATCAATAATTTAACAATAATTAGAAGAATAAAAATTAAAAAAAAAACATGTCTAGTAATATTTATTAATCAATTATCTTTATATAAATTTAAATTGAATTCATTATAAATACAAAACAAAATTTCTTTTTAAAAATTAGATTGTAATTTATTATTTTAAAAATAAACATTATAATTTATCATCGTTTATGTTGTTTTCTTGTTATTATTTATTTTTAATATTGTGTTTCTAGTTTTTATTTCTTTTTAAATGTAAGATTATTTAGTTCATCTTGGATAAGTGTTCTATTTGTTTTAATTTTCTAAACTGCATTATACCATCGATTTTTCTTTATATAAAAAACTTATTTTTGTTTTTTTTAAATCATTTTATTATGATCTTAATTTTTCTGTAGTTTTTATATATAATTTTTACTTTATTTAAGTGCCCTACCTAGTTAAAATTTCTGGATCTGTCACTATATATTTATATAAATCTAGTGCAGTAGAGAGAACTACAGTTTTCTCTACTCCACTAGATTTCTCAACTCGATGTCTCCACTTCAGTGACCAAGATAAATTACTCACTATATAAATAGGAAAACTACAGTTTAACATTATGAAATGCCTATTTCATAAATAAATGTCATGCTACTTTTATTTATAAATAATTTGCGACTTATATTTTTTATTATTAACTTTTTTTAATAATTGTTTTAACATACAAACGTGGGTGCAACAAGAAAGTACGGTTGTACATTTAGTTAGTAGCACGAACAAAAGATCTTGGAGGAGGCTACAGTTTCGCCGCCGCTGCGACTCCGACAGTAGTTAGGGTTTGAGGTCACTTTATAATCACTTAAATATTGGGGATAAATTTGTACATTGTCAACCATCATGCCATGTCAGCCTTAAATTAAAATGTAGGGGTATTTTTTACTTCTCATTTCCTAACATTAGTCGAGGGATATATTTAACGGCGATCAACGTTTTCCAAGGGAGGTTTGTAGTGTAAAAGGAAAATTAAATATGAATGCAATTTTACCTAAAATGGAATATGATGAGGTTGACTCAGTTGTAAACCCATCACACCTACATCGAAGAGGATGTGAGTTCAAACCATGCCCTTTCACCTAATCCCGAACTTATGAGTGGGCACCAACTCGCCAACCCAACCCGACCAGGTTGGGTTGGGTTACTTTAAAGATTGGGTTTGGTTGGATTAGTAAAATGTAACCCAACCCAACCCGACCAACCTGACAAAATAATTTAAAATAAATTAAATAATTTTATTTATAATTTATTCTTAGTTTTACTATGAAATCTTTTTTTTTAAATATCTAAAAAATTACTCTTACATTTACAATATTATAAATGACGAATATCTATATATAATTTTTAATATTTTTCTTATACCATATATATATATATATATATATTACATTTATTGAAAATATGCAATTATATTATCTTATTCTTTTGTATAATTGTCACATCATTGATTATACTTTAAGATATTTTTTCTTAGTATGTTAATTTAGGATTTAATTAAGAATTTGGTAGAAACAAGTCTAATACTTGTATACAAACTCAAAACACTGTGATTTTGTCTATGACATCAGAAATTATACGCGAATTTGCAAAGGTTTGGTCGTCAAGTACAAGTCCAAGGCTTCGAATTCATTTACAGATAGTTTAGCTAAAATGGGAGTGACACGCATCTGTCGTTTTTGCAATATCAAAATAAAAATTTAGAAAACCGCAACTGTGCACTCAAATGTATTAATCTAGTAGAGTGGTAAGTTAAGGTATCGTCCACAAAGATCGAGATATAGTTATGACCCAATTTTACTCTAGTACTAAATGCAATAAAAGTAAATTGAAATGTTTGATGTTCGAGAATTAACTAATATGCAAACTAAGCTAAAACTAATTAAAATGCAACTAGGATAGTAGATGGAAAGATATGATAAGTGGACTAAGGAATTGATGGATTTATTAAAGCAAACAATGGGCAAGATGGACTCTCATTAATGAACATTAGCCAAATGTAACCAAACTAGAGTGTATAGCTTGGTTGTATATCACTTATGAATTTCCAATCTAGAGTGTATAGTATTGGCCACCCATAAGTGATTGTTCATGAATGTGCATCTATCAAAATAAGAGATTAATCTCTTTATAAAATCACCAATCCTAGAGTGTATAGAATTGATGTTTAACCTCTCACAAGCAACCAACCTCAAGTGTATAGTATTGATTATCCATTTAAGATTAGATAGAGATTGAGATTTGGTAATCCGGATTTCACTTGAGGAGGGTACTCTTGTTCAATCCTTTCATTCAAATGAGCTTAAGAGAATCAAATAGAATGTATACCTAATTCTCTACTCAAATAATTTCTCAAACAATTTGTGAAGAGATGAGTGTACGATTCAAACAAATTATCTTTGAAATCAATTAAAACTATGAATGAAACATATTTGATAGATTAACATATAAAATATTATAGTTCATTACAATACGCATAATTCACATATGAATCACATCAACCCTTTAGTGGGGATTTAGCTACTCATGTCTATTACAATAACTAAGCAAGAAAAGAAAGATAGACGAAAACTCATGGAAGAATCCTCCTTCTTTAAGCTTCAAATTAATCTCATTGCTTCATTTTGTTGAGTATAAAATCAAGAAATGATGATGTGTGTTTAAATGTGGAGGGAGATGGTAATTCCTAGATCTAGAGAAAGAAAATATGATGTAAGATGGTATGTGGGCGTCTGTTTGAAAATCAGAAGTGGTCTTTTATATATCTTTCCCAAGAATAGGTCTGAATGCTGATGTGGTTGTCATAATGTATGTAGTTCACGGGTAGGGACCTGAGCAGTGACCCGCACACATTCCCACCAGCAACTTCCATATTCAGTTTTTGATTACTGCGCTGGTAGGTACCCGCGCAGTACCAGTGAACTGGGCACTTTAACAATTTTTGAAGTTTTTTTCGATCTCCTGTTCGTGGGTTAGTTCGTTGGTGTGACCAGCAATGGTCTGATCCTGGGACTGCGCGGGTGGTGCACGGGTAAGGCTACCAACACACACATCAGCTCACTTCTTCCTTCTTCATGCTTCAATTTGCTTGCTTTACGCCCGAGTTCTTCGCTTTCTTCTCCACGATCGGGATTACATCTAATGCCTACAAATGAGATAAAAAGAGTCCATAAGACACATAAACATGCTCGAAAATAAGACAAGGAATGAGGAATGAGGAATGAGGGCCAAAATATATAATATTTTTGGCTCGATCAAATATCCCCAAACCAAACCTTTGCTCATCCTCAAGCAAACTCTAAACAAAGCAAAAACATTACAACAACAATGACTCATTCTAAAATTTTCCTAGACTCTATAACAAATAATTCAAAATGTCGCATGTCAAACTGATGATGAGATGCAAAGATGTGTGATAGAGAGAAGTAGACATATGCAAAACGTTCTAAAACAACTCTTAGGCACTAGAGGGAAACTCGCACTATCACGAATCTGACACCTAAGAGTGCTCTCAAATCGGGTACTACTACTCTCGCACTTTGAGCATAATTCGCTTCAACACTAATCCTCTCATGGATTCACTCTTATTTTTCCACTTTGAGTCCTAAGTTCACTCTCATGCAAGGTATGAAAAGATAGAATTTATGCATAGGAATCTAATGCATTGCATACATTTGTCAATGAAAGACCGCTATTTGTTTAGGAAAAATGAACATGAAGAATTACACAGATCGTCCCACTCACAAACCAAAACAACTTACAAACTCTGTAATTGGTCTCTCACTCACACACACACTCACCATTTACAAATCACATCTAGATCCAATCTTCAACCAAGACCCTTTTGTCTTCTCTTTTCTTTCCAAATTAAAAAATAAATAAGTTATTATGGACGATGATGACGACCGGAAAGTTATTACAGTCATCGGAAGATGCAAGTTGACCACCGGATGTGAGGACGAAGAGAGAGATGGAAAGAGAGATAGGGAAACATAAGAAAGATCCACTTATGCCATGAACGTGGAAGATCGAGCATCAACAAATATTCCCAATCAAGCATATCATAGAGCAAATAGGTCTTTCCCTTTGGTTGTAATGGGGCCATGGGGTTAGATGTGGTGAACAAAGAAATAGGTAAATATGAGTTCAAAAATCACCAATCATGTTTACACTTACTCACACACCTCATACAAAGCTCTATTAGACATCAATTACATTCTAGTGACTAGGCATTCACTTACATACACATTTGTGCTACAAATATTTACTCCACATTGTGAGTACTTTACAATTATTTCATTAGGCTCATTTTCTTTCTTTTTTTTTCTTTTTGCTTTTCTTTTTACTTTTGCCTTTTTCTTTTCTTTTCTTTTTCTTTTTGCACACTAACATTTGCCAATTTGACAATTCGGCTTATATGTGCAAATCTTTGGCACTTTTACATGTTGAGCCCTTTCATGCACATTTTACATAATTGCCTAATTATACGATATTTCATATAAGAGCTTACACCTTTCAATCACCTAGATACACACACAACCCACATGATTGGCAATTAAAGGATTGGTTTGTGTTTGGTTTATGGCTATATGGTTTATTGTGGTTCCAAAAGAAAGGGGTAAGTGTTTGGCCTCAAAATTGGCTATGGAGCACACATAAGGGATTTAGGAATGTGTTAGGCTTTTTAAGTAGTTAAATGCACACATTGCCTAAAAGCATCTCCACAATTAGTTTATCAAGAGAATGAATGCATCCGACAAGCAATCCACTATATATGAATGATGAGTGTCCTATGGCATGTGACACATATGATGAGAAAAGTGTTTAAGAATAGAAGAAATTGTACACTCAATGCACTTTTTAAATAGGCTTGTGTTTGTAAACTCAGGGATGGTCTCCATTATTAGAACAAGGTACAAGAGCACCGAGTCCCCTCAAATTAAACACACAAAAGATGGGACTAACCCATGACAAGCAAGTAAAACCCATGAGTGACAACGATTTGCTACACAAGCTGAAAATGCATTTATACACTCACCAAAAGCACACACTCAAGGCTTCACATCCAAGCTAGTTAAAGCTTGAAAATTTTATCCTAGGCGACAAATTTGAAATTTTTTTACCAAAACAACTAAAAACGACTCAAAACCTCTAAAAAGATGACTCAACAAGGCGTCTACACCCCCAAACCAAAACCCAACATTGTCCTCAATGTTGAAGACAAGAGAGTCCGACCTAGCGGCTCACACCTAACTACACACAAAACACAACATCCTTAGGCACTAATCATGCACAATTAATGCCCAACAAAATAAAAGACTCAAAATAAAGCTCATCATAAAATAAGGCATTCTCAGTAGATATGGAAATTAAGTCTGAATTCTAACCACCTCAAACATTCATTCACAAAATTGTCGGAATGTAGTCAATGAACTTTAAACCAAAATCTACTATACGCTCATTTCAATACAAGTAAATACATGAATCATTTTAGGATTATGCTCAATAGCAGGAATGTAATAATGTATTTGACAATCTTTTCATATTAATAAAGTGATTTCTAATTTAACAAATCTTATAGCATTTATAGTTAATTATTATAATTGTCAAAAGAAAATAATCATAAGTTTAAAATACTATGAGAAATGAAGTATTGTTTGTACGTCTGGATATGTATAAGGTAGACATAATACTTTAGTTAGTCTTGAACAATATTCACAACTTAAGATAAAGGTTGGGCGACTTTACATTGTTAAAGTTGTAGATTCTTTTGCTAGCATTTAAGTGGGATCAAATGTGTTATGATTAGTCTAAAATCATCAAAGTCTAGTGTATTTGGGCAAAAATAATCTAGTGCACTAGGTGCATTGAATAGGATCACAGTGAAATACTTTATCCAGAACCGTCAGTGGATAAAAGTTTTCACTTGAGATCAATCGGAGAGTCTATATCAATCTTAAGATAAATGATGGACTTATGGTTACAAGTCTTATCATTTAAGCTATCAATGAGTACGATCATATAGCATAGTCTATCCTTGATAGTTTGGTGGTATTCATTTGTTAATCGATAGAGGACTCCATTTATAGGTATGGACATCGTGGCTCCGTTTATTAAATGAGAGTAGAGTATCATCATATGTATATTTTGAGGTATTGGATATTAAATCTTAACGTTAAGTTTTTAATAGTATCTATTGAAACATGGCTTCTGAACAAGTCAAAATATCCAAGTTCAAAATATGGTCATATGAGCAAATATGGTAACTAGGAGAGCTATAGGCGGTCTATGAGCTCTTGGAGATTCCTGATATTTTTCACGAGGATACACAATCTCCAATAAGATTGTCTAGGGTATGAATGAGTAACATTAACTTATTCTATCTTTATTTAAGAGTTCAACTTTAACTTTTTAGTGGAATGAGTTAAATTAATAGATTGAACCTAAGTGAATCATTTGTTGATTGTGATTAGGTTATGTCTATTGAAGCTTCAATTTAGATAGCCCGTCAAGATCCCTAATCCGCACGAACTTGCATGGATCACTTGATATATTCTACCGGACCAATTTATAGGTCCATCTAGAATTGTTTTTGAATTTCGGAATCCAAAACGTTTTGGAGAGGTGCGGTCATGTGTGATCAAGACATGCGGTAACTCTTCAAATACCTGGGATGGGCTGCCAAGGATGTAGGAATCCTTGCACGGCCCTAATGGGGTGCGTTTAGCATTCCATTAATACATTAAAATTATAATTTGCACATTTTAAATAAATGGGCTGCTAGATTATATTAATGTATTAAATTAAGGCATGTGGACTTGTTTCTTTTGTAGTAAGAATAGGTCTAGTTCACCTGTGGATTTTTGATTTAAAGTTCAATTGATTTAATAAAATGGAAAAACAATATATATTGCCCATATATATATATACACTTGGGCGGCAAGGCTAAGTTATTGGCCTAATATATTGTTTTATTTTATTATTTAATCAAATGAAAATTAATTAATTAATTAATTAATTATTTGATTAAAAGTCAAAATCTTTTTTTAAATATAAGTAGGACTCTTAGTGTCATACTATTGTTAGTAGTATACTAAGAGAATAACTCTTAGTGTCATACTATTGTTAGTAGTATGATAAGTACCAAATACCTTATTTGATAAGTAGATAAATAAAAATGTTTTATTTATCTAGTCAAATTAGGAAGTATTTGATATCTATCAAAACTCTAATTGTTAGTCAATTGGGTAGTTATTGATAAAGTCACAATTTTATATTCAATAATTTATTATTGGATAATACACTCATGAGTTGGAATATGTTTGAACTACTAAGTTGAATGTTTAGGTGAAACAAAATCCTCCACAATGTAGGAGAATTTTGGCCACCCTATATATATATATATATATATATATATATATATATATATCAAGATAGAGTCTGGACAAGGCAATTTAACATATTGAAGGAAGAAGTTTTTTTTTAGAGAAAATTTTTATTCTCTTGTTTTTGAATAAAAAAAAACCTTCCAACTCAAGAAAGGGGTGTAGAATTCGGCCGAAGAGAAGAAGAATATGGAGCGTTTTATTTTTGATAGTGCGTTAGAAGCTTTTACATCAAAAGGCTTTACGCACAAGATCGAATTAGGGTTCACGCGAGTTCTTGATTAAAAAGATTAAGAACTCACAAGTGAGCAAACGTTCTTTATTATCTCTAGGAGGATTATTGTGACTAACAAAAGAAAAATGTTTGTTTTTTCCATCCTCATGTTTACAATTCAAAGAAAAGGGAGCCCACACTCCTAGGTGATTCACGTTCGTGATTGGATTGAAAGATCTTGCGGATTCAATCCGACGCAATATCAATTATCACGTGAAAAAGGTATGATAATTTTATTATATGTTAATTAATCAAGGGTTAAGGTTCTTTCTTTTGAAAGGAAAATTTTTGAAATATACAAACCCAATTTTTCGCTTCCGCCACGCTTGTTTTTCCTTACAAATCAAAACCCCTAAACTGAGTTGGGCTACATGCAAAATTGTTTTTGTAAATTCATGTGCATTATCCATAAGAGCTTTCGGCTCATCAACTTAGAAGTGAATGAATCAATAAATTCAAAACTTAGAGACCAAAATTCTATTCATTCAAAACTATCCACACATTCAACTCAAAATTATGTGCAATATGTACATCCACATTCACCAATTATTCACAAATGCTTATAACAAGAATAGAGAAAAATAAAGTGCAAGAGTTTGAGATGAAAAGATTAAACTGAGGTGGTTGCTCTCTTGTAGTCTCAAATTGAGTAGGTTCTGACCCGTTTTATGAGCACTCTTGGCTTGCTTGTCCCTCCGAGACGCACAAGTGGCCAATGTGTCAATCCAAGAGATAAAGAACCTAGCTTTAAAGTACAAATTCTAACCAAAAAGGTTAACAACCATATAAATATATCTCAAACCAAATATCTCTCAAATCAAAAATCATTCACAGCTATTCCCAAAACTATCCAGTGTTAATTATTTAAGCTAAATGAAATTTAAAGATAAAACAAAATTGAAAACCATGAAATGGATAAACCTCAATGGGTTGCCTCCAATAAGTGCTTTAGTGATCGTCTTGACAAGACCTTGCTTGGTGTTCTAATCATCACTTATGATCAAGGATCCAACTCCTTCCAATTCGGCCTTAACACCCATGTACCGCTTCAATATTTGCCCATTCACCTTAAATGTCTGATTATCCTTCAAGTTGTTTAGTTACACAACTCCATTTGGCAAGACACCAATTACTCGATGTGGTCTTGACTATCTAGACTTGAACTTCCCCGGAAAAAGCCTTAAGTGAGATTCATAAGGTAGCACGATAGAATCAAAAATACAAGGGCAACAAAAATTCAATGTGATGCTAAGGGTGGCTTAATCAAGTTGGGAAACTCTTTCTTCTTTGCAATCCAAACAAATTTAGGTAAGTTTCCATTTCTTGCAATCCCCATGATTCTTACTTGGTTAATCAAATCTTTCCTTACCTATATTTTCTTTATCTTAGGTGGGCTCTTCTTATTCCTAGGACCTCTTGTTCTCCTATGTCTATCAAATTTGTAATTTTTAGCTCTAACATGCTCCCTCTTTAAACAAACGTAGCAAATGTGATTAGAGTTAGAGGAACTCCCTCTTAATGAGTGACTTTAAGGCTGTTTGATTTGTTTCTCTCGTAACCCCTTGACCTCCTTCTCTACCTTATCTAGTTGAGCTATGAAGTCACACTCTTTCACATGTGCTATCTTAAAAGCCTCCTTCTTTTTGTTAAGTGCTTCTTTTACTTCCTCGAAGGTATTGGCTTTCTGCATAACTTCCACTTGCATTTTTCTATACTTGCGAGCTATCTCATCTTCTAATTCTTTTGATAGTCTCGCTAAGTTCTCCAACTCCTCCAATGCCATACTCTTTTCGACTTCAAGTCTCTCAATTTGCGCTTCCAATTCTTTGTTCTTGTCTGAGACTTCGCCATTCTTCTTCTTGAGTGTACTATTTTCCACTCTGAGCATCTTTACTTCAAGTAAGAGTTTCTTGTTTAGCTCTTAGAGCTCATTCTTCTTTGTTATTTCTTAGGCTTTCTTGCCTTCTAAGTCATTCTTTGTGAGCTACAACTTCTTCTCAAATTCTTCCATCATATCTTCTTTATCTCAGGAAGTTTTCTCTATTTTCTCTTGAAGTGCTTCATTTTCTTTCTTCAACAACTCCATTATCGTCATTAACTCTTTTCTGGCACCCATCATCTCTCTGCACATCTCTTCCATCATTGTACTTTGTTCTTTCTCAAGATTTGAGGGTTGCACCGGTTTGGGTACTCCAAGATGAAGGCAATACTCATTGGTTGAGTTTCGGGGTTTGGAGTGCTCTTCTTTCTTTAATTCAAGCGAGAGCTCCTAAAGCTTAGATTTGCTGCTCTGATGGAGTTGATGAGATTATCTTCTTAAGTGGATTCTATTGCTTGCTATGGCCAGCTAGTTGAATCATAGTTGTTGAAATTCTGCTCGGTTGCCTACTGAAAAGCTACAATTAGCTCATTTATCTGACGAGAATCTCGCATGAGCTGTCTCAATTCATTTTCGAATGATCTTCTCATTGGCTGGTAGCAAGACCTTGAATTTTGCCTATAAAACTACATAGATTCCTGAAACAAAGAAAAAAAATTACCAAACAAAATAAAAAGAAACAAAAGAAAACTAAAATAATAAATAAACTAAACTAGAGTTAAACCTAATCACAACTATAAACGCCGATCCCCGGCAACGGCACCATTTTTTTGACACGTGCACTGTCGTATATGCAATATCAAAACAAAAATTTATAAAACCGCAATTGTGCACTCAAATGTATTAAACTAGTAGAGTGGTAAGTTAAGGTATCCTCCACAAAGATAGAGATATAGTTATTACCAAATTTTACTTTAGTACTAAATGCAATAAAAGTAAATTGAAATGTTTGATGTTTGAAAATTAACTAATATGCAAACTAAGCTAAAACAAATTAAAATGTAACTTGTAACACCCCAAATCCGATACCAATGGACTAGGATGATACTCGGTTAGGATTCTATAAAACTTCTAAAACCTACAAACTATAACAATTAAACATTCTCCAAAAGAAAATGGTTATTCAACAATACTTTAAATGTAACCTCCAAAAGAACCGTTTAATAAAGATTCAATCCTTACAATTGAAAAGTCCAACAAATGAAAAACTAAAAACGTTCTCTTATAAATAAAATATATCAATTTCTAGAGATCAAATCCTCTACTGAAGCAATTCCATGACTCTAATTACTCATCTCCCATAATTTGGTACTGCTCTGCAAAATGGTGATGATGAGGGGTGAACCGTAAACTCGGTAAGTAAATTCATGCATATCATTTGATATCGATGGAAAAACATTTACGAACAATAATATAACCTTATAAAAATATAACAATAATTTCAAGTACTAAAATCAGTTTCATGCTCATAAGCATTGTTAATGAATAAGAAAAATAAAACAGTGAGTAAATGCTTCATAAAAATACGGTATAAACATTTATATTCAATAACAATAAATACATAAATTAATAATCAACAAATCAGTTAGCTCATTAAAATACGATATAAACATATATGTACCGTGACAAATATATATATATATTAATAATCAACAAATCATTTAGCTCATGTCTTGTAGTGTCACAAGTACCCGTGTGACGCGGAACAGTATGTCACAAGTACCTGTGTGACGCGGCAACAGTATGTCACAATTACGCGTGTGACGCGACAATAACAATATGTGTGCACATAGAAACCCAGATGGACCGGTAACAATAACAGTAACTACAGAACAATGAGCTAAAATAGTTTTATAAATTCACATATAATTAAATCAGTAGTATTTTGTATAATCATAATAGTATAAACCAAAATATTAATATTTCGTACCACAATAACAGTGTATGTATAACAGTAGTCATTTGGTCTAAATATGTTTTAAAAGCAATTAACAATTTAATAAATTTTTGAATAGACTTGGGGAAATTAGTCGGTTCGAAAAAAAAAGGTTTCATATATACTTGTTATCAAAATAATTTTTATTGAATAAGAGAAGTTAAACCATTCATAATGAAGTAGAAAACATTAAATAAATAAAACAATGAAGTAGAAAACAATGAATATACATTATATACTTATAATTTTATATTTCAAACATAAACTATAGCAAAGCATGAATGAATTTACTCACCTCGAACACGTACAATTCCATTCTAGCTCTAGAAGATCAGAATCACTCAAACTTAGCTCTAAAGGTTCTTCAATTAATTCTCATTTCTTGTTTTTCCACATACAGTATTTAGATTGGCCGCAAAAGGAGAATGATGTTACTAATATTTTAATTATTATTATTTTTTTCTTAAATGCATGAGTTGTTATAACTCACACTTTAAATTAACTTTAAGATTTCTAACCTTAGCAATTACTAGGAACCCAAGCATGAGTCGTCGTAACTCACACTTAAATAACTTTAAAAGTTTTAAATAGAGTTAGGAATTAAAAATAGTTAAGAGTTAAATAAAGTCAAGAGTTTTACTAGGAATTCAATCTAATTAGAATGTCTTTCAAGAATTTTAACAAAATTCTAGATTAACATAATAACTTAGGAATCACTTTATGTTATCATCATCTTATTCAAAATTTAAAATTTAAAATTTACGGGTGTTAGATAACTAGGATATTAGATGGAAAGATATGATAAGTGGACTAAGGAATTGATGGATTCATTAAAGCAAACAATGGGCAAGATGAACTCTCATTAATGAACATTAGCCGAATGTAACCAAACTAGAGTGTATAGCTTGGTTGTATATCACTTATGAATTTCCAATCTAAAGTGTATAGTATTGGCCACCCATAAGTAGTTGTTCATGAATGTGCATCTATAAAAATAAGGTATTAATCTCTTTATAAATCACCAATCCTAGAGTGTATAGGATTGATGCTTAACCTCTCACAAGCAACCAACCTAGAGTGTATAGTATTGATTACCCATTTAAGATTAGATAGAGGTTGAGATTTAATAATCTAGATTTCACTTGAGGAGGGTACTCTTGTTCAATCCTTTCATTCAAATGAGCTTAAGAGAATCAAATAGAGTGTATACCTAATTCTCTACTCAAATAATTTCTCAAACAATTTGTGAAGAGAGGTGTGTATGATCCAAAAAAATTATCTTTGAAGTTAATCAAAGCAATGAATGAAACATATTTGATAGATTAATATATAAAAGATTAGAGTTCATTACAATACCCAGAATTCACATATGAATCACATCAACCCCTTAGTGGGGGTTTCGCTACTCATGTCTATTACAATAACTAAGAAAGAAAAGAGAAAGAGAAGAAAACTCATGGAAGAATCCTCCTTCTTTAAGCTTCAAATTAATCTCCTTGCTTCCTTTTATTGAGTAGAAAATCAATAAATGATGATGTGTGTTTGGATGTGGAGGGAGATGGTAATTCCTAGATCTAGAGAGAGAAAATTTGATGTAAGATGATGTGTGGGCGTCTGTTTGAAAATCAGAAGTGGTCCTTCACATATCTTTCTTAAAAATAGGTCTAAATGTTGATTTGGTCATCAGAATGTACGTAGTGTACGAGTACATGTGCCTGGGTAGGGACCCACACAGTGACCAACGCACATTCCCTCCAGCAACTTCCATCTTCAGTTCACTGGTCAGTACGCTGGTAGGTACCCATGCAGTACCAGCGAACTGGGCACTTTGACAATTTCTGAAGTTGTTTTCATCTTCGGTTCTTTGGTTGGTTAGCTGGTGTGACCAGCAAAGGTCTGATCCTGGGACTGTACGGGTGGTATGTGGGTAAGGGTACCCGCGCACACACCAGCGCACTTCTTCCTTCTTCATGCTTCAATTTGCTTGCTTTGCGCCCGAGTTCTTCACTTTCTTCTCCACAACCGGGATTACATCCAATGCCTGCAAATGAGATAAAAAGAGCCCATAAGACACAAAAACATGCTCGAAAATAAGACAAAGAATGAGGAATGAGGGTCAAAATATATAACATTTTTGGCTCGATCATGGGGCTTCCTCGAATGTTGACAAGCTCGAATGGGGAGATTTTTAAGCTTGGTGGAAGGTCTTTGTTTTTGTTTTTGACCTTTGTTTTTAGGTGTTCTTTCTGGTTGTGAGGTGGTGGGAAGTGGTAGCTAGGTGCTCGCTGGTTCCCTTTTGTGTTTTGGCTCGCTGTTTTTCCTTTTTTGTCGTTGTTAGCTTGGGCTAGGTTTTGTTTGTGTGTCGCCGTTCTTGTTTGGCTTTGGTCGTTGTTGTTGGGGGCCGTATGTTGGGGACGGTTTGTGTGTTTTTTTGTTTGGGTTGTTCTAAGCTTTCTTGTCTCTGTGTTGCTTTTTTGCTGGTTGGGATGTGCTTAGCTCCTTTAATAAATTTTGTCATTTCAAAAAAAAATTGTATACAAACTCTAACTATTATGTTGATTGAAATAAATAATAGATTTTCCAACCACGAGGTATTCGATGAAGTGATTATAATTGTAAAAATGATAAGAAGCTTAGATATAGACTTCCTAAGTTTGATAAATTGTTAATTTTTTATTGTTTTTATCATGCAACAAACATTTAAACAATTTGTATTATATGTCGTGTTTTGATTTTTATGCTTATAAGAAATTTAAACTTTATGTAATATGATATTAGGGTGAAAAATTATTTTGAATATAAATTTGGATATAAAGAAATTTGAATTATGTTATAATATGTAGCTTTTACCACTTATGTAGTACACACAAGTAATATGCACTTTTATCACACAAATATCTTCTCCTTTCACCGCCTCCCTCTGCCCATATATATATATATATATATATATATATGTTTTTCTTTTCTTTATAGAGACTACTGTTGTTGAAAACAAAAACTCTAGAATATCAATACATCAACTTTATCTCTCTCTCGTGTATCTCTCTACTCTCTCATCTATCTCACACTCTGTTCTTCATTTGTTTTCATTTATTCTTCATTATTTACAACACCTTATCAGCACGAATATAGATTAGGACTTCCAGAGAAAGTTTTTGAGTGTTTTTAGTTTTGATTTTGAAATTTTGATTGAACCCAGAAAATTCAAAGTACTCGAACCGTTTTTTGGAGGATATCGTTGTGTTCCTCTTAGAAATACAATTCCGAAACCGTTGACTGTGTCTCAAACAAAGCTCTAACCAACTCTCTAGCCTCGGTCAAAGTCCGGTCAAACACCCATTTTTTCCCCAGATTTTTTCTGCAGCTTTACCCAAGGAAGAAGACGACCACATCAGCTGCCATATCATCGCCACATCATCACCACGTCAGTGGCAGTCAGTGACATGCCAGCACCATGTCAGCGTGGTCAGTGCCACGTCAGCGCCACATCAGCATCAGATGCACCACATCAGCACCAGGTGCACCACATCAGCGACAGAGCGCGCCACGTCAGCCAGAAAATGTTTTTCGTTTGTCTCAGTACAATTTTCACCCGTTTTCGACCGAGTCGGACTTGTTTCCAGCTATTTCGACCATTCCGGACGTAACACTGCCATCCATTTTAGCTAATTCCGCTTGTAAGTATTGTTTTGACTTATTCAAGCTTTATTAATTTTATTTTCTAGCACGATGAAATATCCAGAACCTAGAGACCTGAATCCAGTATTGTATACATACTTGATGCTCATGAAGAGTAATATTCAGAGAAATATACACATCCAATCGAATGGTGTAAGCATCATTAAAATAATTTAAAATCCTTACGTATAATGAAATTAGAATAATATTTTATCCATTTCATACACATCCAACAGGATGCTCTGAATATCATAAAAAAAGATTTAAGATCCTACCGTACAAGATGGCTTATGTTGTCAATGAAACTTATATATTATAGTTCTGGATTTATTTTAATGCAAAATATGAGACTAACTTATAATGTGTCTCTAGACTGGCTTATGCTGTGTCTAAGGTGATCTAATGACCCTGAAATTGTTATTTTTATGCAATATATGAGACTGGCTTATGCTGTATCTCTGGACTGGCTTATGATGTGTCTAAAGTGATCTTATGACCCTGAAATTGTTATTTTTATGCAATATATGAGACTGGCTTATGCTGTATCTCTGGACTGGCTTATGATGTGTCTAAGGTTATCTCATGACCCTGAAATTGTTATTTTTATGCAATATATGAGACTGGCTTATGCCGTGTCTCGGGACTGGCTTATACAGTGTCTCAGGACTGGCTTATGCTGTGTCTCCAAATAAATTGTTTAAATATTCAGCATTTATTTTTATGCAATATATGAGACTGGCTTATGCCGTGTCTCGGGACTGGCTTATGCAGTGTCTCAGGACTAGCTTATGTTGTGTCTCCAAATAAATTGTTAAAATATTCGTATTATTTATACGCAATATATAAGATCGGCTAGACCAACTAACCAGAACTTAAAGTTCCTGAAATTATGATATTTAAGTTGGTACGGTTTTGAAAACCGATGAGAACATGGAGTTCTGGATCCAGTGTTATTACATGAATGTCATACTTCATTATTTGGAACATAGGGTTTCAAACACGTTCATAATATGAAGTTATCTCATATATATATATAAAGTGATACGTTTACATGTCACTTATTTAAAAGAATAAATTGCACATCCAATAGGATGCTATGAGTATCATAAGAGGGATTTAAGATCCTAACGTATAAATCATTTGAAGAAAAAAAAAGGATCCACACATCCAGTAGGATGTTGTTAGGATTCTGTTATTATCATAAAAAAGTTTAAGATCCTAATATCACGTATAATGAGATTGTAAAGGATAATTTATCCATTTTATAATTGCTCCTAAAGGAGCAATATCAAGAGAGTAAATTTTGGATATATTTATATTCATGAGATATCAAAACATACCCAAGAGTGGATGTTTATGAATGACAAGAGAAAAGGTTTACAGAATAAACCTATTGAAAAGATTATTATCACTTCAGATGAGATATAAAATGATATTACACATAATGTCCATAAAATTCCCAGAAGGGAAATATATGTCTTGCCTAGAGTGCAACGATTCATACAATTCTGCGGAGTCAGATATATTTTATGAATTTGATTTTGATCTGAGCAAATATTAATATTGTATCAGGTCCAACGAATCTGATAGAAAGCTCTAGAAGAGCCATGATATTGTTATCAAACAACACTAAATCAGTATCAGTGATACTTGATATTATTCAAGCAGAACATAAAAGAATAAGCTCAATTCTAAAGCATATAAAGTTAATACCGGATCAGATCCAGCAAATCTGATCAAAGGCTCTAAAAGAGCCACAATATTATTACTATTAAATTGTGTATCGATGATATTTTATATCATTCAAACAAAATATAAAGGAATCTGCTTAGTTTCAAAGATATACGGGGGAAGAATATCATATTGAAATGATAAGTAATGAGAATGTTTAATATTTATTCATTACTTCTCATGATTCAGGTCAGAAACTCATTATAGAAAAGCTACGTGCTTTATCATCTGGATTATATTACACTATTATAAAGAGTGTAGATATTTATGCAATTATGAATCAAAAGTTCCAAGATCCAAAAATGTTTGTATTTTGGCGTGACCGTGTCGGTCACCTTAGTTCTACAATGATGTGTATAATCATTGAAAATTCTCAAGGATATCCATTAAAGAACCAGAAGATTCTTTATCCAATGGGAACTTATGTATTGCATGTTCACATGGGAAACTAACAGTAAAACCATCTTATTCTAAAAATTGGTTTTGAATCCTAATCATTCTTACAAAGAATTCAAAGGGATATATGTGGACGTATTCATCCACCAAATGATCCATTTCATTATTATATGGTTCTAATTGATGCATCTACGAGATGATCATATGTTTGTTTATTATCAAACATCTTCATATTACTTACACTTGTTATAAGTTTTTCCAGATATACTCATAATCAAAATGGAATAGTGGAATCACTTATCAAATATCTCCAGATTATTATATTGATTAATTTCCAAATGGAAAGTTTCTCAAGAAGAGAAAAGTAAATGAAAAATTACTTATATACAAAATAGAGATACCAGTTCAGTTCTCTATATATATGTGTGTCTCATATCAATCTTCGTACCTCTCAAATACGAAAGATAATTGATCATCATATAATTATTAATATGTTACTTGCTATATTAAAGGTAACAAGATTTTATAAGTTGTCATCTCATAAACTCCGGCCAGGTGATTGTTCTTGAAGAATGATCAGAGAAAATGACAACAAATAAATCATCTGATACATATCATAAGCTTATAAACCTTTTGAAAGGTATTGTTATTGGGATCCCAAAAGTAAACAAAACTCGAGTTATAAATAAATCAACTCTATAAGAGTCTGATATATATAAAGAGACACAAGTCTATGAAATGACTAAATCCATTGAAATGGAAGAAATCTCAATAGAGATACAAGGATATAGAAATTGAGAGAAATTCTATAAATCATACAGAGTCTATGAAATGACGAAATCCATTGAAATTGAAGAAATCTCAACAGAGATACAAGGATATAGAAATTGAGAGAAATTCTATAAATCATACAGAGTTTATGAAATGACGAAATCCATTGAAATGGAAGAAATCTCAACAGAGATACAAGGATATAGAAATTGAGAGAAATTCTATAAATCATACAGAGTTTATGAAATAACTAAATCCATTGAAATGGAAGAATTCTCAACAGAGATACAAGAATATAGAAATTGAGAGAAATTCTATAAATCATACGGAGTCTATGAAATGACTAAATTCATTGAAATGGAAGTAATCTCAACAGAGATATAAAAGTATAGAAATTGAGAAAATTTCTATAAGTCATATGAGAGAAATGTGGAATCATAAGGAAAAAATCATTGATGATGTATTTTTATACACAGTAGCACTACTGAAATTATAAAATTATAATTATGATATTCATAATATCAATGATTGTAGACAAAAGGCATGATTGAACTAGATGAAAGAAGCGATTCAAGAAGAATTGACTTCATAAGCCAAAAATAAAGTATTTAGATCAATAGTACTCCAGACACCTGGAGATGTCAAACTAGTTGGATACTAATGGGTCTTTATACGGAAACGTAATGAGAAAAACGAGATCATGAGATATGAGGCACGACTCGTAGTGCGAGGTTTCTTATAGAAACTTGGTATTCACTACTGATGAATACGATTACATTGTTGATAAATTTGGTTGCCTTTAAAAGGCTTCAAATACATCTTCTAGACGTATTAATCATTTATCTATATGATTCACTCAATGCAGATATTTATAAATCCTGAAGGATTCAAAATGCAAGAAGCATGTAAATCGAGATCTTGTAATCTGTATTTGATGAACATACGAAAATCCTTATATGGATTAAAAACAATATGAACGGATTTGGTATAACCGTCTCAGTTAATTATCCGATAAAGATAAGGATATAACAATCATATTATATACTCATGTGTCTTCATAAAGAAATGAGAAAGAAAATATTGTCTCGACTTGAATATCGAACATAGATCAAAATGGAATGATTGTCTATCAATCAGGATATTCTGAAAAGATTCCTTTTGATATTACTCTATAAAGCAAGTCTTTGCTCATACTCCACCCCCAATCATTTTTGATGTTATTGTATTTTATGAAATAAACATCAGTGTGCTTCAGTTTAACAATCTAGAAGATTGCTTCAAAAGAACTTTTATCAGGGGGGGTGTCTCATCAGGGAGAGCATAACAAATGAAGTATATTAATTATTTGGGGCATATGTGCATTGTACTCTTTTTCCTTTCAATTAGGTTTTTCATCCCATTGGGTTTTCCTGATAAGGTTTTAATGAGGCAATTCCATAAGCATACCCAAAAATCAAGGTTTTAATGAGGCAATTCTATAAGCATACCCAAAAATCATTTGATCCATAAAAATCATCATAAATATTACATTTATCCAGTTGATCATCGTATTTATGTTGACTTGATCAAAAAGATCATTGTAAATATTACTTTGATCTTGTTAATCATCGTATATATGTTACTTTGATCCAGAAAATCATTATAAATATTACTTTGATCCGACAGATCAATTAATATCTTTGCTCAGGTTTTTATCCCATTGGGTTTTCCCTAGCAAAGTATAAATGTGAGAAATGTTTTGAAGAAAACAATAAATTCTGGACATATGTACACTATATTCTTTTTCCCTTCAATCAGGTTTTATCTCACTGGGTTTTCCTGACAAGGTTTTTAATGAGATAGTTTTTAATGTCCAACCCCACTAGATCCAGAGAGATCATTGTATACATTTTTCTCGGATTTCGTCCCATTGAGTTTTTCCTAGAAAATTAATACAAGTGGTATAAATCCAAGGGGGGGTGTTATAATATGTGGCTTTTACCACTTATGTAATACACACAAGTAATACCCACTTTTATCACACAAATATCTTCTCCTTTCACCGCCTCCCTCTGCCCATATATATATATATATATATATATATATATATATATATATATATGAATTTCTTTTCTTTATAGAGACTACTGTTGTTGAAAACAAAAACTCCAGAATATCAATACATCAACTTTATCTCTCTCTCTCTCTCTCTCTCGTGTATCTCTCTACTCTCTCATCTATCTCACACTCTGTTCTTCATTTGTTTTCATTTATTCTTTATTATTTACAACAAATTCAAACATTTTAAAAATTATATGAAATAATTTTTTTATATCGGGTTTAAAAATCCGGACCCAATCAACCCAACCCGACCCACCTTGACAAATGTCGAGTTTGTTGGGTTGAAATTTTTTTAATCCAACCCACCCCTACCCGAAATATCGTAATAGTTCAAACAAAAAATGATAAAATGAGGTTTCTTTATCAACGTTTTTTAATAATTGTTTGACATACAAAAGTGGGTGCAGCAAGAAAGTATGGTTGTACATTTAGTAGCACGAAAAAAAGATGTTGGATGAAGAAGTCAAGATCAGGATTGGGGTGACGAAAATGAGGAAGATGACTGGAAATGTGTCTGTTTGTTAATTTTCATCTATTCCTTGAAGAATCCAAATATCCAATGAATATTCTATTTCATCTATTGCTAAACTTACAAGTTATACATATACGGAAAATTACAAAACTCTTGCAGTCTTGCTACGAATACTGCAAATGCACAACGTTGCCTGCTGATGCGATGTAATTATGATACGTGCCCATTTTTGTTTCACGGCTTAAAAAACAATTGTAATTTTTGTCTACAACACAAGTCAAGTGGGTATGGGTTCTTATTTTTAACCTTGGAGATATATAGGGACAAAACAATTAAGAGCTAATACATATTTTTTTTAAATGAGAAAGATTAGAAAAAAAAGGTACGTTTGGATTAAAATTGATTGGATTTTATCAAGGTGCTTATAATTGTTAGAATAAGGGATATATATATATATATATATATATAGTAATTTTCCAATGAGGACTTTTACAATGCACACTTTAAGCACCTTTGATGAAATTGCATGTAATCAAATGCTTCTCGATCAGATTTTTTGTATACATCCTAAGAAAATTAAATTACATATTTGGTAAAAATGTGAAAATATTTTGGAGTTGAGAACTATTTTTTCTTATATTTCCCTATTTTAAAATGTTGTCTTCAAAAAAATCAGAAAAAATTAGTTCTTGATGAGAGCATCGTTGTACTCTCGTCAAAAGATTTTACATTTTGTAATTCAACCTCCCTGGTGCACGAGTCAAGAGATTAGTATAATAACAAGCAAGAGTATCATTCCGCAGGTAGGAGTTATCCGTCAACCATCTCATGTTTTAGTGTTTATTGAAAGCATGTAAATAGAATGTGGATGTGGTGAGAATGGTGTGTGTGAGGTGTATGCATATTGCGGTGTTGTGTGTGTGCGAAGGAAGTGTAAATGAAAAGAATGCAAATAAAAACAAAGGAAATATGGAGGGTGAGAATGGTGTGTAAAATGACAAATAATATAAGGGTGGATTAGAGAGATGCATGAGAATGATCACACAAGGTTCAATACGTTCACCATACATAAGTGCACAAATAATGGTTGTTAGACAATGAAGTTCATCTGATTAGCTAGGGGCTCGTTCTCATGATTAAGGGATTCCGAAACCAAATCATCTATTATTACGAACCATTCGTTGATTAAGGAATACCGAAATCAAATCATCACACCCCAAAGGTCATGGATAGAGCAATAGTGTCTTAAGACCAAAGACACATTAAGCACTAGAACATGGAGCCAATCTGAGCATTAAGCACTTCTAATTCAAGTTAAGGGTTTATTCTATCAATTAAGAGATTCACAAACACAAATCACTCCCCAAAGGTCATGGCTAGAGCAATTGTGCTTATAGTCTCAACTAAGGGATTCCAGACACCTCTCACTCCCCAAAGGTCATGGCTAGAGCAAGTGGGCCTTAAGTCCCTACCATTATGGACATGAACATAAAGCCAAAACAAATCCTAGCAAAGGTCATGCGTAGAACAAGTTTCATCAATTCTTTAGAGCTAAGTGGTCAAGGTTATACTCGGATTAGTCCTTCAAAGGCACAACCGAAACCCACAAACGACTTCGGCAGCTTCTAGCATTGCCGGTGATTCGATTACTATTCCTGCTATTGCTGTTTCAACAGCCCCTGAATTAAATAAATAGGTTCGAGATCCGCTTATAATGGATAGCCATAGTAATGGGATTGGGAATCCCCGGGAGAAGGAGTTCTTTCTGGCACTCCGGTAGCGGATTCCTTTCTATAAGGAGAAGTCTATACTGGCATTTCAATAGGTCAAGCAAGTCCGCTGGCAACCCTGTAGGCTATTGGCTTCTTCCTATATCCCTGTTCGGGCAAGCTAGTGATTCCATTACCGAACCAAACAAGATTATTCCCTTAGTTCTACCTACCACCTTTTCACACTGTTTAAGGAGCAGCATCTATTATGAGGGAAGGTAGGAACCATCGGACTAAACGTCTCTAGGTCCTCTCCCTCAACATCTGGACTCGACCAAACATGGTCTAATGGAACAAGATTTCGATCTCAATAAGGAATTGGAATCTGGAAGGGCCGGCAAGAATCAATTCAAGGGCAGTCCGACGAGTCAGTCAGTGGAAAGGCGAACTTTGGCCGATCAACGCTTCCATTCAAAAAAACTGCATGTGTCCAATTTATACGTATTGACTGGTTACCATCAAAACAAGGCATTTCGACCTTCCAAAGACATACACATACAAATGGGATATTTGGTTACAACTATTCATACATTTAAGTTAATCTACACCTAATCTCATCCATGAACACATATTAATTTCCAATCTTCACACACATGCATATCAAGATAAGAGATTATCAATAATAACAAGAATGAATCAAAAACCCAAATGAATATAAACACAACCAACATATATTGAGCACAAATTATGTTTACAATATTTCTCAAGTGGGGAATACACAATCAAGAAAACATGAAATACAAAGAGAATGAGTTTAAAGGAGACAACCCATGAATAAATCCCTCCAAGTGCTCTATGAATCCCTAGCTCGAAATTAGTCAAAGACTCACTTCTATCTCCTTGCAATCAACTCTCAAAAGTGGTGGAGGATGTGTAGAAATTGTGGTGGTGAGCTTTCCATGGAGGTTCCTCCATGGGAGCTTTGAAAGCCTCTCTCTCTTTGGAAATGAAGAAGATGAAGAAATAGAAGTGTTGTTATGTTCTTGTGTGAAGAGAAGAGAGGAAAGTGGTGTATTTATAGTTAGGGAAAGTTTAAGGATGAATTGGGGTGCGAAAGGACCATTTTGGCCTTTCCAGGCTTGGAAGTGAGTGCCGGGCTGAGTGGAATGGTCACCTCCCAAGTAGCCTCGCCTTCTATGAAGTTTGGGCAGAGGTTGAGACGAGTGGTGAGGCAAGTAAGGGTCGGTCGCCTCTCAGGTCGCCTTGCACACTGGTGTGAAATTTCAGCTTCGCACACCATTACAAAAACACGCATATCTCCCTCTAGAAAAACTGGAATTGCCATTCGTAAAAAACCTCTGGAAAGTAGACTTCAGGTGCTTTCCAAATTTATGTGGAACTCATCGTGACTCGATGTGAGGAGTGAGATATGCCCTCTGCAAGTTCGACATTATGCACAAGCCTGTCAATTTCAACCCTTTAGCTTTGGAAAACAAAGTTGACCTGTGTCGCGGTCGTTGTGTCGCGTTCTGGTTTGACGACGGATCCACCACGGAAACTTGCAGTGGTTGACCATGAATCACATCACGGTTTGGGTCGACAGTGAGGCCGCAACAACTCTGAAGACTTCCGTTTATTCTCTTTTTCGCTCGTTTTTGCTCCCAAACTAAATGTTAAGCTCAAAACCTTATTGTAAGGAATATGTACCTACACAAGGCTTAACAAACACTTATATACAAAAATACGCTCGAAAACGAGAACAAAAGCTAGGAAATAAGGACCTCAAATAGGTATATATATGGTCCGGTCAGTTCTTGCACCAGAATTTTTTTTAATTTTTTTCCATAAATGTATTTCAATGTTTTCACCATCTATACAAAAAATCAAATCAAGATTCAATATATTCTATGAAATTTCATTAAAGATGCTTAAAGTGTGCATTGTAAAAAGTCTTCATTAGAAAATTACTATATATATATACATTGAGTCTCTTATAAGAGATTCCTTATTTTAATTTCGGTAAGGATCTTGATGAAATCACAAAGATTTTTATGAATTTTGATCTAAATTTTTGCGTGGATGATAAGTTTATTGAAATCTACCTATGAAATACAAATAAAATTTGAAAACTTTCAAGCACTAGAACTATTTATCCCGATTTTGTTAAATATGAAGGCATTTGAAAAATGAACGAAAAATTGGAAAATTCAAGAAAAATAGTTCTAGCTTGAAAAATTCTCAAATTTTATTCATATGTAGATTTCAATGAACTTATCATCCATAAAAAAGAAATTCATATCAAAATAGATGTGATTTCATCAAGGTCCTCACCGAAATTTAAAATATGATATATATATATATATGATATACATATATATATATATATACATATATATATATCCTTTTATCAACTATTGAATTCATATAATTTTAGTTTTATATATATATATATATATATATATATATATATATGTATGTATGAATAAAGTGTACCTGAAAACATAGCAGAAATCATGATACCATAATATGAGAATAATTTTGAAAAATAAAAAATTTCTCTGCTAACCTAATGGGGAAGGTAAAAATATTATGAATTAACGTAAGCGAGAGTCTTATATATATATATATATATATATATATATATATATATATTGTTACTTACTTGAATCCTAACCTATAAAGGATGAAGATCCACAATCCTAGTAGGATTATAACTAGGCCTGCATATATAAAATAGTTAATACCAGCTCCTACTAATAGTGTATATAAGATGCTCCAAACCCAAATAAACAAACATTGATCACAAACAATGATAGACTAATCCGGTTAACACTCTATTTACTCGATAAATAATTGACTATGTTGCTGACCGACTTAGAAAATTTCTTACATTACAAACTTTATCTTTATTGAATAAAAACTTAGATAAAGGGAAAATGTTTGTATTATAAGACTATAACTCTATAAGAGACACTCGATCTGTTACCCATTATAATTAATGTGACGAACAATTAAATCATGGTTTCTCATTGTTACTAAAATTCACTCCATACAATCTGTTTAGACATATACATAAGCACCATATATATGATGTTGAAGAGGCATGTATGCAAATATATATATATATACACACACTTTTTGAAAGTCAAGATTTATTCACCACCAAACAGGGGGAAACACCAAACAAACCAGGAGAAAAACCATAGAAGAGCAAATGAGGCAACCGCACAAGCCAGGCCCAAAAAAAACACATAAACACAAAAACGAAAACAACAGAACAACAAGCAAAACAGAGCACCCAAGAGCTAAGGCGCAGCGAAAACAAAGCAAAGACAGACCAGACTGGGCAACTGGAAAGAAACACTTCAGGCGTCAAAAATCACTCCAACACAACATATCCCCTTCGTTGCCAGAGCCTTTCTTCGCAAGCGAGTCAGCAAAAGAATTTGAATCTCTAGATCTATACTGGATACTAGCCTATCCCATACTGCTCAGATGGCTACGAATGTCATAAATCATTTGATGCTGCTTTAAATTTCCCAAGCCATTGCTATTAATCCAAGACATGATCATCTTGGAGTCGCTAACAAAAACAATATTTTTACCATCCAGCTCTGGTTTTGAAGCACAAAGATCACAAACTCTGGCAAGAGCTTGGATTTCCACCGTTACGACATCTTGAATCCCAATATTTGCCGAAAAAATACACAAACCTTTTCCTTTATGATCACGAAGCACACCATCAATTCCTGCTAGACCAGGGGATCCCCTAGCTGATCCGTCGACATTAAACTTTAGAGCATCCATCACATGGGGTATCCACTCCTCTAATTTTGGGGTCTTAACTTTGCAACTATCAGTATATCACTTCGCTATATTCAACATCATAAGAGTAACTGGATTTGAAGAGCCATTACCAAGATTTTCGAACCACCAAGCCACTCTAAATCGCACCATATCCATAACTTGAGAAACCACTGTTTTATTGTCCTTGAAAACCCTCTCGTTCCTCACTTCTCATATAGTCCAGACCAATGCACAAAACAGAGAACTCCACGCTCTTTTTGACTCCCTTTTGGGACAGAGATCAAACCAGCATTTCCACCATTATTGAATCGACCTCGAACCACAGCTCTTAACGTTCCACCAGTTCATGCAGGTGTTCCAAAGGTTCCATGACCAATTGCAAGTAATAAACAGATGGTCAATAATTTTAACATTACCACAACATAGAGGGCATTCTAGATTTGAATCAATAAGAAGACCATATTTATGCAGAATTTCCTTTACTAGAATTCTTCCTTGCAAAAGCTACCATTCGAAGATTTCTACCTTCGGCGGACAAATACCTTGCCACATACCATTGTGAGCCGACCCACTCCCTGATGGACCCTCTTCCAGACCTTGCCAAAAGGATTTCATAAAGAACAGCCTTTTGGGCAAAGAGTCTAGCCGATTGTATCTGGAATTAAGTCTCGAACTTTGATACTTTCCAGACATCTCCTGAAGCAGTCATATTGTTCAACTTCCCAGTTGAAAAGTGGTCTTCGAAGGTTAATATCCCACCTCCAGTTCTTGCCTATCCAGTTTCTAAAATCTCTCACACATCCAGACTTGTTGTTAGCCAAAGAATGAATTCTTGGAAAAGCTTCCTTCAGCGAAGTACCTTCCACTGTGACGTCTGACCAAATCTTGCTTTATCTCCCTTGCCCACAATCACCCTCAGACTATCCTCAAGAATCTTAGCTATCTTCGATCCCGAAGCGAACAACCCTCCAACTACCTTTGTGAAAGACTAACTTGAAGAACCACAATTCCAATTCCATTTCAAAGAGTTCATAGGGATCTCATACTTAGCACAAAGTACCCTTTTCCATAACGGTGAATCCTCCACCCCAAATCTCCAAGCATATTTTGTTAATAGACCTTTATTTTTGGCAACAACCGACCTTATCCCAAGACCACCCTTAGCTTTCTTTTGACACAGAGTTTCCCATTTTACCAAATGAATCTTTTTCTTTTCGACCCCATCTCCCAGAACAAACCTCTCTAAAGGCTTTCTATCTTATTAGCAATACAAACTGGCACTTTGAAGACTGACATAAAGTATATAGGAATACTTGACATGACAACTTTGATGAGAACTAACCTACCTCCCTAGTTAAGAAATCATTTTTTTTCCATGGTACAAGTCTAGTTTGAATGCGATGAATCAAATCAGCCTAGAAGATTTTAGAGCTTGGACAGTCTCCAAGCGAAAGACCCAAATACATTATTGGGAGCCTAGCTTCCGAACATCTGAAGTTTGCCGCCCAGCTCACCCTCTATTCTCCACAATTTCCAACCTCCACCATACATGTTTTATGGAAATTAATCCGCAGTCCAGAATCTAACTTGTAGCTTCTCAATATTCTTCTTGCATTCATTAGGTAGTCAAGTCTTGGTTGAAGAAATAATATAGTATCATCCACGAATTGTAAGTGCGAAACATGAACAACATCTTCTCCAAAAACCACTCTCTTCAACATATCCATATCTTCCGCTTTCTTAAGTAAGGCGTTCAAAGCCTCGACTGACACATTGAACAAAAAAGGTGAGAGAGGGTCTCCCTGATTAAGGCCCCTTTGGATACCGAATTGTCTTGTTGGGTTGCTGTTAACCAGAACCGAAATCTCCGGAGAAAAGATACAACACCTAATCCATTGTCTCCATTTTCACCCAAAACCTATATCGCACAAGGTGTTATCTAAGAAGGTATGGTCCAAGCTATCATATGCTTTTTCGAAGTCCAATTTCACCATAAGTCCCCCATTCCTCCCTTTTTTTCCAATGGTGGATAATCTCATCCGCTATAACATAACTATCGAGACTCTGACGATTTCTAACAAAAGCCATCTGAGATTCACCCACCATCGAACTGATTACCCTCCTCATACGGTTTACCAAAACTTTGGCCACGATCTTGTATAAAGAACTTACTAGGCTTATGGGCCTATAGTCTGTCATAGTTTTAGGTTTGGAGCATTTAGGTATGAGTGCAATAAAGGCCATGTTCAGCTTTCTTACTACGAAACCGTTCCGATAGAATTCATCAATAAATCGCATGAAGTCCACCTTGATGACATCCCAATTTTCCTTTATGAAATTAAGATTAAAACCATCAAGTCCCGGCGCTTTGTTACCATCATAGCTCGACAACCCCTTCTAAACTGAAATTCTCCTCCAACGACTCTCTTTCCACAATCGTAAGTTTCTTAAGGGGAAGTCCATTTATATTAGGATGGTTTCAAGAAACATTCCTATAATGCCTTTTAAAAAAATCAGCCACATCGTTACTAACCTCTGTCGGCTCAATTTTTGTTACCCCATCAAAGGAAATGCTCTCAATGTAATTATTTCTCCTTCTCCTACTAGCCATACAATGGAAGAACCTTGTATTCCTATCCCCTTCTAAAAGCCATTTCACCCTTGATTTTTGACATCATTCTTGTTCCTCCAATTTAAGGGCCCTCCAAAGATCAGAAGTTGCCACCAATTTCTTCTATCTCCGCACTTCCAACCATCCCTCCCTAGCAGCACTCTCATCGATCTTGGCCAACCTGTCTTCTAACTCCTTAGTAATGGCCACATCTCTTTTCTTCAACACCACCCATTTCTTGATTTTTTGTTTGGCAACTCGCAACTAGGATTGAAGAGTGAAGCTAGTAGACCTAAAAAATTCATGCTAGCCCAGACCTTTTTAACCTCATCCATAAGTTATTTGTCTTCCAACCATTCATTGTTGAATTTAAAAGGCCTAGGACCCCAATAATCCTTAGATGAGCCTAGAGTAAGCGTACTGTGATCGGAAATAGTTCTTGGTAACCCCGTTTGCTCCATGTTTAGGAACCAAATAAGCAATATGGGGGACACCAGAAACCTGTCCAACCTAGCCCAAGTCCCATTTTCCTTGTTATTAGACCATGTGTAATTAACCCCTCTCAAAGGAATATCCATCATCTTAGCTTTCAATATGAAATTGTTAAAAGCTCTTGCCGACCAGTTATTGAAATCTCCACATTTTCTTTCCAAAGCACTAAGAACTGTGTTAAAATCCCCTACAATGCACCAATGCATTATGAAGAACTGATGGACATTAATAATGAAGCTTCATAATTCTCTCCTTTCACTTTCCACGTTTGACGCATACACATTGCAGAGAACCACTTATTTGTCAATCTTATTCAACAATAGTACTAGGATAATACACCACTTATTGGAAATGCAATCCCTAACTGTAACCAGTTCTTCACTCCACAATGTTAACAAACCCCCTGCGGAACCCACTGCCTCAACCCCCATACCTCTGGTTAGAAGAATGCCACCAAGGCTCCTTATTGTCCTACTCTCAAAGACACCCAATTTAGATTCTTGACGGAAAAAAACTGTCGGTTTCAGACTTATCACAACATTTCGAACCTTCCTCCTCTTCTCCGCTTTTCCCAAGCCTCTCACATTCCAAGTCAAGGCTAACATGGACAACAACACAGAGACCCTAACCCACCCAAAAACAAAGCTAATAGGCTTGCGCCTCCTTCCTGGCTTCTTTCTCTCTTTCCCTTGAATTTATGTACTCAACAATCTCATCTTCTTTGCCATTAAAATCGAATCCCAAAGCTGCCACAATCTCCAGCACTTTAGTGACTTCTTTATCCAGATCTCATTCCTTCCTTGTAGCCAACCTAGACTCCACTAATAATGAAGCCTTCAAATTCCTATTGTTGAAATCTATCCCCATCTATATTCCTTTTTCGATTACTCTAGTTATTTCCTCTTCCAAATTCCATATCACCCTTCTATTATCACCATTTTGACCAGAATTCTCGATTTCATTTTGAGTCGAGTTAAACTTTGATCATCTGATTTTCATTAAAGCATTTACCTCTAGTTTTTTTCGAACCTCAGGTCTCCGCACCTTGCCTTTGATCCATCCATTTATCCACCTCATGTTCCTCTAATTCGTATGTATCCTCCTCTGCAACTTTCTCTGTGTTAACCTCATCTGACATCTAGATGTCATCACCATTCCTTTGAGCTCTCATGTCCACAACAAGATCCAACCCTTGTCTATCTTCCATATGTTCTTCCTCTGAGCTTTCCTAAATCACCACTTGTTTGGTTGAAACTTGATTTTCCACATTTTCTCTCTGTTGTTGCATTTATATCCTGGATCCATCCAGAACACATGCCAGACTTTTAATTCACCCACTTCCAGACTTGCATCTTCCTCTTCTTGACAACCCACATCTCCTAGGCCCATACCACTTAAGTCCCTCTCTGTTGAGTCCATATAACTATGTTATAGCCCCTTTTTCTGTTGTCTGGGCCTGTTCTGAACTCTCCCTTTAGGCCCATCGACTATTAGCTTACCACATTCCTTACCTCTCAGCTCATATTCCCCTTGTTTCTGTATCATTTTGGATTTGGAGCATTCCCATATGTATAACTTGTCTGTTTGATTCACTTTAATGCCCAACTTAAAATCCGAAGAAATAGTCTCTGATTCCTCCATGTTTTCCATCTAATTGAATCTCCTACCTTCTTTTATTCACATACTACCTTTGTAAATTGGTTTCTTAGGTTTCAGTCTCGATCTTTGAACCCATCTTTCATTTCTTTTTTCTAACACACCCATTTCTCCACCTTCTATCTTCCTAGGTGTCTTGGGATTTCTGCATGAAAAGGTTCTATCAGCCTTTTCCCTTCCATCTTTTCTATGCCTTTATACTGAACACATTACCTATCTGCCACGAAGTCGGTATCATCATCAGAATACCACTTCATACTTCTTTTCACACTATGGTGGCCAACTCTTTCCTCTTCCAGACATGTATTCAAATTTGAATCCATTGGTTTCAATCCCAGTAATTTCACCACCCATGAGTTGGATACTGGCATTCATCGAGCCAAAAATGTCATACATTTTGGCCTTCATATCCTTTCTCTTTGTCTCGTTCTTGGATGTTTTTATGTGTATTTATAGCTCTTTTAGGTGATATTGCAGGCATTAGGTGAAAAGTCATGAAGAGGGACAAAAGGGACAAGTGGTGCAAAAATGTGGTGAAGAAGGCTATAGTGCACGGGTAGCATACCCGTTCACTACCCGTGCTACACCCGTGCACCGGAAGAGGATTTCTAAGGAGGCTAAAGTTCACGGGTAACTACACGGGTATTACCCGTGCAATCCACCAGACCAGGGAACAGATCATCGGACAAGAGCCAACTGCACAGGTCTCTTACCGGTACATATCGCACAAAACATGAAGAAAAATAAAGATTGCACGGGTACTGCACGGGTCTCTTACCCGTGCTATACAGGCATCAGTTATGGCCACATCAGCAAAATTAGACCCATTTCGAGAAACATATATATAGGATCATATGTTAGGTCATAAAGACGACCATACACCCATTTCATTCATATCTTTCTATCTCTCTAAATATAACACCCTTTCTCTCCAAAACCCATCATCATCTTCATCAATTGCTACTCAAAGAGGATATTGGAGGTGGATTTGAGCTTGAAGAAAGAAGGTTCTACATGGGTCCTTTCTATTTCCCTCATTTTATCTTTGTATTTCATTTGTCATGAGTAGCTAAATCTCATTAAGGGATTGATGTGATTCACATGTAAATATGGGTATTTGTCATGAACTCAATTTCTTTTAGTAAATCTATCTAATTTGTTCTATTCATTGGTTTTAATTGATTTCAAAAACAAGTTATGTTGGACTGTACATGACTCTCTTTACAAGTTGTTTTTGGAAATTATATGTGTAGAGAATTGAGTATACATGATGCTTGGCTCTCTAAGCTCATTTGAATAGAAGGATTTAACAAGAGTACATGACTCAAGTAAAATTCGGACTCATTAATCTCATCTATATCTAATCTTTAATGAGTAACCAAAACTATACATCCTAGGATTGGTCGCTTGTGTTGGATTAAGCATCAACACTATACATCCTAGGTTGGTGAATTTAACAAGAGATTGGTCCCTTATTTGATAGATGTTCATTCATGGCACAATCATTTGTGGGTGGCCAATACTATACATGATAGATTGGACACTCATAGGTGGTAGATAACCAATCCTATACATCCTAGGGTGGTTACATTAGTTAATGATCATTAATGAGAGTTCTTTCTTTACCCATTATTTGTCAATTGAATCCATGAACCCCTTAATCCACTATCATTCATTTACACCTACCAATTTAGTTGCATTTTCACTAGTTTAGCTTAGTTTAAATTTTAGTTTAATTTCTTCTCAAAATCCTTATCAATTTACTTTTCTTTCATTTACACTAAAGTATTATTTAATCATAGCTATAGTTCGATCTATGTGGAACGATACCCATATTTGCCATGTACTAGGTTTAATTGTGTTTAGTGCAACTTGGAATTTTAAATTTGTTTAAATATTGCATACACAGCAAATGCACGTTCAAAATGGCGCCGCTGCCGGGGACCAGCGTTCATAGTTATGTTTAGATTGTTGCTTTAGTTAGTTAGTTAGTTAGTTAGTTAGTTAATTGTCTATTGTTTTTGTTTCTTTTTCCTCGTTTGTGTAGTTCCTTGTGATTGTGTTGGGTAGTGTCATGTATTATTATTCAGGATCAAGTTTTGGATAATATGAGGATCTAGGCTATCAAGATTGGGAGGATTGTCAAAGGTTTCAAATAGATCATTATGAGGGTGAAGCTTTATACTTAGAAGAAGAAATGAAGGATTTTATGAGGAACATTTTTCAGATAAAGAAGGATATAATGTTGTCTCAGCAGAGGACGATACAAGCTTTGCAAGCATCATATTAACCATATGAAGAATGCTATGACATTGGTGAACTCGATGATAAGTCACTGGAAGAGGAAATGAGAAGTTTCATGCAGACAACTAAGTGGATGACAAAGGATTTCCAGGTCTCACAGCAAACAACAAGAGGAATTTTAGAAAAATACATACGGGAAAATGATAGAAGACCGAATGACATTACTGCTGCCATACATGGACTTGAAGAGCGGATCGAACAGCTAGCTGTGGTGTTGCAAGAAAAGGAGAGAGGCAGATTTCCAAGTCAATCAAGACCAGCAAGGGAAATGGAAGTTCCTCGAAGTGGCAGAGTGTTAGGGCCTAGTGTTGAGAAGACTATTGCTGATGAAGGGGATGGAAGCAAAGAGAGTACTCCAGAAGAAGGGGAAAGGACACAAAAGGATGGCACGGCTGAAAATAAAGTAGAAAAGGAAGACAAGAATGAAGTTACGCTACCACAACCGAGGCAACAACTTCACAAGTCACCTAACCCCTACAATCCGCCTATACCTTTTCCCGGGAGGTTGAAGAATTTCAAGATGGAGAAATCTTTCCAAGACATCTATGACATTTTATCAAAGGTAAGTATCAATTTGCCTTTGTTGGACGCGATCCAAAGGATGTCGGCTTATGGGAAGTTCTTCAAGGAACTGAGCAAAGATAAATAGAGGTTTAGGCCAAAGTAGCAAGAACGGTTGAACATGAAAGTGAGCGTTGTGATTCAAAAGACTTTACCTCAGAAAATAAAGGATCCAGGAAGTGTGATTATTGACATCAACATAGGAGGGGATAACCATGAAAGAGCAATGTTGGACTCTAGAGCGAGTATTAATCTCATGCCATTTTCTGTTTACCGAAAGTTAGGTCTCACAGATCTTAAGCCTACCACTATGTCACTTGTTCTTGCAGATTTATCCTCAAGAAGTCCAAAAGGTATAGTGAAAGATGTCTTGATTCAAGTCAAGAAATTAATAATCCCATCGGATTTTGTAGTCATTGACATGGATGAGGGGAGAGACGAAAAGGATGTGAAGCTTCTACTTGGGCGTCCGTTCATGGCTACAGCTAGGGTGGTGATAGATATGCACAAAGGAAAGCTCACCATGAAAGTTTTGGACGAAACAGTCGAGTTCAACATTTTTTACTGTATGGCCTACCTAGTTGGATCAGATGACTGCGATAAGGTAAATATGCTAGAAGATGGATTAGATAAGGCAGTGGGAAAAGGGTTTGGAAGAACTGAGAGCCTTGAAGATATGAGCCTAGGAAGTGATGATTAAGGCCCAGAACAAATCATGTAAGAAATGGGAAAAAGTTTATGCAAGCTGAGAAAAAAAAGACACAAAGGCACAAGGAGAAAAGTCCCAGGAACTAGAACTCAAACCACTTCCACCCGAGTTAAAGTATGTTTATCTTGATGAAGAAAAGAAAAGAAAAGTCCAATGATCATTTCTGCAGGGTTAGAAGAATCTCAAGAGAACATGTTACTTGAGGTGTTAAGAGAGCATATAGAGGCAATAGCATGAACTATAGAAGATACCAAGGGAATTAGCCATATTGTCTGCATGCACAAGATACTATTGGAAGAAGGCACTAAACCCACTAGGGAGGCCCAGAAAAGACTCAACCCCATCATGTAGGAGGTTTTCAAGAAAGAGATCTTGAAGCTATGGAATGCCGAGATCATATACCCTATATCAGATAGTCGATGGGTCAGTCCAATTCATGTTGTGCCAAAGAAGTCTGGTATTACAATAGTGGAGAATGAAAAGAATGAGTTAGTGGCTTGGAGGCTTCAAATATGTTGGTGTGTGTGCATAGATTATAGGAAACTGAATATAGCAACCAAGAAAGACCACTTCCCATTACCCTTCATCGATCAGATGCTAGAACGGTTGGCCGGACACAGTTTTTATTGCTTTCTGGATGGTATTCAGGGTACAACCAGATAGCAATAGCTCTAGAGGATCAAGAGAAGAAGACATTTACATGTCCGTTCAGCACTTAGGCCTATAGGAGAATGCACTTTGGGCTTTGTAATGCCTAGGGACGTTCCAGAGGTGTGTGAAATCTATTTTTTCGGATAGGAGAGATCATAGAGGTCTTTATGGATGACTTCTCAGTTTTGGGGAGTCTTTCAATAGATGCCTCGATAACCTATCATCAGTCCTAAAAAGGTGCAAAGAAAAGAGTTTGGTTTTAAATTAGAAAAAATGTCATTTCATGGTGCAAAAAGGAATTGTTTTGGGGCTTATCATCTGTAGTATAGGGATTGAAGTAGATCAGACGAAGGTTGAAGTGATTAAGAGTCTGTCTCTGCTGTATTCTGTTAAGGACATCAGGTCCTTCTTGGGTCATGCAGGCTTTTATAGGAGATTTATCAGAGATTTCTAAAAAATCTCCAGACAACTATGTGAGCTCCTCCAGAAAGATAGGAACTTTGAATTCAATGATAAGTGCTTGGTAGCATTTGAGTCATTGAAGGTGGCCTTAACCTCAGCCCTAGTGATGGCACCACCAAATTGGGAACTACCATTTGAGTTAATGTGCGACGGATCGGATTATGCCATAGGACGTGTTTTGGGATAAATAGTGGATAAGGTCCCTCATGTGATATACTATGTGACGCTGACCTTGAATGATGCTCAGCTAAATTACTCTACAACAGAAAAGGAATTGCTTGTAGTAGTATTCGCACTTGAAAATTTCTGACAATATTTGGTGAGCGCCAAGGTGGTGATATATTCGGATCAGGTAGCTCTTCGGTATTTGTTGCAGAAGAATGGAGCTAAACCCAGCTTGATCCGATGGGTCTTGTTACTTCAGGAATTTGATTTAGAGATCAGAGATAAGAAGGGGTGCTAGAATGTGGTAGCAGACCATCTGAGTAGACTGGTTCGTGAATGTCCATCGGCAAAGGAAGAAGTCTCATTGAGAGAAAATTTCCCAAATGAGAAGTTGTGGATAGTGCACAGTGAGGAGGCTTGGTACGCCAATTTGGCTAACTACTTGACCCACAGAATTCTTCCATCGAAATTAGATTCACAGGGAAAAAAACGGTTCACAGCTAGGGCTAGGCAGTTTTTCTAGGTCGAACAGTATTTGTTTAAACATGGGCCAGATCAGGTAATCAGGAGGTGTGTGCCAGAGTCAGAGCAGATGGACATTTTACTGTTTTGCCATGAATTGCAATGCGGGGGTCATTTTACTGCAAGGAAGACTGCATTAAAGGTGCTCCAATCAGGTTTCTACTAGGATTCATTGTTCAGGGATGCCCACCAGTTCTGTGTAGCATGTGATAGATGTCAGCGCACAGGGAATATTGGGAAGAGGAATGAGATGCCCCAGACAGGGATCTTTGTGGTAGAGATATTCGATACCTATGGGCTTGATTTCATGGGACCATTTCCATCGTCAAGGGGAAACAACCACATTTTGGTAAGAATTGATTATGTTTCAAAATGGGTAGAAGCAATTGCCATAAGGACAAACAATAGTAATGAGGTGGTTAAGTTCGTAAAAGAGAATATCTTGGCTCGATTTAGGACTCCATGTGTTATAATCAGTGATGGAGGTAGCCATTTTTGTAACAGAATTTTTGGCAACCTAATGAAGAAGTATGGAGTCCGACATAAAGTAGCCACACTGTACCACCCACAAACTTCGGGACAAGGCAAAGTAAGCAATAGGCATATTAAGCAGATCTTAGAAAAAACAGTCAACTCTTCAAGGAAAGATTGGGAAGACAGACTGAATGATGCTCTATGGGCATATAGGACAACATACAAAATGCTCATTAGGATGAGTCCTTACATGTTGGTATTTGGAAAAGCATGTCATCTTCCCGTAGAATTGGAATATCGTGCTTGGTGGGCTATCAAGAGGCTAAATTGGGAATATGACAAAGCAGAAGAATAGATAACTCTCTAGTTAAATGAGTTGGAGGAATTTAGATTGCAAGCTTATGAGAATGTAAGGATTTACAAGGAAATGACCAAGATCATCCATGATAGGTACTTGATTAGGAAAGAGTTTCACCCGGGAATGCTTGTACTACTATTTCTCTCTCAGTTGAGGCTTTTCCCTGGAAAATTAAAATCGAGATGGTCTGGACCATACCGAGTAGTTGATGTTCTACAAAATTGAGCCGTGGAGATCTAAAGCTTGAGAAATAATGGAGTTTAAGGTGAACGGACAAAGATTGAAACCGTAATAGGTATGGAAGAAAATCTAGATGGAGTTGGATCGTTGGTTATAAATGATGATTAAAGCAACCAGCAACATCTTGCCAAGACGATAACTAAGGCGCTTATAAGAGGCAACCCATCGAGGTTTATTCGATTTATCTTTTATTTTCTTTGTGATAGCTTTGTTTTTAGTAGTGGTAGCTTTTGGAATAATTGTGGATGATATTTGTTTGAGAGATATTTGGTTTTAGATAATTTATGTGATTGTTAACCTTTGTGGTTAGAAATTGTACTTTAATGTTAGGTTCTTCATCTCTTGGATTGACACACCGGCCACTTGCAAGTCTATGAGGGACAAGCAAGCCAAGAGTGCTCATAAAACAGGTGAGAACCTTCTCATTTTGGCCTACAACAAAGCCACCACTTTGGTTTAATCTTTTCAACTCAAACTTTTGCATTTAATTTTCTCTATCTTTGCTTATAGACAATCGCGGATAATTGATGAATGTGAATATACTTGGTAAATATCAATTTTGATTGAATGTGTGGATAATTGTGGATACAATTTTGATTTCCAAGTGGTGAATTTATTGATTGATTCATTTTTGATTAGATGAGCGAGGCTCTTATGGATATTGCACATGAATCTTCAGGTTTTCATTTCATATAGCCTAACTTGGTTTGGGGGTTTTGAATTCATGCGTATACTTGTACAGGAATGAGCATATATTAGGAATCGAATTGGGGGTCATTAACCTCATTTCGATAATTTTGTGAATGAATGCTTGATGTGGTTGAATTATGAGCTTAATTACCATGTTTACTTAAATGCCTTATTTTATTATGAGAATATTTTTGAGTCTTTTATTTGTTGGGCATTGATTGTGCATAATTAGTGCTTAGATTGTTATGTTTGGAGTCGTGTTAAGTGCGCATCGCTAGGCCGGACTCTCTTATCTTCAACATTAAGGACAAAGTTGGGTTTTGGTTTGGGGGTGTAGACGCCTTATTGAGTCATCTTTTTATGTTTTGAGTCCTTTTGAGTCGTTTTAGCCCAATTTTTTTAAAAATTGTCGCAATGACCAAATTTTTGAGCTTTAACTAGCTTGGTTGTGATGCCTTGAACGTGTGCTTTTGGCGAGTTTATGAATGCATTTTATGCTTGTGTAACAAATCGTTGCCACTCTTGGGTTTTACTTGCTTGTCATGAGTTAGTCTCATCCTTTGTGTGTTTAATTTGAGGGGACTCGATGCTCTTGCGCCTTATTCTAATAGTGGAGACTGCCCGAGAGTTTATAAACATAAGCCTTTAAAAAGCGCATTTAGTATACAATTTTTCTATTCTTTAAACACTCTTCTCGTCACATGTGTCACATGCCATAGAACATACATCTCATACATATAGTGGATTGCTTGATGGATGCTTTCATTCCCTTGATAAACTTGTTGTGGAAATGATTTTTGGCAATGTGTGCATTTAACTACTTAAAAAGCCTAAACACATTTCTATGTCCCTTATGTACGCTCCAAAGCCAAGTTTGAGGCCAAACATTTACCTTTTCTTTTGGAACCACAATGAACCATATAGCCATAAGCCAAACACAAACCAACCCTTTAATTGCCAATCATTTGGGTTATGAAGGTGTAAGCTCTAATATTGCAATAGCATGTATTTAAGCCATGATGTAAATGTGCTAGCATGGGCACAAAATGTAAAACAAAATGTAAAAGTGTCAAATTTGCACTAAGAGCTAAATTATCAAATATAGATGTGTAAAAGCAAAAGTAGTAAAAAAATAGCAATAGAAAGAAAAGGAAAAAATAGCCAAGAAAAGACAAAAAAAGAAGTAAAGAGCCTTGTAATGAAATGTAAGTACTCACAATATGGAGTACAAATGTGTAGCACAAATGTGTAAGTTAATGCCTAGTCGTTATGGTGTGAATGTTAAATAGAGCTTTGTATGGGGTGTGTGAGTATGCCTAAGCGTGATTGGTGATTTTTGAACTCAAAGATTTCCCTATTTTTTGTTCACCATATTTAACCCCATGGTCCCATTACAACCAAAGGGAAAGACCTATTTGATCTACGATGAGTCTAGATTGGGAATGTTTGATGAAGCATGATCTTCCACGTTCATGGTATAGTGAATCTTTCTTAGGATAGTTCACCGATAAATTAGCTGTCTTCCATTGAAAATTGTATGCAATGTATAAGATTTCTATGCACGAATTTCTTCTTTGCATACCTTGCATAAGTGTGAACTTAGGACTCTAAGTGGAAAAAAAAGAGACTCCAAGTGAGGCTAGAGTCGAAGCGAATTATGCTTGAGGTGTGAGAGTGAGTAGTTCCCGATAAGAGAGTGCTCTTAGGTGTGGGATTCGTGATAATGCGAGTTTCCCTCTAGTGCCTTCGAGTTGTTTTAGAACTTCTTGCATATGTCTACTTCTCTCTATCACACGTCCTTGCATCTCATTGCCGGTTGGACATAAGACAGTTTGATTTGTTTGTTGATTGAGTCTAGGTGAATTTTAGGTTGAGTCAAGTTGTTTTGTCGTAAGTCTTTGTTATTTGTCTAGAGCTTGCTCGAGGACGAGCAAGGGTTTGGTTTGGGGGTATTTGATCGAGCCAAAAATGTCATACATTTCAGCCTTTTCCCTTCCATCTTTTCTATGCCTTTATACTGAACACATTACCTATCTGCCACGAAGTCGGTATCATCATCAGAATACCACTCCATACTTCTTTTCACACTATGGTGGCCAACTCTTTCCTCTTCCAGACATGTATTCAAATTTGAATCCATTGGTTTCAATCCCAATAATTTCACCACCCATGAGTTGGATACTGGCATTCATCGAGCCAAAAATGTCATACATTTTGGCCAACATATCCTTTCTCTTTGTCTCGTTCTTGGGTGTTTTTATATGTATTTATGGCTCTTTTGGTTGATATTGCAGGCATAAGGTGAAAAGTCATGAAGAGGGACAAAAAGGACAATTGGTGCAAAAATGTGGTGAAGAAGGCCATAGTGCACAGGTAGCATACATGTGCACTGGAAAAGGGTGTCTAAGGAGGCTAAAGTGCACGGGTAACTGCACGGGTATTACCCCTGCAATCCACCAGACCAGGGAGCAAATCCTCGGGCAAGAGCCAACTGCACAGATCTCTTACCTGTGCATATCACACAAAACATGAAGAAAAATGAAGATTGCACGGGTACTGGACCGGTATCTTACCCGTGCTATAAGGTCGGCAGTTATGGCCACATCAGCAAAATCAGACCCATTTCGAGAAACATATATATATATATATATATATATGTGTGATCATATGTTAGGTCATAAAGACAGCCTTACACCCATTTCATTCATATCTTTCTCTCTCTAAATCTAAAAATCGTTCTTTCCCAAAATCATCCAAAACATATCATCATCTTCATCAATTGCTACTCAAAAAGGACATTGGAGGTAGATTTAAGCTTGAAGAAAGAAGGTTCTACATGGGTCCTTTCTGTTTCCCTCATTTTTATCTTTGTATTTCTTTTGTCATGAGTAGCTAAATCCCATTAAGGGACTGATGTGATTCATATGTAAATATAAATATTTGTAATGAACTCAATTTCTTTTAGTAAATCTATCTAATTTGTTCTATTCATTGGTTTTAATTGATTTCAAAAACAAGTTGTGTTAGATTGTACACGACTCTCTTTACAAGTTGTTTTTAGAAATTATATGTGTAGAGAAATGAGTATACATGATGCTTAGCTCTCTAAGCTCATTTGAGTAGAAGTATTTAACAAGAGTACATGACTCAAGTAAAATCCGGACTTATTAATCTCATCTATATCTAATCTTTAATGAGTAACCAAAACTATACATCCTAGGATTGGTTGCTTGTGATGGATTAAGCATCAACACTATTGATGCAGTATTTTATCTCTACTCAATTTAAAGAAAAGTTCGTTCACTGGGATCGGTGATTCTATTGGTTGAAAATTAATTAATTCAATTAAAAACTAATCTAAGTGCATGAAATCTAAATTGCATAATGTTTGGTTTTTGGAAGGAGACAAGTGATTAACTAATCGGCAAATGTAAATAAACTAGTTATCGTAAAGCACACACAAAGAGATGAATATGGAGAAAACGTTAGGTAATTAATGCAACCTAATTAAACCACTCATTGTAATCCTTAAGTCATATGAAGTTCTTTAATCCAATTATTAGGGCCTGTTTTGCAACCATGAAGTTCTTAATCCCTTCCACTTCTCACACAACGTCATGTAATGAGCAATGGGTAGAATTAAATCTTAATTAAAACTCTAAGCCAAATTAAACATAACAAGGTCATGCATATGCAAACTCTCTCAATTACTAATCTTAGGGTCAATGCTTAAATGGGATGGTCACCCACACTTAATCCTCTTCCTCTTGTATAAACTAATCCTAAACACACATTCATTGAGGTCACAACTGAATATGAGTAAAGGGAATAGAGCAAGTAATTCAATAAATGAGACTAATAATGAATTAAAATTAAAGGATTAGACTCTTGGATTACAAAAGTTGTTTAATTGGTTACATCAATCCCCTAACTCAGAAGTTTAGTTACACATCAAAGGAATAAAAGAAAACATAAAAGAGTTTAAAGAGAAACCAAAGTTTGTCATTTTTGCTTCTTGACTATTGAGTTCCCTCTTCTTGATTCCAAATTCCAATGACGAATGATGATGGATGGTGGTGGATTGATGTGTGTAGGGTGATGGCTACTGGGTATATTCTCTGTGTGGCTCTCTCCTAAATTCTCATCCGGCTTTTTATATCGGGACCAAAATGGGCAACGAATCAACCTAGAAAATCGTGATGGCGTGCTACCGCGAGCCTGGTTGTCGCGGTCTTCCAAGACGACAGTTCGACCGCGACGACGCCTAATCTTCCAATTCATGCAAAAATCCAGCAGCAGCCTCACGACACTTCATGCGCGAGAGTTGCTGTAGCCTACTATGCCGCGGTTTTCCAAGACGGCAGTTTGACCGCGGCACTTCTTCATCCCTTGCCGCTCATTTCTTTCTAGGTGACATTCGTGACACTTTCCTCCTGAGAATTACTGTCGCCAATGGTGTCGCGGTTACCTAAGATGACAGATTGGCCGTGACACTTCTTCCTTCAAGCTTCAACTTCTGAATTTGCACTTTAAGCCCCAAATCTTCTTCCTTCATCCAAACAGCCCCTGTTATCTAAAAAATACCTGCAAACATCTCATCGAGCCATTAAACACTCGATTTTTCCCGAGAATTTAGCATTAAGCATAGGAAGGGGAATCCAAAATCTAGTGTTATCGTGGCTCGATCAACACCCCCAAACCTAGCCTTTTGCTCGTCCTCGAGCAAAATCGAGACACAATAAAAACAAACACACAATTAACACACATGACTCGATTTTTGCCAAACCTTGAGACACAACAAAACTATGAAAGCCGCATTTTCAACTGGTGACGAGATGCAATGGAGTGCGAATGAGAGGAGTAGATACATGCAAATTGTTCTCAACAACTCAAAGGCGCTCACAGGACACTTATACCTCACGAATCCCATACCAAAGAGTGCCCTCATATCGGGACTACTCACTCTCACACCCTTAGCGTAATTCGCTTCGACTCTATGCCTCACTGGGATGTTCTCTTTTCTTTCCACTCGGAGTCCTAAGTTCACACTCATGCTAGGTATGCAAAGGTAGAGTTATGCATAGGAATCAAATGCTTTGCATACAATATAAGAAATGGAACGCCATATTTATGTGAACTATCCTAGGAAATGAATCAAATGCCATGGACGTGGAAGATCATGCTTCAACAAACATTCCCAATCAAGATTTCATCGTAGATCAATTAGGTCTTCCCTTTGGTTGTAATGTGGCCATTGGGTGAGATGTGGTGAACAAGGAACATGATTTGGAGTTCGAAAGTCACCAATCATGTTAAGCTTATATGACACACCCATACACTTAGCTCTACTTACAATTAAACTTTGAACATTCGCGTCTAGGCTTGAATTTACATACGCATATTCTTGTGCACTTGTACCCTATTTTATTTGAGTACTTTTCCTTTAATAATCAAGACTCTTCTTCTTTTCTTGTTTTTTTTTTTTTGCATTTTCACATATTACAATTTAAGCTCATAAGTGCCATTTCTCGCACTTTTCACAATTGAGAGCCATTTACCTTGCACAATTACAATTATAGCCTAAGTACACGTCATCTTTACATATTAGAGCTTCTTCACCTCTCAACCACTACACTACACATCCTAACAAGATTGGCAACAAGAGTAGGCATGTGTTTAGGTTTTGGCTATATGGTTATAAAGTGGTTCCAAATAAAAGGAAAAGGTGTTTGGCCTCAAATTTGGCTTAGGAGCACACAATAGGGATAAGGGATGTGTTTAGGCTTTTAATAGTTTAATGCACACACATTGCCTAAAATCATTTCAACAACTACATCTATTAAGGGAATGAAAGCATCCATCAAGCAATCCATAAGAATCATGCAATGTAATGTCCTATGGCAATTGATGCACATGACGAGATATGTGTTTAAAGATATGAAAATCATACACTCACATGCGCTTTTTGATGGCTTGTGTTTGTGAACTCACTAGGTAATCTCCACTATTAGAACAAGGTGTTTGAGCACCGAGTTCCCTCAACTTGAACACATAAGGATGGGACGAGCCTATGAAGTGCAAGTGAGATCCTAGAGTGACAACAAGTTGCTCTACGAGCACATTATGCATAAATAAACTTGCCACAAACACACGCTCAAGGCATCACACCCAAGCTATTTAAAGCCTCGTAAAATTTGGCCATGCGATTTTTGGACTCAAAAATGATAAGTTGAAAAACAAAAATGAAAAGTTGAAAAACAAAGCATCGACACCCCCAAACCTAAACTCAACATTATCCCCAATGTTGACAATGAGAGCCCGACGGAGAGGCGCCTAAACCACTAAAACACAACAACAACACAAAACTGACACAAGAACTAACAATGGCTCAAAGAGATAGCATTCAAAAATTTCAAGCATGCGGCAATTCAAGCATCAACCAATATATCACAATACAAAGCACACCCTTAAACTAAACAGCAAAATAAAGGTCACCTCCAAACCTACATTTTTCTACACCTTGCACAAAAACACCACTTATCTCAAAATATAAGGTGTGATCAATGTAGACTTGGGAGTGAAGTAGAATCACTACCATTCACATTTATTACTAGAAATTGAAAAGACTATTGAAAAGAAAGATACCTAGGTGGGTTGCCTCCCACCAAGCGCGCTATTTAACTTCTAGGCAAGACGTGGTGAGAGCACTACGTCTCTTTAATCATGAGATTCTCCAACCGAATGCCTTCTCCACTTGATCCACCACCCTTCATGTCAAAGAGTTTTGGACATTCTTCACTATCAAGAGTTTTCTTCCCGTCAACGATAGTGTCTCTTACTTGGTCAAGCTTGTCCTTTTGGACCCACACTTGCCGAATTTTCCTTGGCTTCACTTTAGGTATGCTTTGTTTCTTTTTGCACATTGCAATGAACTCAACACATTGGGCCTTCTTATGACCCCTAATATGGTAAAAATGACATTTGTAAGGAAAATAAGATGAACTACCTCAAATCTTCTTCACTCTTTCATTTGGGTGGTTTGCATCTCTCTTGATGATGTTGCACCTCAAAGCTCCTTCCCGTATGCTTTGTTCCTTGGTTAAGACCTTAATAATGTGTTCGGCCTTTTCAAGCTCCACTAGGCAGTCACATTCCTTGACCCTTGCTACCTTTAAAGCAATCTCTTTTTCGCTTAACTCTTCCTTGATGGCATCTATTGTCCTGTCCTTTAGTTCCACTTGCCATTGCATTTTTCTTATCTTCCGGGCAAAATCTTCCTCTTGTTCTTCTATTAGCCGTGCAAGATCTTCCGCCTTCTTTATTGCTTCATCCTTTTCCTTCTCAAGAACTTCCATCTTCTTCAGCAAGTCGGTATTTTTACTCACAAGCTCATTAATGTCTAAGAATGTTGATTTGTCACATGTATCCCCAATTTGACCATTTTCCTCACCTTTTTCTTCAAAAAGTGCCAAGATCTCATCTAGATACTCAATTGCATTTTTGGAATCGTCTTTTGACTGAAACATCTCTACTGCTAAACAATCAACTAAGTTAGAGTCTTGCGAGTCTGAGCTGAAAACCTTAAATTCTACCGTGTTGTCTAAGACCGTCATGGAAAGTTTTCCTTCATGTACATTAATGATTGTTCTTGCCGTTTTCATGAATGGTCTACCTAATAGGATAGGTCTCATGTTTGTCTCACCACTCACATCATCCATATCTAGGACCACGAAATCGGTTCGGATGATGAGCTTGTCAACCTGCACTAACACATCTTCCACGATTCCTTTCGGGTACCTTACTGAACCATCTGCTAACAAAAGTGACATTGATGTTGGCTTGAGCTCATTCAATCCAAGTTGCTTGTAAATGGAGGACGACATCAAATTGATGCTAGCTCCTAAGTCTAACATGGCTTTCTCAAGCTTGGTACATCCAACTGTGATGTTGATACAAAAACTGCCCGGGTCCTTAAGCTTGGGTGGAAGCTCCTTCTGTAGAACTGCACTAGCCCTGCCTGCAATGAACTCTTGGTGGTTTGGCCTAAATTTTGGCCGGTTGGTGTGAAGACTTTTGAAAAACTTAGCATATGCCGGCATCTTCTCTATAATCTCTATTAAGGGTAGGTTTACATGCACCTTAGAAAGTACATCAAAAATCTCCTTGAACGCCTTGTTCATTTTATCCTTCTTCAACCTTCCCGGAAATGGAACCGGAGGAATGTATGGGTTGGGTGACTTGTGTAAAAGGGATGTCTTCTCTGGAATTTTCTCAACCATTACCTCTTCCTCTTCTACTTTAGTCTTTTCCCCACTCTCTTCTTCCGACTCCTTAACCTTTTTTCTCTTGGGCTCACCAACATCTCCAGTGTCTAGAACCCGGCCACTTCTCAAAACTGTCAATGCCCTTACCTGTTCTGACTGACTAGGAAATCTACCCTGCTCATTCTTATGGATAGTGTCAGCTACTTGCCCTAACTGTGTCTCCAACTTCTTTATAGATGCCTCTAAGTTGGTAAACCTCTGCCTACTTGCTTGTATGAAGTTGTTCAAGTTCTGATCTGTCTGCTGCGAACTCTAAGCAAGGTTGGTCACTAGATCTTCCAAAGAAGGTTTCTTAGGCTGATATAAAGACACATCTATGTTTCCTGAATTGTTCCACTGTTGACCACCTGATCCTTGGCCCTGGTAATTTCCCCTATTGAATCCTCCTTGATTTTCTCCTTGAGTAATTGATTGGTTGTTCAAGGCATTGTTATGATATGACCAAGAGAAGTTGGGATGATTACGCCACCCTGGATTGTAAGAATTTGAGTATGGATCATTTCTTCCTCTCTGATAGTTCAAGGCTTGGACCTCCTCTGTTTCGAATGGAACCATCTCTCTACATTGGCGGTCTTCTTCACATACCAAGTTTGCCCTTCCATGTTGATGACCCATATTCCTTGTCATTGCCTCCACTTGCTTGGTAAGTCTAGCCATTTGAATAGCCATGTCTGTATATTGACTAACAACATGTTTTCATCCTCTTCTTGAAGTTGAGCTTCTATGTTGGGAGTTGAGAGCCAGTGTCTCATATATTTTTAAAATCTCATGAGCCGATTTCTTTGTGAGTGCACCTCGACATGCATTATCTACTAAGGCTTGTGTAAACTCCATCAATCCATCATAAAAGGTGCGAACCTTGTACTCTTCCAATATCAAGTGAGGTGGACATTGTTCCAAAAGCATTCTATATCGGCCACATGCTTCATGAAAGGGTTCATTATCTTCCTCGGTGAAACTTGCAATTTGGATCCGAATTTATTTTGTCTTTGCGGCCGGGAAGAATCTATTGAAAAATGCTTGGCACACCTCATCCCACTTTCTCAAGGAACCCAGCTTCAAGGAAGTGAATCACACCTTAGCTCTATCATTCATGCAATACCTAAAACACCTCATCTTCAACTGTTCCTCTGTTAGCCGGCCTATCGGAAAAACTTCCAAGATGGATTGGTAGTCCTTCATGAATTGCAAGCAATCTTCATTTGGAAGGCCATTGAAAGATGGAAGCATAGCCACATAGAGCCCCTTCAACTCATAACTCCTAGCTATCGCATTCAACACTATAGGTGATGGTTGGCTCTCGATCATCGGTTGTCCGGATTCTCTCATAGCTAGTATTCCCTCATCGACCCCATGTGTTGGTGACCCCGGTGGACTCATATGATCTTCTTGCTCTGCCATTCCAGGAATAGAAGTACCTCCCAAATTAACAAAGATGTCTAAACCTTCGAACCTCCTAGCAAGTCGGCCTACATGATTTATGTTGTCGTTAGCCGGAAACAAATTTCCTCCAAGTGAATGGCGTCCGTGCATACACATGTGGCCCTGAAACACCAAAAACACAAATACCAAAGAAGTAAAAAGAAACTAAACTAATAAAATAAATGACTCACACTACCTAGACCAATTAACTAGATTCAACTAACGAATCTACGTCGATCCCTGGCAGCGGCGCCAAAATTGATGCTTTATTTTATCTCTACTCAATTTAAAGAAAAGTTCGTTCACTGGGATCGGTGATTCTATTGGTTGAAAATTAATTAATTCAATTAAAAACTAATCTAAGTGCATGAAATCTAAATTGCATAATGTTTGGTTTTTGGAAGGAGACAAGTGATTAACTAATCGGCAAATGTAAATAAACTAGTTATCGTAAAGCACACACAAAGAGATGAATATGGAGAAAACGTTAGGTAATTAATGCAACCTAATTAAACCACTCATTGTAATCCTTAAGTCATATGAAGTTCTTTAATCCAATTATTAGGGCCTGTTTTGCAACCATGAAGTTCTTAATCCCTTCCACTTCTCACACAACGTCATGTAATGAGCAATGGGTAGAATTAAATCTTAATTAAAACTCTAAGCCAAATTAAACATAGCAAGGTCATGCATATGCAAACTCTCTCAATTACTAATCTTAGGGTCAATGCTTAAATGGGATGGTCACCCACACTTAATCCTCTTCCTCTTGTATAAACTAATCCTAAACACACATTCATTGAGGTCACAACTGAATATAAGTAAAGGGATTAGAGCAAGTAATTCAATAAATGAGACTAATAATGATTAAAATTAAAGGATTAGACTCTTGGATTACAAAAGTTGTTTAATTGGTTACATCAATCCCCTAACTCAGAAGTTTAGTTACACATCAAAGGAATAAAAGAAAACATAAAAGAGTTTAAGGAGAAACCAAAGTTTATCATTTTTGCTTCTTGACTATTGAGTTCCCTCTTCTTGATTCCAAATTCCAATGACGAATGATGATGGATGGTGGTGGATTGATGTGTGTAGGGTGATGGCTACTGGGTATATTCTCTGTATGGCTCTCTCCTAAATTCTCATCCGGCTTTTTATATCGGGATCAAAATGGGCAAAGAATGAACCTAGAAAATCGTGATGGCGTGCTGCCGCAAGCCTGGTTGTCGCGGTCTTCCAAGACGGCAGTTCGACCGCGACGACGTTTAATCTTCCAATTCAGGCGAGAATCCAGCAGCAGCCTCACGACACTACATGCACGAGAGTTGCTGTCGCCTACTATGTTGCGGTCTTCCAAGACGGCAGTTTGACCGCGACACTTCTTCGTCCATTGCCGTTCATTTCTTTCTAGGTGACATTTGCGACACTTTCCTCGCAAGAATTGATGTCGCCAATGGTGTCGCGGTTACCTAATATGACAGATTGGCCACGACACTTCTTCCTTCAGGCTTCAACTTTCAAATTTGCACTTTAAGCCCTAAATCTTCTTCCTTCATCCAAACTGCCCATGTTGTCTAAAAAATACATGCAAACATCTCATCGAGCCATTAAACACTCGATTTTTCCCGAGAATTTAGCATTAAGCATAGGAAGGGGAATCCAAAATCTAGTGTTATCGTGGCTCGATCAACTATACATCCTAGGTTGGTGAATTTAACAAGAGCTTGGTCTCTTATTCGATAGATGTTCATTCATGGCACAACCATTTGTGGGTGGCCAATACTATACATGATAGTGTCCTACATGATAGATTGGACACTGTCATTCATTTAAATATACCAATTTAATTGCATTTTTCATTAGTTTAGCTTAGTTTAAATGTTAGTTTAATTTCTTCTCAAAAACCTTATCAATTTACTTTTCTTGCATTTACACTAAAGTATTAGTTTAATCATAGCTATAGTTCGATCTCTGTGGAACGATACCCCTATTTGTCATACACTATATTTAATTGTGTTTAGTGCATCTTGGGATTTTAAATTTGTTTTAATTTTGCATACATGGCAAATGCACGTTGAGGCATCGGATGTTCCACCATTGTTACCGGAAAAACGTTGTTACCCATCTTGACTTTGATCTCACTTGAAATTTGTTTCTCACACGGAGCTACAAGCATTCTTCCTTTATCGGGTCTTTCTTTAAACGCAGTTGCCTCGTCAATCCACAAAGTTTCCCTAATCTGGCCTCGTAATTTCTTAAAAAAAAAATGCACCTGCAGTTTAGAGGTACTCCATATACATCCACCCACCTAGTTCTGTTCAATGATTGCATGTGGTTCCATTTGACCATAGAGTTGAAACAATCCTTCTAGAAGAACCTGTTCTGAATGAATCCATCTCTATCACATTCTGAATCGAAAGACCACACCACCTTTTTTTCCACCCATGTAAGTTGAAGTGAAGGCAAAGCCTCTAGCCTCAAGTCTCTGATCACTGGTTCCAAACTGCTAAAATCCTTTAACACCCCTATTGCACTTCTTGACAGCCAATCTTCAACCTCTTTAGAACCTGTCCATAAGATAGTTAGCGGAACTATGTCTTGCTCCAATCTCACTCCTGAACTCCTAACTTCCCTCACAACTTTTGCATAAGTATTTTTTTCTTGGAAGTGAAACATGCTAGAAAAGTTTCTCCGGGCTTCTACCCCTTCACCTCCACCCCCACCTCTAGTTCTTTGACCAATGTAAACCTTGTCTCTTCCATATTGCATACCCGTGTTTGTGCGACGTCTGAACCAGTCGTAGGTTGCCACCTTTGCCAACACCGGCCACCCGTACACATGCATTATGTTCACCTTTTGAGCCACTTTGCTTGCTTCCTCTGTGGTTTCGAATCTAATGAAAGCAAAACAACTTCCGTCGGAGCTCCTCTTCTAAGAGAGGAACACATCCCTCACCCTCTCGAACACCTTGAAAATACCACATAATCCCAAGGTATTAACAATGGGGTTAAGGTTGCCAATGAAAATAGACACCAAACCCTCTCTAAAGTCTTTGTCTCTACCGCGAAAGAATCCCTCCTCAGTCCTAAGCCTGCCTCTCTCCTGCGAATGAGAGTTTCTCTCTCTAAAATTCTCTCTCATGATTGAATTTAGCTATATATATTTCTTTTCTCTAGCTCCACCTTAATTAAGGACATTTTATCTTACTTTTAAATAGTTTAATTTATTGTCCATGGTTGCTCTACTCTTCATCATATATATATATATATATATATATATATATACAGTCTTTCTATTGTCAGTTCGAACTGATATAAAATATATCAGTTTCTTATATGTGGGTCATTGGATTTAAAAGATGCTTTGACAAGTGCATGCAGCCAAGTCAAAACATTTAAATCCAATACCCACATACAAGGAACGGATATATCTTATATCAGTTCGAACTGACAATAGAAAAACTATATGGATATATATTTTATATATATATATATATATATATATATAAATCGTTGTTAGTTATTTGTAACTTTTAAGACAACACCTCATTAAATTTCTTAGCAGTAAATTTCTGTCACTTACACAATTGGTTAGATTGAAGGATCAAGGAATTTTGATTTAAAATCCATCCACTACTAGACATGCGCCGGTTCCGGTTCGGAACCGGCGGTTGCGGTTCCGGAAGAACTAGAACCGGAACCGGTTTCGGTCCGGTTCTACCGGTTCCGACGGTTCGAACCGGTTTTTATTTTTTTATTTTTTTATTTTTTTTTATTTAAAAAACAACCCAACCACCAGTTTTCATCAAGTTTCATACTTTCATCAGAATATATCACAGTACACCACCAATCAAAACTCATCCTGTCATCGGTTATCAGTCAAAACCCATATCACAAACACACAAAAAAACTCATTCATCACCATCAGTCATCAGTCACCCAACGAAGACCAAACCCAGATCACAAACAGAAATCAACCAGACTACTTCTCAGTTCTCACACACAAATCAACCCTAAAATCAAATCACCCAACCCCAAATCGGCCATCATCAGACATCAGCTCATCACCGGCGTCAGTTCTCTCTCACCTTTCATCTGAACCAGACTCCCTCTCTCTCGATCTCGTCTCTCTCGATCTCCTCTCTAGATCGATCGCCTCGATCTCCTCTCTCTCTCGATCGTCTCGATCTCTCTCTCTCTCTCTCTCTCGAATAGAAACGGAGATGGTGTAGAGAGAAGTCAAAGCTGGGTTGTACCGTTGTAGAGAGAGGTGTTTGGTTAAGAGAGAAGCTGGGCTGCGCTGAAGGGAGGGTGAACGAAGAAGAAGTTGTTTATATAGTGGTAAGTTAGGGTTTAAAAAAAATTAAAAAAATATATATGTTGGAACTGGCCGGTTCGAACCGGAACCGGAACTGCCGGTTCACTCCGGTTCGAACCGGCCGTTTCCTCAAAATTTGGAATCTAAACCGGAACCGGAACCGCCCGATACCGGTTCCGGTCCGGTTCTGGAACCGAAACCGAAAAATTTGGTTCCAGTTCTGATTTTTCGATGGCGATTCCGGTTCGATTCTCCGGTTCGAACCGAACCGGCGTCATGTCTATCCACTACTCGTTCAAAAAAATTAATTAATTAACTAATTACAAATTACAGGGCTATTAAAAGAAGACTCCGTAGTAGTACGATGTCATCATCGCTGTCTCTTGGAAATTGTTAGATTGAGTCATTGTTTATTATAATTGAAGGTATTGTTTAATATATGTTTTCTTGTGTCATTATAAAATTCAACTGCTCTTGATTGATTATCTACAAAGGTGACAGCTTAGAATCGGCATAATTGATAATATTATATATATAACACATATATGACTTGGTCAGCTCGTGTTTCAATCGAAGTTTTCTTAATAATTATATTCCACCACACTTGCACTACTTTATTTATGTTGCGAAGCTAGCTAGTTATTATCTCTTCTCTTAACTACTATTAAATTAAGTCTCTTAAATGGCCATTTAATATTCTCCTGCTGCTGCTAGCTCCTTTCTTTCTCTACATCATGATCAGTAATATAACCAGAATTTGGCAAAATATAATACAACTTCATTGAGATCAATCAATTGGCTCTAGGATTGATCAAAAGGATGGCTAAACAATTGAAGATTTTACCATACTTGTTATGCTTTCTATACCCATTGACAATTTGCTGCTTGTTTGTTATTGTCCCAAGCGGATAACTATGTTGATTAAATCATCTCACACCAATTAACCATATAAAGCATTTTTAGCTTGAGTTTTGTTTGTGTTGATGTTCGGTGGAATGGGGTGTTTAGTACAAAGAAAAAAGAATACACATTTTGTTTATTAACCTGTACCTGATTTATATGCTGACGATATTCACAGGTAATTTTGCACTCATGTTGATTGATCTTTTTATTATGTTTTTTTGTTTGTTCAGTCTTTTGATCGTTAATATTTCTTCATCAGGAATGAATTGGAAAAGCCAAATTCTATGTTTTTATGATTGCTTGTATAAGATGGTTATTTTTTATGCCGGTTAGAGTGTACTAATTAAGTACCGTTATTAATGCCTTTAAATGAAATCAATTTCTTGAGCAATCGAAGTTATAGAAATTTAATAAGATGATCTAAATTTGAAAGATCATAAATTATTTAATACAACAGGTTTAAATAAACGTACATCACAAAAAGTTTGTCCAAATAATGTAGCAGCTGATTAGAAATTATCGTACTGCTCGGGAGAGACTTGGGTGCAGTAGATCCACCGTACGTCCTTGTTGCAATTGCACCATGTGGCAGGATTACTGACGGTGCATCCCGCTATATCCAAGATTTTTTCGTCACCAAGTTATCTTGTGAAATGAATTGGTCATATCAATTGAATGATAAATTTGAAATATTTTGTGAAATGTGTATTTCCTAGATGATTTTACTGAAGGAAAAAAAAAGAGCATTTACTAAACTTTCACTTTCGACAAATCAAAATTAACACTGAATCCTGCACAAGCTTTAATTGCCACACATCTAGTCTTTACTGCAGTAATCACGAGTGCTTCATATATTATTGTTATAAAAAAAATATGACTCAAATTAGTTGTTCAAAAATGATATCCTAATTTGTGTATAACCAACTAAATTGGGATAATGTCTACATTTAATTATTATTTTTTCAACTTCTTCCGTATATGTATATACATGTCCTAATTTGGTTGGTTAAACACAAATTAGGATACCATTTTTAGACAACTAATTTGAGTCCTAAAAGATAATACTTGTAGATAAAACATTAATTATACCAAAAATAATAACAATAAGAAGAAGAAGGGCTATGGTTTATGGTTGTTCTTGTTCATATTCACAACATGACCGAACCTGCTGGATATAATAGTTCATTAATGTTAATCATCGAACTACAGCATCAAATTAAGACGGATTAATTCAAAGATCTGATAAGAAATCAGTAGAAAGAAACATTTCAAGCATATTCCTAAACTAAAGTGCTTTAAGGAATCAAATGCAATTCTCCCAGGATAAGCACATTAATTGAGATTGATGAGAATTCAATTGATCAATATATAACAATAATATTGTTCATGATATCATAATTAAGGGTTTCAATTAATTTGAATGGATGCACTCATCAGCCACTTTGTTCTTGAAGATCAGGACCAAACCTAGGCATGCATATATACACATATTCCAAGTGGAGAATAAAGTCGGTTGACAATTCATCTCTACATTATTTAAGTCCATATATATACATATATCCCGGTGCGCATCGATAAATATTTATCGGTGTGTTGTATATGGATCAATAGATTCAATTGCTTTGATCCGGTATATATGCATTATCAGTGTTTATCTATAATCTATAATCCATATGCAATACACTGATATATTTTATATACACACCGAAAAGAAGAGGACTCTATAAATATATATATATATATATATATATATATATATATATAAACTGTGTCCTTTCAAAACCTAACCGGTAAGCAAAACACTTGGTGATTAAATAATGTTATGATGACCTACATTTGAGACAAATTGGTTGCTAAAAAGGCTACAATTGTAAGTAATTAGGTAAAGGCAATATATGTATACACATATAGGAGTTTGATCAAGTTCTTGATAACTTAATTGATAGATTTATGATATAGCAACTGATCAGTACACAGAGTAACAGCCTCAATTGGATCTGACCTATGTATATATATATAGATATATATATATTTATATATATATATATATATATATCCAGTCTGCTGTTAACCATTGGAAAAGAAGGTCCAAGGATCATCAGCTTGTGGATATATAATATTCTATAATTTGTTGTATATATGTAAATAATAAAAAGGAAGCAGCTACTAGTACTGGGGATGACAGTGCAGGCTTCTTCTATTAATTAACAACTGTGTTTTATGTAAAAAGCACACTAAAATTTGCCATTCCCCAACATTTACTTATCACCTAAAAGATATATATATATATATATATATTATAATAGTACATAAGATTTTAAAACAGACCAGCCACTTTGAAGTTTGAAAAGCAATGAAGAATTAAACTGCATATATATGAAGAATTAAGGAGAACACAGTTTAAGAGAAGAAACATATAAAAGAACAAGGGTACAGTGCAGACACGGCATTCGATGATGGAGAAAATAATGTGTATCACTGCACTGGAACAAAAATACTGTAGGAGCGAGTGTTTTGTTTGCTTCTCTGTGTGCTTCAGAGATGTATGGATAATGCTTCTATATATCCCAACGGATGTCTAAATGTATCAAAAATGGCAATATTGGAATCCGAGCAAATCACCATGCATATATATAAGCATAAATACTTGTATGCGAAGTCATGACACTTTGCTCAACTACCTATATATATATATATATATATATATATAATGGATCAGTACCTACGTGCATATATACAAACTCTAGATAGACCAATAAGACCACAAGTTTTTTAAGGTGTCTAAAAATCCTTCCAAATTCCTTTCTAGGAAACACAAGGTAAAACTGTTAGCTAAAGAAACAAGTGGGTTTGGTCTTGTGTATATATTTATTTTTCAATCCGATCGAAGAGCTAGAAACTTGATGATGGGAAGCAGTTGCTGAGTTTTTTTTTATAAGAAAAGATTTAGAAGAGAGATCAAGGTGACTGTCATACAATAGAAAACAGTGAGATGGAGTGGACATCAATACTAAGAGATGTAGATGAAGAAAGAAGTCAGCTTTAACATTATGAAACTCGTGTTGGTCAAGTCTGATCCATATCCAACAGAGAAGAATCACTATCGCTAGACAGAACACTTGATTATATTTTTAAACTCATCATGTATTTATTCTCTCCGGAAAACAATGCAGAAAACACAATTCCATGCCATTAAATCCTGACAGATTTTCTTGAAAACAACTACTCCTCATATTGACAACCATAGAGAGAACAAATATATTGCAAATAGAAAGGAATAGCCGCTACAAATTATATAGAAACCATCAAATGAAATCATCAACGATTTGGATGAAAGAAAGAAGAAAACCCTAGCTAGTTGGTTTTCTAGTGTCACTGTAATTAATTTCTCTTCAGTTTCCAAACATTATAAGAAAATAATTAATACATCCTCAAACCAATGATTTCTTATAAGAAGAGAGAGAGAGAGAGAGAGAGAGAGAGAGAGAGAGAGAGAGAGAGAGAGAGAGAGAGAATTGATCCATGAACAAAGAAGACTATTTCCATATCATGATAATTCAAAAACCCAAGAAGATCAAGTAGAAAGAACCCATCAAGAGAAAAAAGAGAAGAAAAAACCTAAAATTAATTGACATCAACAGGAAGGAGAAGAAGAAACAAGAAACAAAGATTGTGATCAGAATAATAGTACATGAATCTTGTTCTGACCTTTTTTTCTTCTTTTTTTAGGACAGAACCCCATCTCTCTCACCCAATGCAAACAGCCACAATCAAATTTCCCAGTTGTAGATCACATTCTAAGTCAAATATACCAACATCGATTGATCCAACAATTTCGTTTTTATTTTAGTGTTTTTTTTTTATCTTCAAAAGGGAGGCCTAACACCACCTGGGTTTCCTGCCCACCCCTCCACCGGCAACTGCACATTCGGTGGCATATTCAGCGGCAAATTAAAGAACGGCAGCGCCCCTGACCCCGCACCACCACCCTCCGCAAACAAGGTATTACCTCCACCACCTCCACCACTCTGCATCTGCAGTTGGTCCTCCTCATCCAAGGGCAGTCTCTCATACGCCACATTCGTAAATGAAGCGGCGATGACGATGACAGGCCCGGCAGCGGTCAACTCCCCCACCACGCTCCCACCCACAACTTGCCCTTGTCCTCCGGCCAAAAAGATTGTCAAGCTTGTTGCACCTGGTGGAGCTGGAGGTGGCAAAAAGGACCCCGAGAGAGACAATATCTCGAATCTTCCATGAAGCGTGACTATGGCTCCTGCAGCTGCTGGTTGTCTAATGCTAACATTAGTCACTGTTCCGCTACCACTCAGTATACAGATTCCTCGCTGTCTTCTTCTCGCATAGTTGGCTACGCAGTCGAATACATCACAGCCGTTTCCAACCTCTAGAATGTGAGCACGTAGCGTGTTGGCGCTCTCGCGAGTGATTATGACAGGAGGCTTTGGTTTGTTTTTGGAACCAGGTGGACGGCCTCTGGGTCGACGACCCACGATATCACCACCGGAGCCAGAGTTGGTTCCGACGTTGACAAGGTCAAGACCCTGGTGGTGATCATCATCATCGCCGTCGCCGTTGTGAAGGTGGTGGTGGTGGTGGTTGTGGTTGTGGTGGGTGGAGAACTGACCACGATCTTCAGGTTCAGGTTGGTGTTGGAGATGGAGGTCAGGTCTATGATGGAGCTGGTGAACGTAGCGAGAAGCAGTGCCTAAATCCAAACCGGCCATGCCAACATCAAAAGAAAACACAAAACAAGGAAAACAAAAAAATAAGATTAAAAATTAAAAATTATAATAATAACAGTTTTTTTTTTTGGTTAGTTTATTATAAGGGGAGGTGGAAAAAATATAAAGAAGAGAAAGGGAAGGCTCCGGGAGTGGAAGAGATGAAATATTTTTAAAGAAAAAAAAAACAAAGAAGATGGAGGATCGAGTGCAGAGAAAGGAAAGGCCGAAAGGGAACGAGAGAGAGAGAGAGAGAGCGCAAAGCGAGAGAGAGGAGACAAACACTCTAAAACGCAGTCATTTCTCTCACCCCCAAAAGTTTAAATAATCTCATTTTAATATTCTATTTTTTATTTTTATTTATTTTCAGAATTCAAGTCCTGACACCCATAACCCATTCTAAGAGCGTGGAAGAAACGCGATCTTAGAAGAGATTGAATTGACAGGTAGTCTTCTGAAGCAGGTGGTCTAATATTGCAGAATATTGCAGAAGTTGAAAAACTTTTTTTTTGTAATATATATAAATATTATAATAGAATTTTAATAATCTTTTTTTATGTCAAACATATTAATATGATAAGTTATTAATTCCATGTTTTATGTATATCCATAAAGATAAAAGATGTGTTCATTTTCATTTCTTATGTTATAAAGTTTGGTAAAATCTATCGATTTTAATATACAATAAGGGACTGCATTAGTGTCTACCAAATACCAATGAAATTTAAGAAATAAATAATATAAAAATGATTTGGTGTTGCAAAGAAAAATGATGCGTTTTGATGGTGAGGTACACGCGGGCGAAAAGGAAAGCATATAGAGAAGCGGAATACTGGTAGTGTGACGTAATGATAAAAACATTTGAAGAGAGGAAATGAACCCTAGAGTAGAGAGATATTGTCAATTGTGTGTGTGGGTGGGGTTAGAAGTTAGATGATATATCATAGATGATTGTTGGTCATGGAGGTTTGGAATTTAGACTTTTAATTTGATGAGGGCTTGAAACTAACCATAGATAAGGCAAACAAGTTGACCAAGCTGTTAGGTTAAAGTTTTTGAAAGAAACAAACGTGTTAGAGGAGAGGGACAATTTTCCTTAAATTATTACAAGAACAAAGAGATCAAATGGGCAAGTGGGAGATGGTGCTGCGGCGCGTGGGTCCTACTCTTGTCTTCTACTCCCCACCCTGGACGGCTCTCTTCTTCTTCTTCTTTTTGCCGTCTCCTCTGCCTTTCTTGTTTTTGTTTGTTTTTTTGGAGACAACATATTTATTAATTCAGATATTCTTTTTGAAAGCTTTCGTTATTGGTAGGATTCGAACCGTTAATCTGAGAGTTATTTACCCAAGCTCCAAGCTCGTCCATCTATCAGTTGAGCTACGCCCATATTGGCTCTGCCTTTCTTGCTATACTCCCTCAATACTTATTACTTATTCATATCTAATTTCACCCTAGAGTCTATGCTACTATATAACATGTTTGTAAATAAGTAAATAAAACAATAGTGAAGATCTTCCTCTAATTTTATACACTTTCTCTAGGGATAATTGCTCCGGTAGCCATCCATTTGTTGCTACACTATCAAAATAGCCATTAGATGTGGATTTCATTTCAAAATGGTCATTTTTGGTAAAAAGATGTGACACTAATAGTCATTCCATCCAATAAGTGGCATTTTGGTAAATTAGGGGATGACATTAATTTATTTTAGATTTTTTTTTGAAATCAATTTTTTATTTTGTTTTTTGAAATGAATAATTATATTTAGTATGTGTATATACATATAGCATATCTCAAACATATATATATATATATATCTTTTTTGAGAAGATTAAGACTGTAAAATTTAAAAAATCTAAAAAATAAAGAAGAAATATGTGTATTGATCTAAACCATTAATATATGATTGATTCAAATGCTACAAAATCGTGTCAAAATTTGTGTCCAACTATGTGTGCATACATGATTTGTTCTTGAGCATCATTGATATACTATATATATATATATATAATATATATATATATAAATATATATATATATATAATTTTATATATATATAATGTTATAATATAACGAGAGATTTCTACAAAATCGAAAAACTCATAGAGCAATTTACATAATGGATGATATATAAACTATAGTTATATACTAACATCTTCTTATAAGTTGAAAAGAAAATATATATATACATATATATTTGAGATATGTTATATGTATATACACAAAAAAATATAATTATTCGTTCCAAAAAACAAAAGACAAAATTGATTTCCAAAAAACTTCTAAAATAAATTAATGGCATCCCTTAATTTACCAAAATACCACTAATTAGATGGAATGGCCATTAATGTCAAACTTTTCGTTAAAAATGACCATTTTGAAACAAATTTCTCATCTAATGGTCATTTTGATAGTATGGCAACAATGAGTGGCCCTCAGGGTAATTATCCCTATTTATTATTATTACAATAAATTTAGGGTTTACGGAAGAAAACACTACTTAAACTCATAACTACATGATACATGTGTAAGGAGCATGTCATTATGCCAACTTACCGTCATCTAGAATATGAATTGTTATTATTAATCTTGAGTTATTAAATAATATAGTGGAAATAAATTTACAAGTATGACCAGTTTTGGTAATATGTTAATGTTGAGTATTAATTTTGTTAAGAGATTGAATTGAGGTGGCAATGGAACAAGGGTTGAAACTTGAAAGGGATAGCCTAACTAACTGCCACTGTAGTGATGCTCTCTGACCAGGCCATCAATCATCGATCAAACCTTAATTCTATATTAGGATTATCTTATGGTTAAATCTCATCATTTATCCAATTATATAGAGGATTCACTAAGCGAATTTATTAATTGATCTTATTCAAATTAATTAATTATAATATATATAGGTTAATGTTTGAATAGAGAGCACAGAAAATCTTGATTAAAACCGTTAAAATAAGTACATTGGATACCTAACCACGTGTTCAGAAAACATATTATATAACCATATAATGTTCAAATTGAATAGCTGAATCAATAATTAAAAAGATTACAAGCTTTAGTTTAATTATCATGAGCAACTTAATTTTTTGGTGTGTACTTCATCGAATTAATTAATAATTAGGTCGTAATTTAAGAAATTGACTTTAAAAAAAATTTGATCTCAAAACCTTTCACACACATTTAATTACAAGTAACTACACTGAGAGATAAGAGCATGATCCATAAGGCCAAATAAAGGGACTACGATTTGTTTTTGACCTTTGTGAAGCACGCAGGGTACGTTACACCTAACACAACTTGGCTTTATGTTAATGCAAGGTGGAAGATGGAGAAAGACAAGGAAAAAAAAACGCTAAAAGGCAATAGCATACGAAATCACAAAGTCCAAGACTACTCCGAATGGAGAAACTAATTTTGATTATAATGCTAAATTACATTGACCATGACTCACCTAACTCATAAACAATCATAAAGAAAGTGTAAATACAAGAAATTAACAATGCTCTTCTTAAAAATTCTTACCGGACATGAAGTTTAGTATACCCTCCTTTTTCTAATATATTATATATAAATTCTTAAACATGCATGGTATTTATCTCGATTAAAATTTATCGATATGCGTTCATATTGGTATATGGAATAAATGAAAAGTTTCATTCTTATAGTTGACCATTTTTGTTTTCTCTTTATCAAATAAAACTTATGGATTGATGAGATAACAGTCATAACACATTAAAACACAAAAATATTGCAATTTTTTAATTTAATTTATTTGGTCTCTGATATATTTACAAGTTTATGTATATAGTTCATACTTTTCATTCACATAATTAAAATATTATTATCGTTCCCGCTACCTAGTATTCATATTTAATGTTTAATATTTCTAATTAAATGACATTTTAGGGATATATAAAGAAAAAACAATGTTGTGGTTTGAGTACCATTTTGTTTTTTATTCTTTAATCTAAAGTTGAAAGTGGTCCTTTTTTTGTATAATAATTTTTATAATATTTAGGGTTTAAGAAAGGAGAGAACGTTGGGATCAATAGGTAGCAGTGGGGTTTAATGAATGCGGCATTTACCTGCCCAACAGGTGATTATATATATATATATATATATATATGATATATCTGAAAATATTTTAAAATAAAAACAATCATTGTGGAATTCCATACTCTCCAAAAAGTTCTATTCTTATATTAGCTTCTGAACCAAACGAAGCATATATCTATATTCTATACACTTTGTAATAATTTATTGGTAATAAATAAATTATAGTTGGAATAATTATTAAACTATATAAATGGGTCGCGCAATATATGTTTCATTAATTATGTTATACATACTTGAGGCAAGAATAATTAAAGTTATGGTATATTAGATTATCTATTTTGTATACAATAAAAACAATGGAATTAAACAATAAAACTATCGACTAGTTAGTTATATTGCATTTCTTTTTTATTCAAGTTATATGGCATATTAAATTTTATAATTTCGGTTCAAAGATCTAGTAACACGTCATATCGTAATATCAATTACAAATTTTAAATGAGTTCATCATGTTAAAACCCATATTAACAAAATATTATTTGAACCTTTCTTTTATAGTATTCAATTGTATAATCCAAGACTATTTGAAGAGTAATTGAAATTTTAAAAATCTTTTGACAAATTGCTATAATTAATAACAAAGTGGTTAAATAAAATTATTTTGTTGTTGAATATTTTATTATCAATCAATAAAAAATTCTAAACATATTCATATAATTTATGGGTCAGATACACATACAGGATTCAAACTATTAATTAAAATGGTGATTCTTAGTGCTAACTGCTAACTAACTAAACTAATAATGATATGTAACTGAACGTATTTGATAATAAACCTTTTAACCATTATAGTACTTGAAAATTTGTACATATATAGTCATAAACGGTTTTTGCTTGAATCGTAATTTTGTTTACGACTTTACGATAGCATAAATGATAAATGTATACTACCACATTAAGGATTTCAGAAACCCTAAGAGAGCGCGTGTGGAAGAAACTCCTGTGAATGGAGAGTAAAAGTGATGGAGGGTTAGGTTGGGTGTGGTTCTTACTTGTTACAGAGTTACAATTGACTCGTTGTACTTAAGGAGAAACTAAAAACAAAGAAAATAAAGAGAAGATATTGAAAATTGAAATACGAATCATAAACGTCATATCCAATTCTTGGATCCACGTAACCTCAACGCAGACTCCAGGGTTTATATACCTTTGTCGTACTATTTTTATACTCTCATCTTCTTGAAATGACAATTTTTTTTTTTACTAATAATTGTTTTTCTTTTCAAACTTAAATACGAGTATGTGGGTCCATCCCATCTTGTATTTTCTCCTAGTAGTATTGATTATTTAATTTAATTTATATTTTTAAGTGAGGTATAGTGATTTATGGGGCACCACATATATTATAAATTTCGCATAATCTCATGGGTCAAAATTCCTTCTTTCTTCCTCATTAACCAATCATGCATTTCCAAATTCCAATCATTTAATCTTCGGACCTCAAATTCATTCAATTTACTAAAAAATAAATATACAAATAAAGTCTGACATAAAAAATAATAATAGTGT